>JBBPCZ010000115.1:13656290-13678022 GCA_037974445.1 Brycinus macrolepidotus | reverse complement strand
ACACACACACACACACACACACACACACACACACACACACACACACACACACACACACACACACACACACACAAGCTCTACCAGACAAAGTTCCATCATCGCCATGGGCTAAAAGGGTGGGCAATGAAATTAGCTGGAGTGACAGTTTGGAGCAGGCCCTCTTGCTCTTCCACAAAAGCAATCTCTCCAATGGAGCCCATCAATATTCCTTAAGTCCACCGAGCATGACAGGGAGCCAGAGTGCAGGGAAATGTAATCAAGGAGATGGGCAGAGCAAACAGCAGCAGGCAACTAAAATGGATGCATTGGAAACAGTTAGGAAGTCATTTGAAAATCTAAAGTAATAAGGATGGTAGATGTGGTTGCAAAAAGGGCACTGAGATACTGAACAGTCACGTATGTTGACTTGACCTACACACAATATACGTTACAGTGCAAAAGTCATAGGCATCTGGAAAAATAACATGTAAAACCATTTAGCTGAAGCTCATTTATATTTATTCTAGCAGTGTTTTACCGACAAAAAAAAAAATTGTTTTGAACAATTTCCTTGGCTGCTTAATACTTGTACAATACAAACACTTTCTCTCCATCACCCTCAGCCTTGCTGCAACACAAGATTTTCTAAGCAATCTTAAGGGTTTTATCACAAATGCCCATCTTGCAACAGCAACCTGGACTACAGGTTGCACAAAGTGTTAATGATCAGAAACCATCCAGACTAGTAGTGCAGTGAATCAGCCCTCAGTGACTTAGAGGAACAGCCAAGGGCAAAACCATACTAGACACTACATCTCCATGGATACTCCAAGAAGAAATCTTGGCAACAATTTCAGACTGCCTAAATATAAGAAAAGTTTTGCTCAAAAAAACGCACTATACATCACTTCCTATTTTTTTTTCCATGATATATATTGCTAGGAGTGGCCTTTACACATCCAAGAATATGAATATGATGTATACTATATTAAAACCAATATAACAAATAATTTATTAGACTCATTATATCCAAAACATTTAGAAATGGATGTAGCTTCATTTGTGTTGTTTTATAAAGCCAAGAAAGCTACTCATCACAAGAGTAACAAGAAAACGGTCATTAAGACAAGAACAGTCAAACGTATCACCAACTCCTGTGCATTGAAGGGTACTGCTCACAATTACACGGGCTGTGATTGGCAGCTTTGGCCCTGGGCTTTGCCCCTCCGGCCCCACAAGAGCCCAGCAGGGGTTCTGGCCAGTCTGAGAGAGTGACAGCTTAGAAATAGAGCGCTCAAGGTGGTAGCAGTGCCAACACACTCGTTCTGACAGAGCAACGGGCATAGCGGCCGAGGAGGCTGCAGATGCATAGAGTTAATCCCTAGGAAAACAATAGGGGAGAAAGGCAAAGGCAAATAAAAGTGGGGGAAGCTGAAGATAGATCCTTTCAGCTGTCAGATACACCATTTGGTCTCCATGGCACACAATTACAAAAGGCAGCAAAACACAGCCAACTGTCACCACAAAACTCATTAGAAGCTGTAGACGCACAGTCTAGTGATTCAGTAAGTACAAAGTACATGTTCTATATTTCCCCTCTTCATATGACACAAAAATGTAATGCAAAGTGAGGCATATTAATATAGCATACTTGGTACAGAATTGTAACTCATGGTGCTTTACATGGACAATAGACCTGAGATAATAAAATAAAACTAAAATAAAGCACATAAATGTGACATAAATAATATGTTTAAAAAAGAAATGAAAAAACAAAAAATAAGATTTAAGAAAATAAGAGAGACAAAATGTACTGCAGTGCAATTCCTCAATGAAAATAGTAAGAAAACAACTAAAAGTAACTAAAAAGCAGCAGAAAGGAACAAAGTTTGATAGACAAGAGCTTACAGCATGTTGCATAAACAGTTTTTCAACTAGCTATTGATCTGTTTGGAGGGCAGAAAACTGATTGCACAACAATTGGTCATCTCTTGGAGCAGACATTGTTTATTTGGATTATGTGGCAGAAGCTAATTAGGGATGCCAGAAGTCAGAACAGTGGGGTTGGGTTAAAGAACCGATCAGAGAACAGTGAATCTCTGGCTGCTATATGACTGAGTACTGCAGTGAAGGAGAAAGAGAGAGATGAGCAGACTGCCATACCCACATACAGTGCGCAAATCTTGGCCTATTTCATTAACACAAGGCTAATGAGCCAATTAGAGAGGACTCAAGGGATGGTCTGTTTCCTTCTTCAGCAGAAGGGAAAGCAGAGGAGTTATGAAGGATCATGCAGGCAGTATAGGAGCAGACAGTTGAAGTTTGCTCATCAACAACATGCTGCTGCATATGCTTTACAAAATGTCAAGCAGCTACAAGTAAACCCAGTTAAAAATGAGTATGTACAACAAAGTTCTGACTGGAAGAATCTTCTGCAAAACACTTGATATACATCTAATACGTCTTTCATGGTCACAAATTTTTGACTGACAATTTACTGTCCTATAAATAAACAAAATTAACAATTTGTTCTTTTTTGTTACCTTTTTAGTTATAGTTATTGTGCTACGTAGCTGTTTACACTTTCACAGCTTGAGACCATACAATCAAACACGTTTACGTTTACGTTTACGTTTACGTTTACGGCATTTAGCAGATGCTCTTATCCAGAGCGACGTACATCGGTGCTTTAGTAATCCACATCTGTTCTTCATACCTGTAAAGCTTCATACCTGTAAACACTACTCACTACTACCCTTTAAACTGTGTTACTGCACCAGCCAGGGGTTAGAGCTTTCATTTACTAAATATTAGGGATGCACAATGATTTTAAACCTATATTTGATAGTGTAATTATTTTTCTCTGCAAGAGCAGAACACAATGGTGTTACTTTGCTAAAATATCTGCATTTCATTCATTGTATTGCATTTGTAACCCTCTAAACGTAAAATTCATATTTTCCCGTAATGCTTAAAGATTTAAATCTCAAAATAAAGATTTATGCAGTGTTTCGCATACCAAACTCAAGTGCTGCCCGGCTTGGATGAGGTGCAGAAAGCACGGCAGACTAGTGTTTGCTGCGTAGTGCTCTGTTTGTACGTGGTCATTATTTTGGTAAAATTCTCACTCTATTTTCAGTTAGCACTAAATTCAGATCCCAAATCTGGCATGGATTTGATCGATGATTCAGCAGTGCAATATAGGGCTGTCTGTCAGACACCAGCTGGATTGTCAGTAGGTTTTAATCACAGAATTTCAAAGAAACAAAGTTATTTTGCAAAATGAAATGTTAGGCTGTTCTGGTTTTATTAAAATATTCTGCTGTACCTCTGAATAAAAGATGCACAATTCAAACGTGTTGAACCATTCACCCATTTTACTGACAAGGGCGGTAAGCGTCACTACCCCCTTCTTGGATGTTTGCAGACATAATCCTATCTCTTTTTTTGAATCCAAATATCCAAACGCAGATTTAGACTGGATGGTTCAAACATTATTTATTGTTTGTGGCATACATTTCTCTAGAATCTCAAGAAGTCTCTAGAATTTTTCTTGAAATAATTGTATAAACAGTAGGCAAAACATGGAATATCTGCATCTATAGTTTATTTACTACATATTTTTAATAATTTCAGCTTATATAACTGCAGGAAATGTAATTATTTCAATTACTTGTTAATGCACAGGTTACTATGTAGCTTGGCAACCGTAGCCTGCAGTTTTTGCACTTACATTTCCTTTAACAGCCTGCAGTTACATTTCTTGGGGGGAAAATTGTTTATGATGTTTATTATTAAAATGCTCTGCATTTTGCCTAACAACACTCATTGAGAATGACAAAATCACCACAACGCACAACCTCGAGTGGCTTATGATGTTATTTAACTATATCTTACTGTACTACACACCTCTGCATTTCTGTAGTGTTAAGGTCAGTAAATGTTTACTGCACACTTCCACAGTCCTGCTGCACATTCCAGCTAAGCATTTTTCACACTCATACCAAATTTCCCTCAGTTCATGGCACACTTGTGTTTGGCAGCAAATATCTCTAGAGGAATTAAGAGAATGCAAGGTTGCCTAGTCTGTCATATTCTCCCAGTTCTTTCTCTGTGTGCTTTCTTGACCAGGGTTGTATATATTTGTGAAAGAATTCCTTCTCTTCCAATCACCTTGGTCTACAACAAGTCATTTGAATAATACCAAGAAAAAAAGCCCACTTAGTTGAAATGAGTTCCAACCATCAACTCTGACACCTCGATAAAATGTTTAAATCACACACTACTGTTGGTAAAATACTGGTGGTAAATTGTTGTGAATAAAGTCAACAATCTGATGTTCCTCCATGCAAATATACAACCTGACAACACTTTTTTTAATTTGCAAAAAAATATTATAAAAGCATTAACACTGAATATCACTAACAAATTAACAGCTTCCTTGGCAGTTACCAGTTGCTACTGCTAATGTACAGAAGAGCACAGACAAAAGAAATATACCCACAAACAAATGGTATTACTCAATACACCCAGTTGAAACAAAGTAAATAACATGTAACAATGTTTATTTTGTAAAAATGCTTTCACCCTGAAACACATCAAATGATTATAACCAAAGATCTTACGGATAATGTCTAGACCTTATTGACAGCTATAGGGGTCCATGTGCCAATATGGCACTATATTAAGGCAATAAAATGTCATTAAGGGAAGTTCAGTGAGTAGCAGTGGCTTCCTATTAGATAACAGACAAATCAGGTCAGTGGCCATTTAATGGTCCCAAACAGCAATGAGGTGCAGCACTAAACACTGTCTAGACTAATTGCCAGCTATCAGTTAAAAAAAGGATTAAGCTGAGTGGGAGGTTACAGCAGAAGGATCAAAGTAGTGTTAGTAAAAGAGCACTATGAATTACAGGATTGGACACATATTGGAAATAAAACCTACGGTGGCAGAAGTAGCTCCACAGACATTATGTCACTGTTTGAAAGCTGCTGAACTGGAACAGAGGGATGCCTGACTACTGAAAGCAGATCAATCCACTGAAAAGCCAGGGAGGAATTATTGACTATGTGACCCTGATGGCAAAAGACAGTGGAGATACTGCTTAAGGTTGAATATTATACAAAGATATTCCTAGAAACCGAGAAAAAATAAATCAACCACTTTGAAGCAGTGGACGGCTAAATAGTTCTGGTAGAGAAGATGCAGCTTACTGTTTTACACAGAAAACTTGTTTAATATAGAGCAGGGGAGTGAACTAAACTGAGCCGCATGCCAGAGTACACTGTGTCTCACTCAAGCTGTGTCTCATTCATATTGAATGGATACTGTGCTGGGAGTGGGGCTGAAAGGGGTTTGCCTACGTATTTCCATTCTGTGACTTTGAACAGGAGAAGTAAAGGAGGACAGTTTGGAAAGCATTCAGAGTAAATGGAGATATTCCAAATATATCATGCATTACACAACACTTAGATTTGTACTAATGCAGCTAATATTAAAATTGATAAATCTCTGACGGTCGGTCCACTTTTTACATTTGAATGTGTACATCAAAACCTTTTTACACCAGGTCCCTTGAGGGTCCCGAACACCTAGAGGCCCTTGGTAGCTGATTCTCCCAGCTGTAACACCTCTGAATACTGCTAAAACTAAAAACTTGGCTTATAGCATGACACCAGCAATGGTATTAGAATCAGACAAAGCTCAAACACAGTGGGTAAGCTCAAACACAGCCCTTGGGGGTGCCTGTGTTAAAGATCAGATGGGGAGATAAAAGGCTAGTCATCTTAACCCTCTGTTGTCTTCTCCATAAGAAGCTCAGAATCCAGTAGCATATGCAGGGGTCAGTGTTCACATTAACAGTTTATTGAAGAGACTGAGCTGAAGTAACTGAGTAGAATGTGGGTGTAGGTGCTAGGTGATTTTAGGTCCTCAACCTCAACAGCATCCTCAACAGACCTGTTGGCTCGGTAGGCAAACTGGTAAGTATTCTTTAGAGGCGTGGTGCTGGATTACAGACAGGAGAGGACGATACCTTCAAATGACTTCATGACAATATATGTCAAAGCAACTAGTCCAAAGTAATCTTGGATGATTTTGGTGCAGGTATTATGAGTTCCTGAAGCACTGTGGAACTATAAACACTGGTGAGGGAAGTGCTGAAAATGATAGTAAACTTTAAACCCTGTTGAGCTGCACAGTGGCTGAGTAAAGCTGGACTGATCCTGTCTAGGCCTGCTGCTTTACTCTTGTTCGTTTTTCCTCACCTCCTCCTCATGACAGTAGAATGGAGGGGGTGGAGGGGGATTGAGGTGAGAGAAAGGTAGGACTATAGACTTCAAACTTAACATAGAACTCACTGAGTTCATCTGGGAGGTCAGTCTTGATGTCAGGTGTTGGGGAGGACTTTTTGTAATTGGTTATCTTCTTTAGGGAGTTTGGTAGACAGGTTAGTGTGGGGCAAGTTGCTAAGCACAATGACTGCTGCAGGGAAGTGAGAATTTCAACAAAGGAGATGTAGGTGGCTAATTCACGGACTGCCATGTTTGCATTACCTGCTTGAGGGGTGTAGACACAGACCATAACAAAAGAAACAAACTCTCTGTGAAGGTAAGACAGCATTTAACACTGATGTATTCTGGGTATGGGGAGCAGCAGTTATTTAGCACTGTAGTACTGGTACACCAGCGTTGATTAACCATAGAACAGACCTCATCGCCCTTTGGTTTTCATGGATGGCTTGGATTACCTGTCGAGTTTCTACATCTCCCATTGGATAAACCTGAAGAGAATTTTTTACCACACAACGTACACAGCAGTGTAAGACACAGAGTCAGAGCATGTTTTGGGGTAAGCCACACAGCCTCTATGTTAGATCGATAGACATACCAGTACTACATTGTTTTCCATGGGTTCATTTGCAGGTCTTAAGAGTAGCCCACACACACACACATACATACATACCTAAAGGATTTGGAAATGGTTGCTGCAGCTGCTCATCACACTGAGCGAGGGCTAAATCACTACAATTAGCACGCATGTTACTTTTGCTTCCCTTTGTGTGGCTGGAATAGAACACCAACTAATTATCTGCACTATTCTTACAGAAAATAGCTCTCATCAAAGACCCCTCTCACAACCCCCCACATCCTTCCCTTCCATCTTTTCCACCTCAGCCACACAGAAAAGCTAATCGGGGTCGATCAGTCTGCCTATTCATACCAGCTTCACTGTCGCACTCCATCAGTGGGGGAAAACACTCTAATCCTAATTAAAATTTACACATTCAAATTAAATCTACATGCCCAAGTGGCAGTTTTACATGGAGATAATGGAGAGAGAAATATACAATGCTGGTGTGAAGACTGACGCTGGTTTTAACTTTAATCATAATAGTGTTTCAACATGTTAGGCAGAATGAAATTTTTACAGTGCATGTGAAGGTGGCTTGAGTAGATATCTGACAGATGTGTTGCCCTCACCTTCATTTGAACTGCTTTAATCCAGTTTCAGTACTAGTCCTCTTTAGTAGATCACTGAGCATTAGTGTCACGGAGATGCTAACATGCAGAAGCCACAGTCTGACAGCCACTCTCAGATGCTGAGGCAGGCTGTCTTATTAGTAAACATTAGCAGCAGAGATATTCACAGAAAGCTCATCTGTCTCCTACACACAGGATGACAGCAGCCATCTCTCCACGGAGGAGAAAGAAACTTTGAAACGCAGCGTTGGCAGCACTGTTTGTACCACTCCATACTTCCTCATCAAAGAGAGCCCTACAATACAGCTCTATGCTGAATATGATTCTGTGGTGGCATGAATGCAGTCAGAGTCGCAAAACAAAGACATTCTGAGGGTGTTTCGGTATGAATGACTTTGGCATGTAGGGAGACTACTGAACAAAACTTTTTTTTTGTAGGGTAAAATCTAGGTTATTTTTCAGAACTTTCTCTGCCTACAGATGTTTAAAAGGTGAAGCAAACATGCCATAACCTTGATCACCCAAACCCAGTATGGCCAGCTTGTTGTTTGAATTGATCCATGTGTGGATCCAGTTATTAGAACCTGACACACCAAACTTCACAAAAGACCAGCTTGTCAGCCCAGCTTTCTTAATCCTAATCAGAATTAAAAAACATGTACATGTACATGAAATTAGAGGCTTACAAAGGCCAGGCAGTCTACACAGCAGAGCATTTTTTCCTGCAAATGCTGCTAACATTTCAAATGACTTTAGCAGACCATGCTTTCCGAGAGGGAGGAACCGATGGAGCCTCATAAATGTTTCTTAATTGACTGAGGCAGTTCCATTACATAATCTTAATCTTCAATAAAACAACCATGTACTTTCCACTGAGGTAAATTCAACATTCATGCAGGGACTAAGGGAGATGACCACTCTGCTCATGTCTCTAATAATTCATGACCATTAAAGGGATGGGGGAAAAGATAAAAATAAATAAATTTAAAAAAAAAAACAAAAAAAAAAAAAACTACTGCACCTGAAACATATTTTAAATTATGAAAAGAAAAACACTGAACTCTAAAGACTGCAATGAAGCAGTCAACTCCTCCTTTGTCTCTGCAACCCTTCCCTCTCTACCTCCCTCCCTCCTAACCTCCTTCTCTCTTTCTGTCTTTCCTTTGGCTTTCATGCTGACAGACTGAGTTCATTACCGGCAGGCAGACAGAAACACCTCTTGTACTCAGTGCTCGGGTGCTACGCGCTCTGACATACGAAAACATCTTCAATTCTCACCTTCAGCGTACCCTGCGGCCCCCTTCACAGAAACTACTCTGGAGAAAGAGCTGCCCCGAACGTACAGAACCAAGACCTCCCCCTCCATCCATCCCTTTCTCTCACCTTCAGCCTCCAGACTGGTGAAACAGCCTTGTTTGCCAAAGGAAGCAGGCTCATAATGTACAAAGCAGAGCAGTTAAAATAATATAGCGCTGTTATGACATGAATAGTAAGATTATTATTGTACCTTTATTTTCAATACAGGTTATTCTCAATTTTACACTATAAAACAATTTATTTGTGATTTACACTTCCACTGTTCCATCAAAAAACACTCCATAATATTTATAAACAATCACTAAAGTAAGGAAAAACTCCCACAACCACAACACTGTGTACTTTTCTCCTTTAAAAATTACTTACGGAAATTGTGCTTTCACCTGACACTGCAGTCTTGCTTTGGCAATTGGTTTTGACCCAAACAGAGGCAAAACGAGTGTTGGCATTTCTCTATTTACCTCCATTTCTCATTTATTTTATCCTATTATGTGGCAATAAAACATAATATATATGGCACTGTGTAGTCTGTGTATCATTACACCCTTTAAATCATAGAAATGAAGAGGGCAAAGTGGTTGTAGTGCAAGCAACATAAAACAGGCAGGGCAAGAGAGGAATGCAAAGTGTGCAAAAAAAAAAAAAAACAGGAATAAATTAACACATGAGGAGAGAAGGAGTAAGACGATGGAGAACAACATTCACGAAGACTTGCAAAGAGAGAGAGGAAAAAAAGACAAAGGGACAGACAGACAGACAGACAGTAACACCTCTACCAAAGAGGACGGGGAAAAAAGAGAGGGAATCACTAAACATTTACAGAGACAGCGAGTGTCAAACACCAGAGCCTCAGTGTGAAACGAACCCACTGAGCTACAAAGAGCTCATGCTATGGACAGATAGAGAAAATGTGTGAGAGGATGAGGAATGGTGCTCATTAGAGGGAGTTGAAGGAGGAAGGGGAAATGGAGGAGTGTGGGTCCCAGGGGAGAGGGGCACGTGAGCGAAGGACGATCAAAGAAAGCCCCCCTCTGCCGGAGCAGCCTGACACACTGCTAACACCATGCCATTGTTGCTCTACATTTGATTATTGCCTACTAAGAGAAACTAGTCATCAGACTTAAAGAGAGAGTTGGGGAGAAAGAGAGAGAGCACTAGAGAACAGCAAAACATGTAGTCTTGTACAGTGTTACCTAGAATGGTTGGAATACATTGCTACCTCATGGAACATAAAGATAGTAATTCACTTAATTGAATGAGAGTGACCTCTGTTCTCATTTGTCAAGCAATGCCCTTGGGTCAGTGTAGAGGGTACTGAACATTCATTTCTTTAGTTTCACCTGGAACAGGTGTGGGTGATTTGACAACCATCATTACTGTCATAAATTACAGGCTGTTGTCGGCATTTCAAGAACACTAAAAACCTACAAGCCAACGTAAAAGACGCAGGCTAGATTTAGACCAATTATAAAGAGTCTGCAAACAATCAGTTAATAGTAGCTGCAAAAACTGCACAGGAACAAGTCATGCCCATTGCTGTATAGTATTATAGGGGATCCCAACCTTTTGCATTACACGGACCACGCAGCTGACAACAAAAGTCCCACAAGATTGAACAGACACAGATCATTAAAAAATAACAAAAATTTGAATTTCTGAATTTCACGTGAATAATCAAACAACATAAACCACCAAAAAATCCCCTGAATTTTCTTTTTGTAGCCATTTAACAATAACATATGATCACATATGACCAAAAGGAGAACAGAGTTACTTTGCACTGAAAATACGAACATAACTAGCTAGTTATATCCGTCATGCATTTAACCAGACCAATCAACAAGCTTGACCTACATGTTTAATTTTTGAGTAATTATCAATCACACAGTGTTATCTGCAATATATAATATAAGGTTTGTTCAAATAAATATTGTAAAAACAACTGATGGCCAATAGCCCCCAAGCAGTACCAGCACAGTGGAATTACACTAGCATCTATTTGTTCCAGCTTGTTCACAGAAATCACAGAAAAATGAAATACAGTGTATCATAAAATTATATTTTAGCAATATCACTAAAAGTTAAGCCATAAACGATTAAACACCTTGACTGACTGTCACAATACACATTCATATCTTTTTGCAGCAAGCTGCTATGTAGAAGAAGGTCTGAAAATGTTTGTTTCCAGGATTTCTGAGGTGTAAAGCCACCACAATCTTTATCTCAAAGCCACAACCTGTAGTTTTCTAGTTAAAATATGTCTCACTTTTAAACCAGATGCAGTCAGTCATTAACAGAAAGTCAATCATTAGTAATTTCAGAAGATTCTCTCATGCACTCCTCATCAAAGTCAAGACTGATTAAGCCAGCTCAATGAGGAGAATTCATTACCATTAAGTAATGCTGCACACAGAAAGGCTGACCTAACACTAGCAGGGTGTGTGTGTGTGTGTGTGTGTGTGTGTCCTATGCAGCTGAGGCCTCTCATTTTCTGGCAGTCTTCCCTCTCTCCCTCTCCCCTCCTTTTCTGTCCTCTGGCTGTAATGATGAGCTCATGCTCTCAGCATGGACGCAGAGTGAGCTCATTGCTGCGCTCGTAATACGTTTATCCAGTGCTTTGGCAGGGGAGACAGACCAGTCAGTCTAGGCTGACCAGGCGAGCTCAGTCAAGAACATTATGAGCTGAGAAGAACTGGCAACAATGTCCCTGTTCTTTTGGTCAACAATCAGACAGTCAGCTTCAAAGACCAAACCAGACTGAGCTTAATTTAGTCTGTTGATTTGACTCAAATCAAATAATAATTAGTACCACTGTATATAAAGCAAGGCATTTTGGGTTCAAAATGATAAATTAACTAAAACAGAGACACAGAAAAAGCAAGAATGCACTGGTGAGGTTAACAGCAGCATGAAGTTAGCCATAGAAATGATTAAATAATATTTTGAATTAGCAATTTAACAATACACAATACAATTTTCATTTTCCAAGCTGATAATTCAATTTTTGATAATTTGTATGTTAAATATGTCTTGTTTCTCCAGAGCCCTAATTATAAAGTACAGTGGTACCCCGCTTAAAGAACGCCTCACAGAACGAACGTTCCACATAACGAACACCGCCTCAGACGCGCGCGTGACTCACTGAACGAACGCATTTCACACAACGAACCGCACGTCGCACGTGAAAATCAAGTTTTACGTATAAAAAAATGGCTGAATCCGGCCAGATGCGTCTCAGATGAAGACAAAGCATCATGTTGTGTTGTTTCTCCCCATTAATGTCATTTTTTAATGTGTTTTTGGTGTCTGTGTGTTTACTGGTGGTTAAAATTGAAGGCATTTTCGTTGCAGGATAACTTTTTCGCGAGTGAACCGCAAATGTTTTCCTTGTTTCTGTGAAGTGTGAACCCCAAGAAAAAAAACCTAACATCATTCCCTTCTTTGTTGAATGTTTTACTAGTTTTCCCCCTCATTAACAGTGCCGTGTCTTCATTTTTTAGTAATTTTTTCGATTTTTCACAGCGACCTGGAACGGATTACATGATTTCCCTTATAAATCTACGGGAAATTGTGTTTCGCACAACAAACTCCCCGCATGACGAACACACCGCTGGAACAGATGGCGTTCGTTATGCGGGGAACCACTGTACACATATAAACACAATAAATAAAGAACACAAACAAATAAGATAAATAAGTTTTTAAAATAACTTTTTCAAGGCCCTCCTCTGAAGAAAATAAATACAAAAAGTCCCAGACCCTAGAATTTGAGTGACTTCAGAAAAAAAATTTAAAAATCAGTCTTTTGAGAGTGGGTGTGTCCATAGCACAAGTCGCTCACAACACCCTCCCACCTTACCCTAACAGACAGCACCACAGTGCCGCCTATTTTTGAACACTGGCAGTGGTTTCCACGTAAGATGGCAAATGAGAGACCATTGGAAAACACAAAGGGGCATATCAGTGCCCTAAATTTTCTTTTTTCAATACATATTGAAATAATGACACCCTTAATTTCAATCATAAAGAAACAGATCATGAACTCTCTTGAGGAGGTAAATGTGTCAAAGGTGACTAAAGAATTATATTTAGGTATAAAGTAGCATGACCTCAGAGGGCTCTAGAAAATACACCCACTGGTGAGTCTCAAGAATAAAAAACTAGGTTACTATTTGAAAAAGTACACTGAAAGCCTGTAGAGTTCTGGGACAAAGTCTTATGATCAGATAAGACAAATTTAATCTGTACCAGAGTGATGGAATGAGGAAGGTGTAGAGAGAGCATATCACCTCATCTTTGGAACATGCTGGCATGGGCTGAAGTGGAACTGCCTCAAAAAATGCTTAGAAATACATATAGCCTTATTTCTGCTCTTAATTAATCCCCTCTTTGCACATTTTTGTTATATGTTGGTGTAGCATGTTCTTTATCAAGCATCTCACTTCTGCACTCTTACCGCACATCATGGTGCATTCATTTGCACATTGAAATCAAACATTTTTGGTGGCACAAGTCAAAACCTGCCAAGAGAGGTCAAACAAGTTGCATCACACATGTACACAAACACATGAGACATAATGTCTGTAGATGAGGGTGGCTCTCCACCTGCACTGTTCCATAAACATTTCCTGATTTGTTGATTTGCCCCAAGCATTTGCAATGGACGGCTGAATGTTATGGATGTCTAAGTTCCCTGATTCGTGTAATTCTGTTTTCAAATCTTCTATCACACAAGACACATAATCAAACATCTAGAAGCCATCTCCTACTATCACAACAGTGATGGGATGCTGAAACATATTTGGCTTATAATAAAAAAAATTGTAATGTAGACACAGATGAAAAAGTCCAGTTAATACAGTCACATGGGGTAGGTTTCCCCAGACACGGATTAAGCCTAGTCTTGGACTAAATTCCAGTGGCAAAGGTGAATAAGCACTGAAAATTAATTTTAGGCTTAGGTTTAATCTGGGCCTGGGAAACTGGCTGATAAAGTTCATTTAGCGGTCACCTGAGCCACTTTTGAGCATGCAGTATGCTTTTGCCTTAACATCAGTTCTTTCTTAAAATGAAACCTTATAGGCAAAGGAAAGAAACAGAAGTAAATGTTAGTCTTGCAATGTACAAATAACATTAATATACTATCAAAGCTACAAGATCCTTAAGACACACACACACGAGCACACGCACGCGCGCACACACGTACGTATGTATGTATGTATGTATCGCAGAACTACATTCCCTCAATAAAACTACCAGTGTTTCCTCCACAGTTAGATTCTATCTGTGGTGGTAGATGGTTGGCATGAGTGGTCAACACCGAGTAGTCCCCACCTAAAATGTTCTAACCTCAACAAATCTGCTGTGAATTTGTCGAGCAGAGAGGTTGGACTAAATCGAATCCATTGATAACAACAAGCCGCTAAGTGCAATGTGCTAACCTCAACAAAGACATGGTTGGATGAGTTTGGTGTGGAACAGAGATTGCAAGCCAGGCCTTCTCGCCCAACATCAGTGCCTGACCTCAAAAATTCTCTACAGAATGAATGGGCACAAATTCACACAGAAACTCCAAAATCTTGTGGAAAGCCTTCCAAGAAGAGTGGAAGCTGTTACAGCTGCAAAGGGGGACCAACTCCATATGTAAGTCTACGTATTTCAATGCAATGTCATTAAAGTCCCTGTTGGTGTAATGGTCAGGTGTCCCAATACTTTTTGTTCTTATAGTGTATTTGCTGTAGAAGCTGACTGAATATGGGTCTGTATAGTCCTTATACACTCCTGAAATGCACACAGCATTATTTAAATGCATAAGCAAATTAAGAGCACAGAACTACAAAGAAGAACTGGCCAACAAATAATGGGGAGTAATGCGAAGGAGGTTATATGAGGAAAGATGGGTCAAGACAAAACACCAGACACACAACCTCAGAGTACTCTCTGCTTAAAATAAATAGCACTGCTGAGGAGCGACTAAAGTAGGACACTGAGCATCTCCGCAGTCTAAATAACCTCAGAGAGGATGTTCACCTTTCCTTACTTAGCATGCAGGACTAAAAGCAAAAAAGTGGATGCATACTAACTTTGTGCTTCCATATTATATTTTAAAGCCTACCATGCCTGTAAGGCCCTTAAGGAGGAAAATGACTTCAGTGGGAATTGTAACAACAGATATATGACTGGTTCTGCTGCAGTCGCTGCAGGGAAATAGATAATCAGCAGTAATCAGCTCTGAGTGTTACCACGGAAATTCAGGTTCATAGTTTTTGTTGAGAAATTAGGGCTGGTTTTTAGTTACACAATATCTGGCATAAGGAAGAACATAGCATTGGGAACACTAAGACATAATTTCATTATTAAAACCTTCAAGCCTATTTTCTTGATCTATTACCAATTATTTTTTTGAACAGGTCTTAAGCTCATTAACTGCTGATGATATAAGCGCTGTTAATCAATCTCTGCAACAGATTTTTTCCCCCTCATAGCCTCTTGTCAGATCA
This sequence comes from Brycinus macrolepidotus, assembly GCA_037974445.1. Taxonomy (NCBI): domain Eukaryota; kingdom Metazoa; phylum Chordata; class Actinopteri; order Characiformes; family Alestidae; genus Brycinus; species Brycinus macrolepidotus. The sequence continues at coordinate 13,662,742 of JBBPCZ010000115.1, read as the reverse complement.
TTGCAGAAAAACAGAAGCATCGACTCCTCGGTGCTTAATAATTACAGACCCATCGCTAAACTTCTATTTCTTGGTGAGGTTTTGCAAAAATAAGTGGCCAGTTGAATTATTTTCTAAATGCAAACCATCTTAATAAAATCTTTCAATCCCGCTTCCAAGCTTGCCACAGAAATGAACCAGCACTTCTCAAGGTCTTAAATGATCTGAGATTTAGAAGAGATGTGGGTAACCTCCCCGTCCTGGTTGTGTTTTACCTAAGTGCTACTTTTGGTACAGCTGATAATGAAACTGTACTTGATCAACTGCAAAACCGTGTGGGCCTCATGGGCAGAGTCCTAGATTGGTTTAGGATGAGCTTTAAGATGATTTCGTAATGACTGATTTTCAAGAGTCACATTAATTCCACATGCAGAACAGCCTGTTCTCATCTTCACAAAATCTCAGTGTCTTAGGACATTCTCTCTCCTGCTGATAGTAAATAACCTGGTCATGCCTTTGTCACATCAAGACTAGACTACTGTATGGCTCTTCTATCTGCCCAACCCAAGAGCTCTATTACCTGCAGCACGTTAAAAAAAAACATCACTCCAATCACTGCATTGGTTACCTGTGTCATCTAGAATTGATTTTAGGATTTTCTTATTGCTTTTTAAATGTCTCCATGGTTGTCCTCCTTCAAATCATAGGAAGAGTGGGTTTTTGCTTTTAGCCATTATAGCTCGAAGCTCTGGAATTTTCTTGAGCTGAGAGCTACTGAATGACTAAGCACTTTCAAAAAAAAAAAAACTCAAAATGTATCTCTTTAAATCAGCCATTTTCAGAGGCTTTTCGCAGTTAAACTTTTTTTTTCTTCTTTTCTCTAAGTCAAGACTTCTTTAGCATATCACAGAGGGTTAGAGGTCTCTCTAGGTTTTGTTTAACTCTGAAGGACACATTAGAGGTTATATTAACACTGTTATCCTAAGGATGGTTTAATAACTTTGAGGTTTGTTGCATTACTTTAGATTGTAATCCAGTTACAGCTGCCACTCATTCAGTAAAAGGTGGTTATTCCAATCTTTTACACTCAGGGTGCAGGAAAAGACTAGATCATAGCTGTTATTCTGGGTTTAATTTGTTTTACTGGAGAATAAATTAATAAATAAAAATAAAAGTAAGACTAATATGTAATTAAGCTGCAAAACTTATGTATTCTCCAGAGGTCCATGTTTGCTCTGCATCTAGATTTCTAAAACTGTAAAAATGAACAAAGCAATACTGGATGAAAAGAAAGTAGGTATCTGCAGATTTCACTAATGATCCCTTTTCAGACACAAACAGATGCCCTATATGGACAAATGCATTGGGACACACCTCTTAATTATTGAATTCTTACTACCAACTCCATATTAAAGTCTATGTTTTTGAATGCAATGTCATTAGAAGTCCCGGTTGGTGTAATGGTCAGGAGCCCCGATACGTTTGTGCATACAGTGCATGCTCTGTGCTTCATTTCATCTGTTCATAGCCTTAAATACTTGTCACTTTTGCATGTGGTTGGGCAAGTGCTTAACCTTAGTAAAGCATACAATGATGTATATGTCTGGATTTTTAGGAAGAAAATTGAAGGTGTGAAAATTTAAACTCTCATACAGCTTTTTGAAAAATGCCACTTCAGAAATGGAGCTGGTAGGGAGATCCTAAAAAAATAAACAAAAATATGGGGATTGTCATACTCATATACTGCTAATGTTAGGTTAGGTGTCAATGGAAAGATCTCATAGTCAAACTTGCTTGTTGAGATACTAACAAACTTTTGCAATGAAACAGATAATGTAATGCAACACATACTATTATCATGATTAAATAACATTAGACACTGCAGAGTTTTTAATTAACACTGTTAAAAGTATTGATAACAGATCAATCCCCCTGGAATCAATCTCCCAGAAAAATTCAGTTAATTATAACCTGATTTGATTTTGTTTGTGTTTAACTGAATCACAGCATATGGATGAAGACTTAGATTTGACAGGCCAGAAACAAGTGTACAGGATAACAGTTCTAGGCAGACTATTCATGCTATCAGTGGGACCTCTTGGGAATTACCCTGGCAATTGGCACAGTTACCAGAGTATTAGAAAGATTCAATGCACTCAAGAAAAGACTGACTGCTCTGGAGCAAGTTAACAAACACTGAACAGTCAATGTGGAAGAGGCCAAATGGAAAATGGTGCACTGATGTACGTCAATCTGGATAAGAGCGTCTGCTAAATGCCAAAAAATGTTAACGAAAAAAATGAAATTCCAGAAATGCAGTAAGAACTTACACTGAACACTGAACTGCATGCAAACACAGTAATGATTAAGCTGCAGAGTTTCATTAGAAAGGATGTTTAGGTTCCATTAGAAAGGATGTAAACAAGTAATACACATCTCTGGATTCTGCAGTCATCTCCATGCCCATACTATTCTAACAGCTATTGATTATTTTTTAAGGCAATTCTGAGTACATATATCTGAAGTTTCCAGGCTGTATATTTGAAAAACTTTCAATGGCTTGAAAGTTTTTCCACATCGAAAAGTTAGTCTTTTGCATCGACCCTTTTGCATCTGAGCTGAATGTGTTCCAGTTGAAGACCATGGCTATTCAACGGCAACGTCTACTAATTCTACACCTAGAAGAAATGCAGTAGACCTGCACTGCTTGACTAAACATGATCCTACTACGTTTCTGATTCAACCAGAGAACTAAGCAAGAGAGGTAATGCTACAGCACTGATAAGAACAAAGAAAGATTTTTTTTTTGCATTATATATGGCACAATTAACAAATAAACAAATGAATTCTTGCTCTGAAAGATTAGCATTATTTGTGAAAGCAGTGCAAGAAATCCTTTTATATAATGACTTTGGAGCTGCAGTGAAGTGAGAGAAGACAAAGTAAAAGTGGGGGAAAGGAAAGGTGCGACAACTGAAACTAATATTCTTTACTTCACTAAGCCCTACAAAGGTGGAGAGTTTGCATTACAAAAGTAAATCACGGCTAATTTTGGAGATAAGTTCCATGTTATGCAGTGTAACAGTACATGTCCAATATGTAACACTTACAGCAAAATCAGTGTAGCTTGCACTATACTTAACATGACAAATATTTTGTCAATTTACATTCGGTCTAGATGGAAATTCAGAGTAAGTATAGTCCAAAAAAGGGAAATGTATCTGTCAGCAAACAACTATTCTCAAAAAACAACCATTCATCAAAGTATACACATGATCAATTGCAATTTAGGTAGTCCTTACAATATTTTAACCAAGTCTGTTACACAAGCCGTTAGTTTTGAAGGTATGATGTCATAAAACTCAGTAAATTAATGTCAATCATGCGACAGTTGTCATTTTATATGTTAGTTTTAAGTATGTATTATTTTTGGTGACCAGCTACAAGTTTCATTAATAACTGAAATGAAACCTTCATATTGCTTTTGGCAATCCAAAATAATCGATTTTGGATTGACATTAATCTAGAAAAGCAGTGGTGCTTAATAAATAACTTGTACCCACATTAGGAATGGGCATGTCAAGCAAAATACTATTCAATATTCTCTGGTAACTATTCAGCTATTCTTCAAAGATCACCGCGATCAGAGTTTGCACTACACCTGTTTTTTTGTTTATTTTTTGAAACCTACTTCTTGTTGTTTAAGGGGCATTATTACCATGTTCTGGCTGTAGTAACATGTGTGTTATTGGCATTAGCAACACCCGTAAAAAAAAGGAAAAATACAATAACAGACGAAAGTCGCATTAACTTTTTTTTTAATTGACTATTTGAATATTAGAAAATCATGACCCATCCCTAACTCATGCACCCTCTCTACATTCCTTACCTGTCCAGACTGAAGTGTGGTCGGTGTGGATTCTTTGAGAATGGACTTCCTCGCTCCATACAAGCTCTGAGAGTGCCTACAGGCTAACAGCTTTCTGCTGTTACTGAACTCTCCATTTAGGGTCTTGATAGATACCATGACTGCTAAGATGTAACATGTTCCTCACACTGACGCTCCATCACTCAACTGTTCAAGTCAGGAACCACAATCCTTGTGAGTTTTGCTTTACTGTTGTTTTTGTTCAAACCCTCCCTTTTTCTGAAAAATCCTCTGAAAAACAACAATACTCTTTGACACTGTATGGTTGCCAGAAGACAGGATTACAAAGAGAGTTAAGAAGGTGCATGCAGAGGCGAAAGGGAATAAGTGGTGTTGAAATATCATGACTGCGACATTGCACAAGAAATGTTTGGGCGGGCATCTTAGAACATAGGGTCAATGCCTAGTTCTCATTTCCTTGATACAAAACAGAAAACTGCACATTAGCACAGACAAAAATTATTCACAATGCACTTTGGCAGTTTCACACACTGAAATTCAGTGGGAAATGGGTAAAGTTGAGAAATCACACCTGCTAAACAGAGAAAAGGCCTGTGCAGTAGAAAATTCACTTTCAACTATACAAAGCAGCTATTCCTTGGGCAAGTCAATTTAAGAGAATATTTAACCTAATGGAGCTGACCAACACATATTGGGTCACTGCACAAAAATTGGAGGGGTTAATAAAAAGTAGTAGAGCATGACTAAGAGCAACAGAATACGCCGATACAGCCTAAAATCCACCACATGGACTCTGTCCACAAAATGCTTCACCTCACCACCTCTCATCTCTTTCTCATTCTCTCTAGCCCATAGGTGCAAACTCCCCACCTGAGACTTCACCTACAAACCCAGCAAAGCACGACAGCAATTAGCCAGTTTAACCTGGCACGAAATAAGAGGAAAGAAAATGCTACAGCTACTCTCTGAAGCTCATCTTTGCAGGTCAAGACTGTGCGTATCAATTCTAAACTCAATCAAGTTAAAAAAAAAACAAAAAAAAACTCTATTTCTAGTTTCAGTCTTCCTTAGAATCCTAAAAACTATTTTAGCATTTTAATCTCTGGACTCATCAGACAAGCTGGCTTGGAGATTGCTGAGCCAGATGGGATAGAGGAAGAAAATGGAAGTATGAGAAAACAAAAGCAATAAAATCATTATGTAAGATTTATTACAAATTCAGAGTCACTTCAACAGTATGATACAACAACCAAAATAATCTATGAAGTTTAGGGGGGGAAATCATACCCTTAACAAACTGAGAAATTCATAATCTAATTTGTTAATTGGCTATTTACATTATGTGTGGATTACAGAATATTGCAATGCATCAACATAAGCACAAACACTAACAAAAACACTGCAGATGCCTTAAAATAAATGCATTCCAAAGATTTATTAGAAACTCCAACTCTTTCACCACTAAACACAAAGACATGCAGCAGCATGCTCTTCCGTGCACACACACACACGCACAACCCCCTTCATAAACACTGACAAGTGCTGTTTTATGTGCATAGCATCTTCTACCAGAGTGGCTTTTTAGGGAGGCTCCCTATATGACTGCTCAGACATCATTAGGCCATTAAGGGGAAGTACTTAAACCCATAAGAGCCAATTCATCAAGTACCAGCAGTTAGCCACTGTGACCACTTTAAATATAAAAGCGGACCTCAAGATGGCAAACAAGCCGAGGCCTCTATTAGAATGAGTAAAAGGAATGTAGGAATTAAATGACTTGCTGCCTCAATCATGCTGAATAAATAAATTGTGGAGGTGTCGTTTAAAAAAACAGCAAAAAAAAAAAATCTGCCCATGGCTACATCTCTTCCACTTTCAGTGGGAGTTTAACCCACTAGAATACACCCCTGTTGCCCAATAGAGAGAGAGCCCCACGCCTGGGGCAGAGCCCCCATCAGAGGATTTTCAAAAACAAAACCCCCCACTGCACAGTTCATTGCCTCGAAACACAGAGCAGCCCAGCTCAGCACAACCTCACCCAGCCTTTCTGCCAGAGGCTCCCAAGTCCCTGATGACACACACTGGTACAAAAAGTGAAGCAGATACAAAACTGGACTCATAGGCTCCTAGGGAATGTTCATCAACCCTTTCTTGCTGTCTATTACAAAAATAGGCCAATTAAGTAATAAAGAGAACATGTGTGGTCCACCAAGGAACAGCATTATTTCTGTATGTTCACAAGGAAGAAACTGAATAATATGCTGCTGTGTTACATTCCCATCATATGCAAGGACACCGACCATGATTTCCTTACAAAGCATTCACACATATATGTAAACACATATTAGAGATGCGAACTGCCACATCGGTCATGATACAATTATATCGACTTCTTGATGACTTTGATTTGCTTTCCAACTTCTGCTGTGATGCAAGAGAAGAACAAGGTCTTTACTGCATTGATATATTGTGACAAAAATATCAATATCCACACACACGCACACACACATATATACACATACAAACACACATCCAGAGGAAGAGAGAGAGAGAGAGAGATTGATAGTGTATGTGTATATATATA
>JBBPCZ010000115.1:13622076-13646264 GCA_037974445.1 Brycinus macrolepidotus | reverse complement strand
AACATTGAAACAGAGTTCCTTACTATTCTTACAACAAAAATAAACCAAATTAATATCATGTTATCTAAACCACAAAATGACACAAATCACATTTGTGACTGTCACATTGTTCTTTAGCCTGTAGCTAACACACCGGCTGGCTAACTAGCTGCTAACGCTCCAAGAAAGCTAAAAGGCTTTTAAAGTGTCTGTGTTTACTGACATGTCTGAACTGTTGCTGTGTGTTTTTATATCTTTATTTTCTTTTACTGTTGGTTAGAGTGCTTCAGAGCATGAATTACAGGGGGAATCAGGGACCCTCCTAATTAAACCATGGACCCCTCCCCAAAGACAGAGGTAAAAACAACAGTTTGGGGGGTCTAAAGTGTATTTACCATTTATATTCCTGTAATGGTAAACATTAGAGTGCATTTCCCACATTCATGTCTGGAGTAAAGTGGACCGTATCGTTTCTTCTCCTTGATGGTCCCTGAATGTCTGTCTGTCTGTCTGACCTGTGGAACTACAGCCCACTGATCCACTGTAATACATCAGAGCGGCCACAAGAGGGAGCTACTAACACTCAGCCCGCCCCCTGAGAGAGAACCTCCACAGCAGCAGAGCAGCTCTGTTCACACATTATGAGGCTGAAAACCTTCTAAACACACAGCAGGTAAGAACACAGCTTAAAGGAGTCCAGAACCAGAGACAGTTCTTCAGCAAAACAGAAATTTATTTCATATAGAACTTTATCAGCCATTTATTAAAAAGACCAGTAAACGCTAGAGGGCGCCCGTGAGTCAGTTCTTATTGAATGGGGGAAAAGGAGCAAAACGGTTAAAAATATTAATATGAAATATTTCTAGTCTTTGATGCAGGAAATTCATTTCTCTTTAAAAAGTATAAGAAGGTACTACATTAAAAAATCCCAGCATATGACTTTAATGCTAGCAATTGGGATACAGAGTGCTAAATGTTTGGCTGTTGGTGCTCTCTGATGTTATGGATGGAATGAACCCCTCCCATTCATTTTAGTATGGCTCTAGAGCGCCTCTAGCGGCCGTAGACCGTATCCAGTGTCTGTTCTCCTCACTACAGGTTCTCTGGGTTCTACTCTGGAGATCCAACAGACTGATCTGATACAACAACATTCAGAGTATCCAGTGTCTGTTCTCCTCACTGCATGTTCTCTGGGTTCTGCTCTGGAGATCCTAACAGACTGATCTGATACAACAACATTCAGAGTATCCAGTGTCTGTTCTCCTCACTACAGGTTCTCTGGGTTCTGCTCTGGAGATCTGGAGTCTTTATGAAGGATTTCTGTAAAACACTGATCATCTTATTTTAATGTGACTAAAGCTCTGTGTTTGACTGTAGATCTCTCAGGAGCAGTAATTTATTAAACCCATTGTTTAAAGTGATCATAACCTGGAGTTAGCTTGGTCTTAACATTCCTGCATTAAACATGGTGTTATAAACACAGCTGGTGCATGTTCATGAGTTTCAGATTAATCTAAAATATTCTTCAGACAGTCTTCTCAGGTCTAAGCCCCACCAAGAGCCCCTTGATATCCACTCTGGGTTGAAGAACTGTGGGTTGTTTAAACCTCCCAGCTCTGTTTTAGTGGCAAAAGTGTAGATAAAGAGAGAACAATGTACACGGCTTATTAACCAACATTTATTTATTTAGGCAAGTCCATCCTGGAGTCAGTCAGAGTTTTACAGATCAAGATTTTCATCACAAATTAATTACTTTAGCTGCTTTAAAATACACTGCTGGATAAAATCTCTACCAAACTGTGCTGGACCCCCGGCCCTCCAGGACACCCCTGGTTTAAACAAAGCAGAATTCATGCACAGCTGGACTCCACCCTGAATGGAGTCATGCTGGGTGTCATTAATCTGATCACAGTGTTGAGAACGATAAAGAGCTTTGGTTTAAAAACTAGCAGTATTTTTATGCTGTTCAGGCCCATCTTGGTCTGAACATTTTCCAAACACAAAAACGGACCCTCAGTTATTTTCACCACCTCTCTGCACCAAAACCACAAGACAGTTCTCATTTTCACCACAGATAAACATCCTCATTCACTGCTGACAGAGAAATAAGGCACAACACAGCTCAAATACAACAATAACACTTCACATATAAATGTGTGAGTGTTACTACAATATGAAGAGGTTAAAACTGATAACCATACTGATACTTTTCAATAAATATGAACTAAAACTTAGGCAAAATGTTTTTTTCATTCCTGTAAGGCATTAGGCCTTCTCTGAGCGCCCTCCGGGTTCTCCTGTGTCTCTGTGGAACCCCAGATAAATAAACGTATGTATGATTATAAGTGATGATTCAGAGTTCAGCATCAGAACACCTTCATTCACTTTAATCACTTTATTACAGACTCTTTCAGTTTATTGATCCAGTAAAGCAGTATTGATACGATTTCTGTCCATTAGGCTGCATGTTATTGTGTGAAGGTTTAACTTAAGCCATTTGTTTGATTGTTTTCTTTCTCTTTCAGAAGTTGGTTGGTCTGCATGTTTTACTTGTGGGGCCGATCTGACTGCGTCTGCTGCTCTATTATCGGAAAATACTGCCTTCCTGTGAACAAGACAAGGTACAAGGCCTGCTTCCTCCACAGTTTATATATTAGTGCAAGAATGAAAATGACTATAATACAGATTACAGAGTGGAGCAATATACACTCATCGACCACTATATTAGGTACACCTTGCTAGTACCGGGTTGGACCCCCTTTTTCCTTCAGAATTGCCTTAATTCTTCGTGGCATAGATTCAACAAGGTGTTGGAAACATTCCTCAGAGATTCTGGTCTATACTGACATGATAGCATCATGCAGTTGCTGCAGATTTGTCGGCTGCACATCCATGAAGCGAATCTCCCGTTCCACCACATCCCAAAGGTGCTCTACTGGATTGAGATCTGGTGACTGTGAAGGCCACTGGAGTACAGTGAACTCATTGTCATGTTCAAGAAACCAGTTTGAATGATTTGAGCTTTGTGACATGGTGCATTATCCTGCTGGAAGTAGCCATCAGAAGATGGGTACACTGTGGTCATAAAGGAATGGACATGGTCAGCAACAATACTCAGGTAGGCTGTGGCATTTAAACAATGCTCAGTTGGTACTAAGGGGCCCCAAAGTGTGCCAAGAAAATATCCCCCACTCCATTACACCACCACCACCAGCCTGAACAATTGATACAAGGCAGGATGGATCCATGCTTTCATGTTGTTTACGCCAAATTCTGACCCTACCATCCGAATGTCGCAGCTGAAATCGAGACTCATCAGACCAGGCAACATTTTTCCAATCTTGTATCAATTTTGGTGAGCCTGTGTAAATTGTAGCCTCAGTTTCCTTTTCTTAGCTGACAGGAGTGGCACCCGGTGTGGTCTTATGCTGCTGTAGCCCATCTGCTTCAAGGTTCGACGTGTTGTGCGTTCAGAGATGGTATTCTGCATACCTTGGTTGTAACGAGTGGTTATTTGAGCTACTGTTGCTTTTCTATCATCTCGAACCAGTCTGTTCATTCTCCTCTGACCTCTGACATCAACAAGGCATTTTCGTCCACACTGGATATTTTCTCTTTTTCGGACCATTCTCTGTAAACCCAAGAGATGGTTGTGTGTGAAAATCCCAGTAGATCAGCAGTTTCTGAAATACTCAGACTAGGCCTTCTGGCACCAACAACCATGCCATGTTCAAAGTCACTTAAATCCCCTTTCTTCCCCATTCTGACACACGGTTTGAACTTCAGCAACTTGTCTTCACCATGTCTAGATGCCTAAATGCATTCAGTTGCTGCCATGTGATTGGCTGATTATGTATTTGTGTTAACAAGCAGGTGTACCTCATAAAGTGGTCGGTGAGTGTATGTGTGTGTGTGTGTGTATACACACACGCACAGACACACACGCACACACACGCGCACACACGCGCGCACACACACGCGCACACACACATGCGCACACGCACGCACACGCACGCACACACGCATGCACACACGCACACACCATCGTATTTTAATATTGCAGCACTACTGCAAAAGAAGTCACGATTGCAGCTGATCTAAATGAAACTTTATTTCTATTTATTTTTAAAACAACTACATAATGACAATCAATCACTTTTAAAGGCCTTTGCAAAAGAAGTGTCATAGTTTAGACTATCCAGATACTACATATAAATTTGAATACCAATGTAATGTATTATTTTTGTAAGGTATTCAAATAATTCCAGCCAGCCCAAACAATTCATTTTCCTTTCTTTATTCTACTTCAACATACTTTTGAACACTGAAGAGTCAAACAGAGATATCCTTCCTTTTCACAACATGTATTCACCATTAGTGTGTATAGACAGAAAACAACACTTTTTCTTGCCATTACCAAAGCCATGAAATGTCAGCTTGTCTCTTTTTGATGAAGCAAACAAGCCAGTCTTTTTTACCCACAGCCCTCACTAAGTCACACAGAACATCAAGATAGCAGTCTTCATGGTGATGTGTAGAGATAAGTGTTAATCACCTGTACACAACACCTCAAGTATCTTCTAATGTTATTGCATATTGTTCAGAAGAACAAAATAAGGTAGAGGAAAGTATTTATGGAACAAAAATGAGACATGTTCAACCAATAATGCATATACTGAGTACTACAGCTGTAACAATTCTGACTTAAATGTTACATAAAACCTTATTTTAAAAATTAACAAGGGAAAAAGACAGTTGTGGGGACAGAACAGGGAGGGTGTTTGTTTGCCACACTTACATTCCACAAGCATAACTTAATTCATGCCATGCGAGGCACATGGCTGACGCTAAGCTGGCAAGTGAGTCTTGAAAAAACAGGCAACTTTTTCCTGTCCACCACGTCACCTCACATAAGTTTGCTGAGAAGCACTTCCAGTTGTTTCCTAAAGACCCATGTTAGAGAGGCAATTACAGATTTTGTTTTGTTTAAGGAGGATTATGTGTTTGATTCTGTTTAAATATGAATCTACAATGTAAATCTGTTCTGCTCACCATTTTCTTAGAATGACTGACAATAAAGTCAGATATATCTACAGTTTCTCACTTAACTAGATAATCTAAAGACAGAGTTCAAAATTTTGAAATTTAACTGAAGCAATAAATTATCCAAATGCAATCATGCTAACTGTTTAGCTTTAGTTTCCATTCATTGTTAACAAGTTTGGTCAGGCTTGTCCTTCAAGCTTCAAAGTACTACATGTAAAATTACCTGTGAGCATTTAGTGGGAATGTATAGATTCTGTAGGCTGACTCTTATGCGAGCCATTAGTGTCACAAACAACCACATCTCGGTACCTGTACTATACGTGGCTTAATAGTCTCCCTTCTGGTTTAAAAGCATTCTTAGCTGTAGCGCAGTGGACATATTCCAGAACAAATAATAACAGAAACCACCTACAGCTTTTTTCAAGTGGCCACATAAACTCACAGACAAGCTTGGTAAAAATAGAATGACATTCATGCCATGGACACCAGAACCATATCCATCAGAAACTGTCACTGCTGTTCTCGATCACTCAAGGGAAATTCTGACAGGCTGGCAGAAGATGCAGATGGCAGAGTTGAAAGCACAATGACAAGACAAATCCCGCTGGTCACAAATGTCACTAAAACCTGCATACTTAGCTTAACTTAGCCAAAAAAAACAAAAAAAACAAAGAAAAAAAAAACAGAGGCTGCCCTGTGCAGTTTGACATTATGTCCATGAGAAAAGATTTGCACTTAGGGGGACCTGAGCTTAAAAGATGCAGAGACCCTTTCTACGCCTGGTGACTTCATGCATCTTGAGTATTAGGGTTATATCTGGATAAGGTCGAGCCACATAAAAATATGAGTGTAAATGCAAAAGATTTAATTCAGATCACTTAAACCGCCTCAAGTAGGTGGTCTGAGATGCATTCGAGCCACTGTGTAGTAGCATCACCACATTTGACAAGCAAAACAGACAGTACTGTCACAGTGGCTCCCACTGCTGTTCTGCTTATGGAGGAGCCCACTTAGTGTAGCATCGCTGCTCTTTCAGTTCCACCGCCTGACATGAGCTTAATTTTAATTCCGTAACCCACTTTAGATAAACCAGTCAGCTCAAATAAAGCACTAGTCTGGTTAAACTTCATGTCATTGTTTTCCACCGTCTCGCTACAAATACTGTGCTTTACAGTGCATAGTATATTTATAGTACTTTATGAAACATGCACGCACATAGTTTATGATGACATTTATACATTGATTGTGCTGTGCAAAAGTGTGCCTTTCTTTTGAATAGTGCAGAAAAGTGAGGAGCAGTAGCACAGGATTGGTGGTTGCTGACTTGCATATAAACACAAAGGATTCAGTCTGGCTGACTGGAGAGTACCAAATGTAAATGCATGTGGCTAAATCCAAATACTAGTCACATGAAGTGACCAGGTGTAAACAGGGTTAGAGTTAAAGGTCAAGATGAGCTGACTAGACGCAGTTTTATAAATTGTTTCAGCAATGTTTATTTAGCACAGAGGTGTACAAGTATTTCAAAATTCATAAAAGGAAAAAAGAAATATGGGGAAACATGACACAGGACAGCATGCAAACATTTCACATCAGCAAAATATAAACAACAGTAGTTAAACCTCAAGTTAAACCGATAAGTTCAGTGGTTTACATTAAACAAATGAAGACCTGAAAACTGGGCTGCCTGTGCGCTTCGACACTAAAGCTGGTATTGTATGTTTGTCTGGTATTGGTGTAGGACATGCAGCACATATTAATGGCTTTGAATACAATCAATGCAAGCACTTTTGCTGATCAGCGATGTATCGGCAGCATTATATTGCACAGTTTGTCTAATGACCCCTTAAAAAATGGAAACCACCAAATCAATATGACTCAGACATCAGTCTATGCAATTTGTGGAAGATCATGATCAGTTGGATGAGATTCAAGACATGTAGCAGGTGAGGCCCAGGTTTGTTGCTGAATTACAATCTCAAACAATGGCCTGATCAAACTGACTCAACTAATTTAAAATACGTCTTCGGTAAATTATGAAATCTATTGAAGGTTTAAAGTTAACAAGGCATGTTGGCTTGAAAATCCAGATCTTCTTACAGCTCTCACTGAACTAGGGCTAGATGGAAGGACAGTCCAAATCAAACAAGAATAAAATCTGTATTTTTTTACTTAAAACACAGACGGCGATCAGTCAATGGATAATTTTGATTTTTATAGATCTGTGTTGTGACTTAATTATGTAAATAACATGAAGCAGGTAAGAGAACTGATTCAGTATTAGAGTGCTGCTGCTACACCTTAACATCAACTCTAATCATCTACAAATTCATTTGATAAGTAGCCAGTTCTTTTTTTTTTATTTTTTTTAAATGGAGCACTTTATTTGATACAAGTTAACCAAAAAGGAAACTGATTGTTCATTAAGTGCTGTTTTGGCCCATTAAAGAGCAAAAAATGTTATTACTGTGGGGAAAAAAATGAATGAATCTAAAATTAATAAAAAATGAATTAGAAATATCTTGCTCCCTCAGTGTTTCAAAAATAGATGTAGGTATTTTCACTCCAAATGGCAGTTCCACTAAAATTACTCAAATGATTATCACAGCTATTTGGCTTAATCACAGATGCTCTGGCTGACAACAGAAACACAAATATAGCGCCAGCAAAACTACAACATGTACTTATTATGAATAACTTTATATCTTTATATTCTATCAAAACGTTAAAAACTTCAGTGGCAAGTCATTTTTAGATGACAAGAATTAGCATGCAGTGTGGAACAGAATTACATTCATACAATAGCCCACTCAGGAGGAAGAAAACAACCTTTTCCATCTCAATCACTGAGTGTTTTAGGTTTATAGAACTGTTTTAACAAAACTACGCACTGTCCCTTACTATTCACAAAGAGCCGCAGTCAATTTAATAAAGTGGTATTATTACAGCAGACTGCAAACACATTGTCAACCAGTCATTCTGTCAAAGAGCTTTTACATTTTTTTCCTATTCTTTTAAGTGGTTCTTCAAAGAAAAAAACGAGTTCCACTAATCTGTTTTACAACTCAGTTTCACTATTGTCTCAGTCAAACAGTAATCAAGAATATTATGTTTGTCTAAGGGCCTAAAATCCTTGGGTTTCATAAAGGTAGGTTCAGCAATAGTGGCATATTAAACTGACAGTATTTTCCAGCAGGCATCTAAGCAAGTGTTTAAAGGTAACAGCAACAGCCTGGGTTGAATCTGACATTATTGCAACAGTGGGAGCTAGGTCTTACTGCGAAAAATGAAAATGCACACAACCCTTTATGTGCAAATAACAAATATCACACTGTCTTGACAGATCAATCCCAGTAGGGTCACATGTTTGAGTCTTTTTATGCAATGTGTTATAGAGAGGCTCACAGACATACTGCGGCAGCTCTATTGCTAAAAGAAGGATAGAAGTTGCTTCTTTGCTAATTAAGGGAATGACACAGCCTGTTCTCCAGCAGATACAAGCTTCCCTCAGTCAATCATTGCGTCAGTTTAAGCACTGACGCCGCCAGCAGTCCTGCACTCACTGTCTAAAAACATCTTATCAGAAGGTGCTAGACTATCAGAGAGCACCAGAGCTATGTCTGGGTCACGCCATTTAAATGTATAATTGATTGTGTCTCATATTAAAAGAGGAGAGAGCAGGGTCAGCCCCATGCTGACCTGGGACTTAGCTAGACAGTAACAACAGTAAAAAATGGGAAAAAAAAAAAAATACACTACGTTCTCTAGACACAGGAAAAAAATACTGAACAGACAAACATTTGTATGTAATAATCTAGGTACTATAAATCCACTAACACCAGAGAGTTATTTACACTAATTTATACAGAGGGCACAAAACAAAGACTTTGTGACTATTTGTGACTTTCCATTCACGCCACACTTGGTTTATGAACTAGGATAAAGTTTGAGGTTCATTCTAAAGATCTGCAGTTAGCAAGCGGAGTTATTTCAAACATGAAAGAAAATAGTCAAAAGAAATCTGAAGAGTGTGAATCTAAATCAGCAAATATCTGCCTTCAGAGCTACTAACTATGATGATGAGCGTGACATAAAATACAGTCTCAATCTCTGAATTATAAAATTATAAACTAAAAAGGACATATTGAGACACAAACAGGCATGAAGACCCATCCCATGTATGTCCAAGATTCCAAGATGAATAAGCACTTATTCACACAGCAAGGCTTCCAAAATAGCAAACTCAAACCAAGACAAATCCCGCTATTGATCATTACTGATGCAGGAAGCAACAAAGAAATAAAAAGAGAAAAGTGAATCCATTTAAAAAGAGACAACACACATTCATAACGGCGCTGACAGTTTCCAAGGCAACCCTGCATGGCTTTTGTCCGTGCCTGCGTTAGGTGAAGAAATAGATCTCATCTGAGAGGGAAGGCGGTACGCCAGCAGAATGGAACTCCAGTAAAGTTGAGCTGACCCCACGTCAGTACTGTCTCAGCTCTGATTGAAGAGAGATTGAAAAAGGCCAGCACAAAGCCCATGACAGAGATGGATGACATGGAATAAAATAAAACAGGAAAAGAGAAAAAAAACGGTCTATATGTGTATGCATGTGTGTGTACGTATACAATGCCTGTAAATCATGTTACTCAAGTTATGTCTATATTGCTTGAGCTCTAGACTGTCTTGTTTCAAGTTTTCAAGTAGGCAATCCATGTAAAGTTAAGCCTTTGTCCTGAATCTGAGAAGAGTTTATAAAAAGTTTATAACTTTGGTGATAAAACGCTACCTCAAACATGATAATTCATGTCAAACATGGGTTCAAAACAGCATGTGTCAGGTAATACTGTCCTCAAAGAACAAAAAACAATCAGATCACAAAAAGAAAATAGATCACAAATTCAAGTGATGTGGAACTTCAAAAGGCTAATAAGAACTGGTGCTATTAAAATCAATGCTATTAAATTACAATTTGTGTGTGTGTGTGTGTGTGTGTGTGTGTGTGTGTGTGTGTGTGTGTGAGGAAAAATCCATTCATTCACAACTATAATTGTATTTTCTTCTTAATTTTGAAAAAAGATACTTTAATACAAGCATTTCTCGCTTTTCTCGCATTTTTCGCCAACTTTGGGCTAGTTTGGCATACCTGCACATTTATAATCAGCCTTGTTTTATAGTGGTAACTGGTATACTGTAGTTATTTAAGAATCTATCCATAAGTATTTTTAGTTACAGCAACTAGAATATTTAATAATAAATGAGTTTAACAATTATTGCTAAAATAAAAACTGTTCTAAACAAACAGCTGTGAAGGTGTTAAGAAAAACATTGTTAATGTATACTGTTTTTCAAGACTCTACATTATACATCTAATTGCTATTTTACTGCAGCTCAAAGTGAAAACTACGAAAGGCTTCTTCTGCAAACTAAAACAAAACAACAGGTTTTCTTCATAAAGAAAACACTTCACAACAAAACACAAAACCACTGGGATAGTATTCAGCAAGAAGAAAAAGGCTCTTAAACAGCCAACAGAAGTCAATATCACCTTAGAGAACTTAGTCATTCTTGATCTAACCAGCTATGTCAGGATCACCTACAAAGGGCACAACCAAATCACTGGATCTCCAGGACACGTTTAAAACTTCCTGTTCACCCTGGAAGCCTCATCATCACTCACTGCTCATCAGTCCTTGAGATTCCAGATTAAATGCATAAAATGCAATTTACAGTGAAATACCATGTTTGCCCGAGATATGAAATATACACCAGGATATTACACTCTTACATTCTTTTTGCATCCCTCTTTTATCAATTTTCCCCTAAGAATTCACATAAAAATATTTTGCCTCATAGCAGAGCAGACATTACTACGTTTCCGAACAAAAATAAAAGTTGAATCTGACATCTATCATCTATTGGTCATCAGACTAATTTCGAACAGCCCTCAGTCTAAAGTGTTAAATCAACTACATAGCAAAATAGACTCCAACCAATTCCGTTGGCTTCAAAAGAGCCAAAATGAAGTAATAACAAAAGGAAAAATCCTAAATCCTTGAGGACATAAAGCATCTAGCTCACTGAAGTCTTCAACCAATGTCATTGTACATGGTCCATATGGAACAGACAAACAATGCAGAAGATGTTAGTCAATTATTTCTGGGAAATGAGTTGCCAGGAGCAATGAGTAAGGCTGCACTTTGTTTTTCGACTCCATGCTCCAAATGTGCGCTCAGATTGAGCTAGAGACTTAAATTTTTCTTATGCATTTTAATTGCTATGCAGACCCAGACAAGAAGGATCTCGCCACAGGGAGGAAAAGAGACCTTGTTTTGGGGGGAGGGGTAAGAGGGGTTCACTGAGACCCAGGTGATTAACTTAATTTAGATTGGCTCATTTGACAAGAACAGGGCTGGCTAAGTAGAATTAAGCACAAAGGATTTCATTTAATCCAATAAACCTTTATGAGTCACAACAAGCTATACGCAACTGGATCATTTCAACTTGACAACCATGTTTTGATTTTTTTTTTTTTTTTTTTTTTTTTTTTTAAATTGAAGTTGAAGTTGCAATGTTCATGTGTGTGTGTGTGTGTGTGTGTGTGTGTGTGTGTGTGTCTAAGATTGCTGACAGGATAAGTGAACATTCAGAATATGCTCATTACATCGACAGTAATGACGATGGCAGCTGAGAGAGATGCAGTCACATTTTGTCCAATTAAAGTCTGACTCCCGTCTGCGTGTGAATCTCAAAAGGTCACTGCTTGACAAATGAGGATGAGAACTAGTTCTAGTGCAGCAAGACAAAGTAAAGAGAGAAAGTGAAATAGTGCCATCACTTCTGAGGAGACAGAAGAAACAGACAAAAGTATAAATATATGTTTTTAAATCCAACGTATTCAAGTCATGTTTCTCATCCTCACTTCAATTCTGTTCTGTCTCCTTTCATAGCACACAAGACACTCAGATTCCTTCAGGAAATGACTACGATGGACACAAACTCAGACAGGTCTACAGGAAGATGAATAATAAAATGGAATATATGCAGTGAGCATCAAGGGGGCAAAGGTGATGGACATGGTGCATCTACTCAACTCAAATTTAATAGCAAAATTTGCAGAGGAGAATGAGACGGGAGAACTGAATATACGACACATTAATGTTGAAGTCTGCTCACTCAGCCGAGCCGAAGGAGAAGCCATGAAAAGCCTAGGATTATTCAACAACATAAGGGTTAGCTCTGCCACCACATTTTTCCAGTGTGTTGTCCTCTGCACAACAAAATATATATTCAAGTCTTTAAAGTTTTAAGTTGAAAAAAGCAAGTCTAGACATGACTTTTATAATTACAGCAACAAAAACAACATCCACAAACCCTGGAAAAGACGATAAGAATCACATTCAGGGTAGAGTTACAGAATGCAGCAAAAGTTTTCAATATTGCTTTTACTATAAAGACTCGAATTTTCCGTATTCTTAACTTTCAATTCTGCATTTAAATGAGCTAGAAAAGGTTCAACTTTTTATTTTACCTTCCTTTGAAGAATTCTGTGTTGAGAAAAGACTGAATAAAAAATGTTAAGATGTACAAATGTAAAAAATTTCTGTGCTTAGCCACTAATGAGATTTTTCTTACCTTTTGCTATAATATAATCTAGTATACAGCACTGAGAGGCTACACTTGGTACTTCGTATCAAAATGGTATTGTAGCAACCGTAATTCAGTGTAACGCATTTATGCTTTCCTATATAGCTACGGGAAGTCACCCTATTATAACTGTCTGGAACATGTATCAAAATTTCCAAAATAAATGGAGCAATAGAAATGAACCAAAATTACTTGGAATAAAATAATTTTGGCATTTACATAGATTAAAAACATATTTTCTAAAGTTTCCATTTTGGAATACTAGTTTCCCTCTACACTGATGATATGCACAACAGCAAAAGGTATAAAAAGATGGTCTCACAAGCGGGGCTGGATCACTACACTGCAACAATGTCAAATCCTAAATGCAATATGCAGTTTCTGGGCTAAGTGTAGCTATCCTCAGCACCTGACACCAGGTGAGACCAAAAACGTACAGTATGTCCTCTTTTAGAGATGAATTATGAACGGAGCTGTAGCACGTCATGACTAGTAACTGAAAGAGGTCAGAATTTATTTATTTTTAATCTGTTTGCTGTTATTTTTCATTTTTTTCCCCTCTGTTTCTTCCTCTTCCTCTCTATCACAGCAAGTGTTTAGCCTTGAAGAACATGAAATGAGTCATCTTTCCCCAAACGGATAAATGGTCCTTTATTCAAGATTAGCAGTTTAAAGTGGGACCTGAGTCCTTCAGTTTTGGACAAAAGGTGGTTGCAGTAGCACAACAACAGAACTGTGCTGGAGAAGACTGAATACTCACGAAGTGCACTAAATGCAGTTTAGAAAATGGTTCAACTCAGAACAAAGCTGAGCAGATATGGTAGTGCCCTATATAACAGTACTTTGAATCGGGTGTCGGTGAGTTAGAGGGTCTTAAAGTAATTATTCATAACATGCTCATGCATAATTAATGACGTACATAGTCAGTGTCCTGGAATTGTGGAGAACCGTTTTGAAGCATTGACTCAACATGACCAAAGTGTAAAAGCAGGCTTTCTTCTATGTTGTCCTCTCCATCTTCGACTTTAAAAATCGAGTTGCAATTTTTGCTCCCTGGATTCATTACAGATCTGCTAGTTGATAAACGTAAGTGCAGAAAGAAGAGAAGTTGCAGCTATCAAGTTTTAAGTGGCATACAGCATTGTTGTTTCAATATGTCTTACCTCCCACCAGTGATGGCACCAGTTTCACAAAGATGTTATGAGCTTCTCCAACCAACAAACAAATGTTTTAAAGCAGAAGATCTTACACTTGCATTTCTTTTTCCCCCCCCGAGTTTTTAGAACTCGAACCCTTTCCAACCTTCCTCTGTCCACAGAATTATACAGGCTCTTTCTTTTTTGTTACTATGCCTTTAAGACTTTAATGTAAACATTCTTTGGCCTAATTGGCTGCTCTGTTTTAAGCTTCATACAAAAAGCAAGCCAATAAAGTTTATTTATATAGTACTCATACACAAAGGCAAATTGCAAGTGTTTTACATACATTTAAAATAGAGCATCATAAGAAATTCAAAGAATGTACTTAAGTGCATAAAATACAATAAGAAAAAATAGACACACTCCTTTGGGGCAGCTGGTGGCCTAGTGGTTAGGGCGTTGCCCCTGCGATCAGAAGGCTGTGGGTTCGAACCCCACACACTGCTCCCCGGATGCCCTGTTGGTGGCTGCCCACCGCTTGGCGAATAGGTTAAATCAGTGGTTCCCAAACTGGGGGGCGCAGAGGTATTGCAGAGGGGCGCACCAATGGATTAAACTTGGATTAAAGTTTGAATCTGAACCTGTGTAGTTTGAATGGGGGGTTCAATAATGTTCCTATCTAGAAAAGGGGGGCCCTGCAAAGAAAGTTTGGGAACCACTGGGTTAAATGCAGGGAAAAATATTTCACATTGTTCACACCGTGTGGTGTGGTGACGCGTGACTATAAGGGGCCACTTTACTTTACTTTACTTTCCAGCGTGACAACTGCAGAAGACGAATACCTGCATGGTACTAATCAGTCTTTGGGATAACCGCGCCAGCATATAAGCTCTAGGAGAAATGATTAAAACCAGGATTATAGTTTTACTTCAGTCTTTTCCTGCACCCTAAGTGTCAAAGATCAGAGGCACCACCTGTCACTGGATGAATGGCAGCTGTAACTAGATTCTGTTCTAAAGTAATGCAACAAACTTGTAAGGTTTTAAACCATCTTTGGGATAACCTTGTCCATTTAACCTTCCGGAGATTCAGTGCAACCCCAGGACATGCAGTGCATCTTTACAGCTAGAAATATCAGAACCAAATGGTTAAACTAAACTTTTAAGATAACAGAAATATCAACCCCAAAGATAGCAGTGCATAACCTCAGAGAGTTGATTTAAAATAAGATGAACAACACTTTTCTCAACAATATATAGATTGATGGATACAGTAAAAAACAAAGTAAAAGAAACAGAGCTTTAAAAACAAAGTGAGAAAATAAACACCCAAACATAGTCTTCAAAACATTAAAGGAAATTAAAGAGAAATGCTCAAGAAAAAAAACAGTTGAAATTGAAACACTCCTTCAATAACTTCAATGTGAACAAGCAGGGTTTTAGGCTGAACAGGCAGGTACATGTAACCAAAAAAATCAAAATAGGCATCTTAGTTTCCAGAATTGAGAAAATGAATAGTTTGTTACAAACTACATCAATTTGTTTGAAACTAAAGGGGAAAAAACAGGGAATCATGGTTTTCCCTTATTTGAGCCCTTTAAACATCAAAGCTGACTATAAACAGCTGAAGAGCATGAAGCACTTTTTAATCTACAATCTCGCCTAAATATGATGCACTTAGGTATTCTACACTGTCTCTCATGCTTCACCATAACAAAACAAGCATTCAACATTAACCATTTAAGTGAGTGCATTTAAAAGGACTAAATTTGCATTTGTGGCTTGTCTAAGGTTGAAGTGGCACAGTTTAATTGGCTCAGCCTCCACACAGAGCCAGCTGCACTGCTCTTCTAAAAGACTAAAGTGACAAAGAATTAACTGTCTCTGCATGGCAGACGTGTTCCCTGAATCAATACATCTGTGTGAGACACTGCTTATAAAGGCTTAAAAACACTCCAAAGGCCTGAATCCGTAGGAAGAAAGACATAATGTCAATTTTATAGTGGTTTACGGAATAACGCCACCAAACTTTAAAAAAAAAAAAAAAAAAAAGGCTGATGTTTTGCTGTTGTTATGCCAGTTTTAAAACTTTTTATGAGACTTGTAACTGGCCAGTTTAATTAACAAGTGTAAGAGAAGATAAAGGAAAAAAAAAGTGGAGGAAAGACAAATAAGGTATCTATCCCTGTTCCAACGCGGCCTTTCCTTTTTTCCCAAGCCCAAATGCAAATCAGATGCAAATTTCTAAATATGCTAATGCCACAGACATTCTGTCTCAACTCATCACCCTTCCATTTCAAAAGAATTTTTAAGGATCAATCAAATAATAATATTTGGGTTTCTCTCTCTCTGTATGAACATCCTGCATAAATTGAGATGAACCTGAGGCAAAAGATTCCCCAGAGAATATCCTCTTTAATACAGCAACATCCCTACAGTACAAACTAAGTGGCACATCTCTATGCCAACTAAAATGAACGCGAGATCATTGCAGTAGTATTATATGTACATCCTCTAAATAATGAATAAGGTACTCAAATATGTGCTTAAATCAGCCATGACAATCCACCTACAAAGTAACAAAAGGACATGAAATAAAAACTACTACCTAGATTTATGTAACTCTCTCCTCAGCAGCTAACTTTGACAGCTATCAGCGATGGGTAGTAAAGGGTTTTAATGGGAGACTGAAAGAATGGTTCAGTTTTGTTTTCTGGTCACCAGAGTTTACTTCTTTAGTTTTGCAGTGGAACAGCATCTTTCAAACTTCAGCTTTGTTGATAAATGCTGGGTGTACTAAGAGGCTCCACAACACCTCTAGAGGGAATTACAGTTTTTGGACCAGATAGATTGTTTTTTAATAAAGTTGTTTTTATCTGACCACTTCTCGTCAACTTAGATGACTATTTTATTGAAGTAACAGTACATCTTAAGTATGAGTTTAAGCTTTGATACCCACTTTTATTAACTATGCTCCGCCATTAAACTCTCAACCAAGTCTTGTCCCACTTGGTTGAGAGTTTGCTTGCAGAGGATAGTTAATAAACAGTCACGCATCTTTGCATAACCACTTTAAACACACATGGGCTCCATGACTTGGACTGGACAGTAAACACCATCTGCCTGCCCTGTGTGGTCCTCATGTGTGCGCCCCAGACGATCTCCTCCACTCCACAGACATTAAAGTTCAGCTGCAGGGGGCTCCGGCTGCCCTCACAGCCTGGATCAGGGGATTAGAACGTCCACCACACCCCAAGCCAAACACAGGTCAATCCTGCTGACACTGACCAGTGTCAAACACCACAATGTTTTTCCATTATGCTGAATAGCAGTATAATACTCACAGTATATTTCTACACACTGAATGTCAAACAATATATTAAAAACACAGTGATGAATCATAAATGTGACATTGTTAAAGTGTGGTCTGCAATATTCTGACCGATATAAGTTTTATAAGATTACACGAAACCCTTGATTCATCAAAACACCTGCAGAAACACTCATCTGGTACTGCAAGTGATCAAGTCACTCAAAGCACAAGGTCATAATCATTGTGATTTGAAGGCTCAATTGGAGCCTTCCGTGATAAACAAACAATATATCGTGCCGTCCTACTGAATACAGTCAAACAAACGATTCTTTACATACAAAAAATGAAAAGGACTAGAAAAAGCCTTTCTAGAAAAATGTTTTATTAACCGTTTATTTGCCAGGACAGGTAAGGCAGTTGAGCATTTTGATGCACCCAGAGGGAAAAAAATAATAATAATAAAACTGTCCATAAGAGGCACAGCACACTATGATTATGTACTGCAGAAATAACTCCAACAGTCATATCTTCCATTTAGCACAGCATCTGCAACCTCCTGTCAGCTGATGTAATGGTGGGTGCAGGCAGCCAAAGCAGAACTTATCCCCTTATTCTAACAGCTTTCAAAACAAAACATCAACCTCTAGAATGCGGCGAAATTATTATGCAGTTCTGGTTCATCATTCCAGGTAAAAGTCCAGATCAACATAGCACTACTAATTATGCAAGTCTGCAACGACATCTGTACTAAATTTGCTCCGCAACGTCAAAACCAATAGTGAAATTTATCATAAAAGACTGGACGATTTCAGCAAGAGGTGCAGTGAATAAATAAATAAAGTCATTAGTATGCTCCTTACTTATCATATACTTGGCAAACAAATGCCAGTAATGTCACATGAACATCAGTCTGCTGCTGTACAGCGGCACATAAAGCCCTGCAATCAGCAATTACTCTGTTCAAGGTTGCTTTTCTTTCAGCGGTCAGGGGCTTTTAATGGATGTTGGCATATTAATGCACACTCTGAAGTAGTGGGTGTATTGTAATCCTCATGTGCTGAGGACTAATCATCACATGGTTTGGGGTGAAACACTTTATCTACTCAGCCTTGTAAGCAGCTCTTAATGCAGTGGAGCCACTCTCTGTGCACCAAAAAAGCAAAACACTGCCACATGCTGGTGAACGTCGTAAAGGCACGGTACACATGCTACACGGCCTCAGTTTTTCTTTGATTGTTGTATTTCCTTGCTGTTAGACAGCTCTTTCTGCTTTATTGTCTTTTTTGGTGTAGAATCTATTTCTCTAAACAAATTTAAAAGGACTGGTTTTCAAATTCATTTAAAATAGTACATAAAACAGATAAATTACACACGTAAAAATCAGCCATTTCATTAGTGCTGGAATATTTGCATTTTGAAATAATGATGCTGATAAAGAACATTAACACTGTTACATAAACAAATAATATGATGTCTAAGCAGCTCTCCTAAATCTTATTTCTCTCTGTTCCATGAGTAGCAATACAGCATGCAGCAATCCACAAAACTAATGCATGTAATAATAAGGCTGGGTATCATTCCTCTTTAAATTCAGTACCCTGAATTCAATATCAAAATACTTTGGTTGAATTATTTCATAGTACAATACGCATTATATGCTAAACAAGGAATGATTTTAAAAATAAAACATAAAACAATCAAAGCGCTGATGTTAATATAATTCTAATATCTGTGTAATGTGTGTGGGACAACCAGTAAAAACGCTTTTTTAATCAATCGCATTGGATAGCGATGTAAATTTGAATTTGAATGGAATTTCAACATTTAATTTTCAACGTACTGAATGCTGATTTAGAAGGCGGAAAATGTGTCACAGGGTTCCTGGGAAATCTCAGACATCCATTTTTTAGGAACAGCACAGAATGGTGCTTCTCAAAAGAAGCATAGTGTAGCTATGGTTCTTAAACTGCAGAGCAATAATAATCTTAACACTAAAATGCTTTTGGGAAACAGGTCCCTGAGGAGAAAAAAAAAAACAACAACTTTATTCTATAGTACCAGATATGGCCAGCAGGTGTAGATGTCGAGCCAATCTGTGTGACAGACATGTATGCACTGTGCAATAATCCACTGCATAGTACAATTCACCCTTTAGTGAGTCACAGCAGCCTTACAGACAAACACACGTGGCCTTTGCAACACCTACACTATATGGTGTCAAACTGCATCACAGGAGGGACAGAATAGCACTATTTAGAGTGTTTAAAAACACCTGATTCAACTTATCAATTGATTATCAAGCCTTACATAAGCTGAGGAAACACTACACGTAATAAAAATGCAGTTTGGCACCATTAGGCCACAGTTAAATGAGACAAAGCACAAAATGTGCACAGTGAGGGGTCGGGGCCAGGGCTGGGACTGGGAACCCCTTAGCAACAACTGAAAGCGTTTAAATTCGAACTATCAGTCTCAAATCATATCAATCTTTAAACCTTGTTGTTCCCTTGGATATCAAAAGTAATTCCTGAATAATTAACAATCATCCTGAAAATCTTTATGTTATCACTTCCACTACCGAGCTGTTAGGAGAAACAGCTCGGCAGAAGAGAGTCTGTGTGCATAAATGCTTTGAAAACACTCACCAGTCCTGCAGTAAGAGAGGGAGCTGACTGGCCTAGGGATTGGCTCCGCATGCGGACGAGGTTGTTGGGCTCTCCTGCTTGCTGCTGCCAGGCCAGCTGACTCACTCCACTGTGCATGCTGCTGGACAGCGGTAAGAGCTGCTTCCCTAAGACAATCGCACACAAAAAAAAAAAAAAAAAAAAAAAAAAAAAAGTGTGCGCTAAGCTAAAATACCATAGGGCAATCCAGTTCTGTACTGTAGCAGAGTGTTTAGTGCACTTCTCAGAGATTCAACAAGACTGATGTTAACAAGAAATGCCTTGAACACGTGTGCTTCTTAGCATTTTGTCATAAAGAGAAAACTCATTTTCATCAAGTAGTTGGATCCTTTTTTGTTTTGTAATAGGTGCATTATGTCTTGCTCAAATGTTTATTATTTACAATGTCCTACATTTGCATTCTTGATCACTGTCCCTCTGAAGACACAGAATCAAGTCTTTGTCCTCTGGTAGATTTTCAATATTTCATTTCCACCTAAGCTTTTCCTCATATCTTTAGTATACGATCAAGCTGATGAGCTTTAAATACATTGTTACTCGCTTTTTAAATTAAATATGGACACAGCTGCTTGAAAGGGTTTGTGATTTCAACTTGTATGTCAGTGTGGCTAATCTACTACTGGAATACACAAGTGGCATGCACCACTGGCCAAGAGGACACGCTTTCATTCACAGAGAGGAAACGCCCTCTGAACCAAGGATCAGCCAAGTTATGAATCATTATGTTTCAGCGGAAGTGAGAAAAAAAGCAATCAAATACTGCACGGCTCTGAATCAGCTTTTAGTCATTCAGGCTTCAGAGAGTTGGAGCAAAATTCAAATGGATGGTGATAATGTCTGATGACGTGAATTTTCAATGTTATTGTTTGTTTGTTTGTGTGTGTGTGTGTGTGTGTGTGTGTGTGTGTCTGTGTGTGTGTGTCTGTGTGTGTGTGTGTGTGTGCTTTACCAGTGAGGCCACTGGCCATGCTGCTGCGACGGGCTCTACTGTCATCCTGGCTGAGCTGGCGCTGCAGTTTGGTTTTTCCTGCAGCAGGTGACAGGTCAGGGTTACTCAGCTTCCGAAAGAGCAGGGGAGGATGCACAACAGCCTCCTTCTACAGAGAGAGAGAGAGAGAGAGAGAGAGAGACAGAGAGAGAGACAGAGAGACAGAGAGACAGAGAGAGAGAGAGACAGAATGAGAGAAAGAGAGAGACAGACAGACAGAATGAGAGAGAGAGTGTGTGAGACAGAGAGAGAGAGAGAGAGAGAGAGAGAGAAAGAGGGAGAAAGAGAGAGATAGAGAGACAGACAGACAGAGAGAGAGGAGAGAGAGAGAGTTCAGAAAAGGTGCTAAAAACCTCAAACCAAAACAGCTTAACATCACCTCTGATAAGACCAGTGGGTAAGTTCAGTGTTTGCACACTATAAAAACAGACACACAGTCCTTGGCAACATTATGTTTTGCCTTCGGCCTGCGAAAATAACGCGCCTCTGAGTTTGGTTCACACTAACGTGGAACCAACAACATCACAAGAGTGATACCACTTCAGCATTTACTGGATAGACAACGAAAGTGGTAGAGAGAGATAAACACAAACCTGATAGCACAAATGGGAGAGAGACAGAAAAATGTTGAAAAGCCTATGTCAGAATGAAACAGTAACAAATCACTTTAGTCAGACACACTACACAGAAAATACATACAATTGGTGACAAATTAAGGGAAAATTACACTAAAAGTGTATTTGTAAGAAGTTGGGCGATCACACATTTCCAGAACAGCTTTAATGCACCTTGGAATACAAGTTACAATAATTGTTCCCAAAAGATATCCCCTCAGTTTTCATAATAGTGGTGGAAAGCACTATTATCATGTCAATCCAAAGTCTTCAATGGGTGTTTGACTGAATTGAGACCTTATAACTGCACAGGCAACAGT
Source organism: Brycinus macrolepidotus (assembly GCA_037974445.1). Taxonomy (NCBI): domain Eukaryota; kingdom Metazoa; phylum Chordata; class Actinopteri; order Characiformes; family Alestidae; genus Brycinus; species Brycinus macrolepidotus. Next base: position 13,624,532 of record JBBPCZ010000115.1, on the reverse strand, counting down.
ATATGATCTACATCATTTTCATACTCCTCAAACCATCCACTGACGCCCCATTCCCCGCGGATGTCATTAGTATGAGACCACTTCCATCAGGATAGAAATATTTCACCACAAGATAAAGATGATTAATCCAAAACATACTGCATAGATTTGCAATGACCCTTCCCTCTAAGGGGACAGAGACAGGCAATTCCATCAAAATTCCCCCCGAGGCCACTAGACCCTTTCACTGTTAAGGCCAAGTATTCATGGTAGAACAAGATCTTAATGTATGTGCACTTGTCAACTTCTAGAGAATACTGTAAAGGATGACTACATCACCTTTTCCACATCTCTGTAGATGAGTGCCTGTAATGTTCCAACCACTGAACTCTCAAACGTGTATTCGTCTTTCTGATGAGGGGTTTTTGCACTGCAACCCTACTTTAACATCCCTCTCTACACAGTTTTGTATGGACTGTTGCTGACACTGGCTGGCTGGCTTGCTTCAGTGGCATTCTCAGCCACCCGAAGAACAGTTGCTGCTCTGTTTTTCATCACATATCACACTAATGTGCAAGCATCACGCTTACTGAATGTGTGCTTTCAATTTTCTTTTATTTACCGATGTCTTTCCCATAAATCTAAATGTAGAGGTCACTTTAGGCATGGTTCCCACTGAAACACGAGCCAGCTGAGCAGTCTTTGCGGCTGAAGCTCCTGCCATCCAGTAAATTAATCCTCTTTCTAAATCATCTCTTCCTCTTGCCATCTTCATTTAATATCAAGGTAAGCTAGTCCTGCTTGGCATTTTGAAACGACGGAACATGAAAGGATGTTAAAAGCTTAATTGTTAAAAGCTCGCTCAAGCTTAACAACATAGCGCACCTGTTTGAAAACAACGGCACTTGTTATATTTTTTTTTATACTTTTTTATTGAGGTTTTAACTTGTTATTCATCTGTAAATATAAATACAGACAACTTCCATACCCAAATACCACAACAAATACCACAATTTACCAATAACCACAGAATCAGTTATGTAATCAGAGCAGCTTGACACTATATTAATATATTAATATATAAGTTAGTAGTAGAAAGTAAGAAAGAGAAGCATAAACAATGGAAGAAATGCAGAAAAAAAGAAAGAAAAAGGTAAGAACATTGTATAGTTAGAGGGTGGTGAGGGAAAGGTTTAAACTGAGACAGTTTCTTCAGTTCAAGAATATCAAAGAGTAGGTCTATGTATGCCGGTTAAATGATACTTAACAATCAAGCCAGTTGCAAAGTCAACAGCATAGTTATGAAAGTTACTTAAAAACAGTCCAAACCAAGGCTGAGAACAATACATGCCCTCCTTCCCCCTACACACACACTTGCACTAATCACTTGTTTAAACAAAATGCAGTAACCATAACACCATTATAGCATTTCCTGGTCAAAAAAAGAACTTACAATCACACTCTGGTTAAGTGGCGAAAAGGTTCCGGGCTTCATTACATGTGTGAAACTCTTTATGTAACCACTGAGATTCCATGCTCTTCCACAATGAGGTCGGGAAATGGATCACTTACATCCTCTCTGTGGAGGAGTAAGATTCCAGAACATCTGGATGGTTTGCATGAGTCAATCGCAAACCGCTCCTAAAACTGCTCCAGCGCACAAGAGCTCTCCAAGAACATTTCCGCTACTGAGCCACAGCGCAAACAAACCCAAGACTCTTCTCCTTACACATGTTTCAAATATTAGCCCTTCTTTCCACAGGTTATACTAGATAATAGTGTTGTCAAAATATCAATATATCAACACATGGATACTAAACATTTTGAAACAGTACGATAGGCATTTCATGAAGAATCAATACTATTCAAATACATCAAACATGCTTTCCTGCTTACACAACACATGGGCTTCCATAAGGAACTGCTACTGATGCACATCTGTGAGACCTCCTCAGTAGGCAATGCGGTTTGTGATGCTAAAATGGTAACTCTAAAATGGCAAACTGACCTGTACAGAGGTTGATGATTGTTTTCAGCACCACTGAAACATTTAACAAGGCGTCTCATTAAACTATCACCCTGATAAATGTTTATTGTCCTATTCTTGGGCTCAGAGAAATAAGGGCTACAGCTAATAAGTGCCTCAGCATGAGTTTGTTTTAACAGCTCAGTGCTCCCAATGTTAATTAAAAAGAAAAAAAATGTTATTAAGGTTGTGTTCTCTCATGCCGCTCTGTCTGCACTGCTTGCGTGAGCCGTACTTTAGTTTATTCTTTTCTGAATGTGAAAGTATAAGAGACTTTTAAACTACTGCACAATTATTTATTTTTCAGTTTTTTGTATCAAACTTGAAAATTTAAGTATCATGACAGAACTACTACATACTGGTCTCTGCTGCACATATATACACTCAACAAAAATATAAACGCAACACTTTTGTTTTTGCTCCCATTTTTCATGAGATGGACTTAAAGATC
>JBBPCZ010000115.1:13609922-13621976 GCA_037974445.1 Brycinus macrolepidotus | reverse complement strand
ATACATATCCAATCAAAATGTGTTTGTGTGTGTGTGTGTGAACGTGTATGTATATTTATATATTACTTGAATATGTATATATTAACTGAAGTAAATTTTGTCTAAGAAAACAAAAATATTTATCAAAATTTAGCTTTCAAATAAAACCACGTGTCACAATTATTATTAGCCCTTTAAAATTCTTTGAACAGAATGTTTACTCTAATATTTCAATGTTTTTAAGTGCTCTTAACTCTTAATCCATGACTTACTGTTTCACTAGGGTTTAAATTAGATGTGACACAAAAGCTAAATTCCCTTGTATATTCATTAGATAATAAACAAATGAGACAACTAGACACTACTGGAACTTGATTGGAGCCAGGTTTAAGGGTCAGATGTGACAAATATAGAGCTTAACAGAAATTAACTCTTGGGTTGGGTGAAAAAGAAAGACAATTAAATAGAAAAAACACTTAAATATGGTGAAGGATCTGCAATGTTTAGGTGCTGATTTTCCTGAGGTGTATCTGTATGAAATAAAAAATAACAACAACAACAACTAATAATAATAATAATAATAATAATAATAATAATGATAACAACTACAATAATAACAAATACCACCACTACTACTACTACTACTACTACTACTACTACTAATAATAATAATAATAACTGACCACAAAAATGTCAGCTGAATAATACGTTGTTTTACTGTTAAGTCTTGTTTGATGCTGAGTTTAAAGCTGCTCATCTGCACATGCAGTAGTTTGTATTGTATGATTTCTGTGTGTAAAGTTACAGGTTGACTGCAGCCTGTTCTGTTTGTTTTCCTCGTTGCACTAATACTCGTGTGTTGCAGCTGTACTCATGTTATACCAGGCTACAGTGCTATAAAGTCTTACAGAACAGAAACACACCATTGGGACGCAGGCAAATAAAGAAGAAGGTAAATAAAGAAGGTGTTTTTAAAACACAGACAGACAGAGAGGACAGGAGAGGAGACGGGGAATGTTGTGACGCGTCCGTGCTGCTCTGTGCTCGATTAGCTGGTCTGAGCAGAAGTGGACAGGAACACGGAGGATCGAGTCCGAGTGGGATTTAAAAACACAACACAAAAACACACAAAAAACATCACACAGAGCCGCAGAAACACGCCAGCTTGCAGGCAGCCGGACGGGTGGGTGAAGGAGCTCGCTGGGAGTGTGTAGAGGAGTAGTTTGAGCCGGGCGCTGGGTCGGGAGGTGTGTTTGAGTGAGTGTGTTTCTGTGTGGTTACTCTGAAGGCTCCGGCGGTGCTAGGGAGCCATTTTGCAACACTTTATTTTTTTACACCAGATGCTAACCAGCTAAGCTAACGCTAGCAAAAACACTGCTTCCTGAGGAATTTAGGCACCTGCTTGGACCTCAGCTGCAACATTTTTGGCGTTTAATTCCCATTATCTGTACATTATTCCATCTCCGAGCCCGTTCCGTTATAATATGCCGTGTTTTTTCTGGACGGTTTGTTTAGGCTAGGCTAGCCAAAGCTACACTTTGAATGGCCTACAGCTCTCGGAGCACTACGTCGTGCTAGCTGCTGTTAGATAAGTTGGATTAGAAATTATTCAGGCGTTTGAACACATTGGTAGTCTTTTCGTCTTGTTTTTCGTTTCCAGCGGCTTCCTAATAGTTGCATGCAGCCTTTCTGAGTTTTATCCCTAGTCAAGGTTAGAGAGATGTGCTCCCTAAGAGACCATTCAAGTTGTGGGCTAGCTGTTGCTAACCAGCCCTCCGACTAGTTTCCACTCGTAAGTTACTAGTTCAGACCTTTCAGTCACTTTGCTCTCTAATTCGTGCACTGTGAACGAAAATGCGTTAATATTGTATACGAGGACTTCACAGTGTTTACGTGTGAATGCTGATATTTACACCAAGCCGTTTGAGTCTGATTAGTCATGTTGAGATGTTTGAGGACTCTGATGTTGAAGTTAAGGTCCAGATACTGATTTTATTTTAATGTGGTGACTATTATTTGTAAGGACTGACTGTTATTTTAACAAAGGACCTCTGTTTGTTTACCAGTTTCAGTTGTTGTTTTTTCTTCAGTGTCCTAATATTTAGTGAAGCACGTTGTTTGGGGTCTGTCCAGTTACGTTTCTGCAGAAAGCAGTATTCATAACATGCCTAGATGTTGAGGTGGAGTATAGTTTCTGTAGGGTGGGGAAAATGATACATTTGCAAATGTGTTAATCGTGGTAATATGATTTAGGCAGCTAATAAGTATCTGATGTTAGTATACTAATTTGATGTGTTGGAGCTGGTTGATATAGAAGCCTGGAGTTGGAGATTCTGCAAGTTGAACGTACTGGACTTATATTTGTCTCAATTTGTTTCTTTTCCCAATCCCTCAAATCTAAAAATCAAGTCTGTTTCTTGTTCACAGATTTGGTCTGCAGAGTTGAGGATTAGGCATCAGAAGGAGGGAGCAGCCATTGGATGGTTTTTCAACACACATTTTATCAGACAAGACATACCCTCTCCAGTCAACTGTCAAGCCTCTTTGGTCTTTTAGGACCTTTGGATGTGTATCATTGAACTGCAGGTGAATCGCCAGTGCACAGTGCGCTGTGTTTAACTTCATTTCTGCTGAAGAGCTGTGGACTGTGGTGTCAAGTTGCTCATCTGCGACAGCCTGTTCTGAATTGATGAACTGGAAAATCTACAGAGTTGTTAAGGATCAGGTCATACTTCCTTTCAAGTACTCTGGCAGCCTAACGTGATACAGGTCTACGAGTTGAAGTACCATGAGTGTCAAAAACTAAAGATGATGTCAGGTTTTTCTTTTGTGGCATCTCATGAATTGGTCCCAAGAATGAGTTGTTGAAGAATGAAGCAATGTCCATGATTCCATAACACCACCCACCTTCAGCTTTTGTGATGTGACGTATCAGCCCCCCTTCTTTTGCCTTGATGTCACACCCTCGCTGTTTTAATGAGGTGAACGTATTTGACTCGTGACTCTCTGCAACACTGCGTTGTGTGGTATCGCCCCACTCTTTCTTCTTTTTGGTGTGTGCATCTTCAGCTTACGATGAGTTTGTAAAAGGAGTTTCTGAGCTTCAGAGCAAGCACAACGTGCTGCTGCCACAGCCTTCCAGACATATAGACTGGTCCAGAACTCTAAGAATTCTTTTCCACTGAATTCTGCCTCTAAGCATCTTATTTTGTCAGTCTGAATGCACTCTTTTACCATCAGTGAATCAAAGGTGTCCTGGAGAGTCAGTCAGGCATCACTGTTCAGCCACAGGTTTCTTTCCATGTCTTGTTCTTCCACTACCATTTACCAGGCCTGTTGATCAAAAAAAATCTCAGCTCCTCTGGCTTCACCACTACAATCATCTTCCAAGTTAACATTACGGAGGACATCCAGACAACGAAAAAAGGTCGTACTACCAGCCTCTCACATATTTTACCAACCTGGAGACTGGAATTGGTCTGTGGCAAGCTCCTGTTGTCCTGTGCCTAAAGCTTTGTTGCACAGGAACGACTGTGTGAGTGGATTGGTTGGGCCGACTGCACAGACAGAGCCAAGGACAGGGCCACTGGACTACAGAGCTTACGACTCTGGGGTAAGGAACCATAAGTCTTGACTAAATTCTTTTGTTTCTTAGCCCCTCTTTTTTGAAATTTTTTAATTTGTTCACTTTCAGTTTAGTATCTTAATGATGTGTATTTGTTAAACATAAATTAATTGACTTACTTGTGGCTGCATTGAATGTATGTAGCTGTAAGGAGTTTGACAAGAAACTGCAGTAAAATTTACACTTGTTCATTTACTTTGTTCCTCTATCTGTCATAAAAGTAATCCGCTATGTTGTTTTGCGTTGTATATTTTATCATGATGTCTAAGCACTCTTATATGCTCAGTTTACTGAGTAAAAGAAACACAGTTTTTAAAAATAATTGATGTATAATTATTAATGAGTATAAATAATTTGTTGTCATTTTGTTTGGCCAGTTCAGGCCATGAGGTTTGATGCCTCGATCAACTGACGGGAGACACTGGACCTAAATGGCGCAGCATGACTTTGTTCCTGCCTGGCTTAACTTCTCCACGCCTCAGCCTGCCAAGGTGAGACACAATGTGCTACTTTCATATTTGTGTATAGGAACAATGTCCTTTGTTATCCAAATTTATCTGTAAAATGTTGCGGATAGCTTCTAAAATACTGGTATGATTTCAGTAAATAATGGATGTATGTCTATATGCCTGCTTCACTCGGCAGCTGTACAGTTGATTGATGAGTGGGATCAAGAGAGAAATACTAACTCTGTTAACTCAAGCATCTCTGTTGAGATGTATCTTTAGACTCATGGAATCAGATAATGTGAAAAGAATGCTGTGGGAGATAAAGGTAAAAAGACCCAGAGGATTGTGAGTATGTGTGCTTGAGTTATGTGTTTTGGTGTTTACCCTAGTCCCCTGCAGCCCCCCTTGAGAAGCATGGAGAGCACTTTCCACGTGGAGATGGCCGACCGGGAGTGAACCGCCGCAGGCACAACTCCTCCGATGGTTTCTTCAACAATGACCCGCTTAGAGCTCCCGGGGGTAAAACAAGCACACACATAGCTGCTCCTTCTTCAGCAACCAGAAGAAATTGCACTTTGGCTTTACTTATCAGTGACTAACAAATGCTCTCTTCCCTTCTCCAGGTGATGGGTGGTTACAGCCATCTCTGCTGAGGCATGATTCAGTGGACTCTGGTGTAGCTAAGGGCAACCAGGGTGGCTTAGGCAGTGGACATGGATGGAAGGAGACCCCCAGCTGGCATGGGGCCCCACGGGGCCAGGAGGGCCCTCACCATCACCATGGCCGCCATTCCAAACGCGGCGGAGGCGACAGGGACAGGCAGGGGGGCCATCGACAGCGCAATGGAAACTTCCATTCTCGCAAGGGTGGTCCCTTCCAGGACCGTTACTCTGACGAGGAGCGCAACGATGACAAGCTCAAGTTTGTTGAAGAGGACTTTGTGAGTGTTTTTATTTATTTTTTTTTATTTGTTTGTTCATGTTACATGTCTGGATGGCTTGTTTATAAGTAATACATAAAGCTTGAGGGTTTGCACCAAGAGTCATACCATTGATGTGTCCGAGCTTGTGATTTTTGTTTTGTGAATTTTGTTGAGACATTTCAGGGATATTTACTCATTGTTTTTATAAAATTCAGCCCTCCCTAAATCCTGAGACGACTGGAAAGCCAGCAAGTCAGACTCGCGCTGTGGGAACTCCAGCAGGCGTGTGGGGTAAGGAAACATGTTTAGTCACTGAAGTAAAAATAAATTGTTCATTTATTATATTCACGTGTTCTTTGTGAAGTATGTATGCATTTTGTATAATCATGTTTTGTGTGGGTTTTTTTTTGTGTTTTTTTTTCCCCCTTTCACCTTACAGAGAACCCTCCCAGCGCTAAGCAGGCTATGTCTAAGATGCTGGTCATTAAGAAAGTGTCTAAGGAGGACCCCAGTGCTGCATTCTCTGCTGGCTTTGCCAGTGCTGGTCCTCTACCCACTAATGGCTCAAAAGTTCCCATTACTGGACCCAGCGTCTATAAGAATTTGGTCCCCAAACCTGCTACTGCCCCAACTAAGGTACTACACCCTAAAATGCTATTGTGATGGTCCTACCACAGTTTGATGGTCAAACAAATGATGCTGTTGTTGCCTAAGTCTGTGTGAAACACGTTTATGTAAATCTTCAGATGGTTCTGAAGTGTGTGTTGATAGCAGTTGGACATCTTTAATAGTAGGATCTCTAACTGACATAGAAGATAATAAAAAATCTGTGAAGCTCCTTATTGTATCGTAGCTCCGCCTCTTGATTAACTCAATTCTCTTCTTTCTTCTGTGGAGACTGGCCCATGGAAACCCAATGGAAGGGAAACTAAAGTGGGTTTGCATTTCTCTGGTCGGGATTCAGCCTTCACCAGCCCTGTATCTGTGACCAAACCCCTTACACCTGTCAACGCACCACCCCATGGCACTCCTAAAGAGGTGACACACTCATTTGGAGAATGGTGCTGCATTGCTATAATAACAGTTTTGATCATTTATATGTTATGCATCTGAATATATTTTGTACACCCCCCCCCCACAGCCACCTTCCAGCACTACCCCTCCAATAGACATCACTCCTCCCCGACTGAAGCTGATGCGCCGCAGTACAGACCGTAAGAGTGAGTTTCTGCGTGGGCTGAAGGATGAGAGGAATGGAGAGGTGAGCGGCTGCCACAGCCCTGGAACTCCAGCCGAGGTGGGTTTACACAGGACAGCCTTATGTTGCTGTTGCTCTTTCCTAACTGTCACGTGATCTCCAGAGGTGTAGGAATTTCTCCTTTAGTGCTGTCATGTCCTGTACAAATGTGCTCTTTGAGTACTATAAGAGTAATAAGTTTATTGTGCAAAAATACTCATTGTTTACCATCTTGTTTACTGATCTTGATGATAAATGTTACTCTGGTCTCTTTTTTTTTTTTTGGATTACATTTCTGTACGTCTTTCAGGGAGAGGGCAGTACCCCTGAGCCGAAAGAGTATGGAGAAAGTCATGAGAATGGCATGTCTCACTCTCTGAGTGACTCAGACACCGAGCACCTATCCAGCTCACTGGAGGCCGAACACAGGTCAAGGGGCAAATATGCTTATGTGTACTGGACATTGTTCATTTTAATTCAACCATTTACATCAGGCAGTCACATTGACCTTCATAATTTCCGAATGATTCACTCTCTCCTATCTGTAGGCTGCTTAAAGCAATGGGTTGGCAGGAGTACCCAGAGAATGATGACAACTTCCAGCCCCTCACAGAGGATGAGCTCAAAGAGTTTCAGGCTAAGACTGAGCAGGTACAGTTCACACACTTGATTCTGAATTACCCTCTTTAACATGCTCCTCATTTTAGAAAATATTCTGCTCTGGATTCTCTTGATGTGTTTAACCACATGTTTCATACTTGGTTGAACATTCTGTTGACTGTGTGTGTGTTTGATTCAGCTGAAGAAGAATGGACTGGGGCGTAATGGCGTGCTCCCGAAGCTTCGTGGTGTGGCCCTGCTGGCCTGGAGGAACACCCCGAACCCTGGCCTCGACGAAGGCTCCGAGTCTGAGACCAGTAGTAGCAGCCAGACTTCCGACGACGAAGATACCTAACGTGGCTTTAAAACTCCCTTCTTATTCCTCCATCGCTCATATTTGCTCTATAGCTCTCTCTCTATCTGTCTCTCTCTCTCTCTCTCTTCCATCACACCTTTTATTTCTAACAAGAAGAAAACGAGTGAAAATATTATTTTCATGGACAAGGGACATCAATCATATCCCAGCGAGAGAGAGAACACTGAGTTGACGCCTCATGGGCAGTTTTTTTTCCCCCTCTTTTTTTTTTCTTTTTCTCTCCTGTTCTCCCATGTTTTCCCATTTATCCCAAACTAGAAATGTCTATGGAAAGCCACACACATCCCCCACCAGTTTTTTTTTTTTTCTTTTTTGCTTGGGAAAAAAGACTAACTCATAATAACACCAATTATAACCGTGATTTAACGTGAAATATGACTTCATCTGAATGTTCTATAAAATGGCTTTGACACCTTTCTCAAATATTTTCCTTTTTGCGAAAACAATTCGTAGCATTAGTGTTAAGACAAAACAATCATTGTGAGCCACTGACAGCGGCATTGCTCCCAGTCCCTCATAGAAATGAACTCGAGCCACTCACCTGTGCTAAAGCACTTAAGCAAAACCCCAACAGAATGACCTGTCTAGTGCAGTTTGGCAGCTAAGATGTGACTCCTTTTTGGTGTTCAACTCAAACTGTACTGGTTCCACTATTCTCACTCTGCTTTTTTGAACTTGATGTAACCACATTACAACAAAGAACATACAAAACGACCAGTTGGATTTGATGGGTAGATTACGTGAGGGAATGGCAAGGGTAATATTTAGAGTGAAGGATTTAAAGAGGTCGGAGAGGTTAGAGGTGATAAAGCAGCAGTAGAAGTTCACTTATCTTTGGGTTTTCTCTGGATAAACTCACCTTCACAGACACACTGTCTTTCTCAATATGTTCCAGTGCAAAGAAAGTTAATGAAGACATAATGACAGCAGCTATTGCAGTAACCAGGTTTGGTCTTTTATATTGAGCTAACAGAGTCTCAAATGGTTCTTCTGTTCTATAAGAAACTGAGTCACACTGTACTGTTTGCCTCATAAAACCTGTTCAAAGGAGGCAAAGTTAATGTTCTTTTGAAGCCTATGGGTCTCAGAATGTTTCCTCTGAGGGCTGATTGTTAAAAAAAAAAGATGTTTGATCAATGACTGTGTGCGCTAATGGAAACAAGTGAAATTAATTTTGAGATAAATTAGAGAAGAATGCAGCCTTTTCAAGCACAGTTCATGTTTCCAATGTAACCCACTGGCAAGCAATGGCCCGTATAATAAATGATTTCTAATTGGCGGTTTGGAACAGAAGATGTAGTCTGAAGAGTAGACCTTTTCTCCTGACTGACATTCTTCTGAAAACATTCTGTTGACACGCAAGTTTACGATTCATCTAGACTCTGTATCCCTGCAGCTAATGGAACAGTAGAAGCCCATCTGCTTAAGTTCTGTATTTCATGAGGGACTGCTGGTGGAAATTATGCATCTCCATTTTTTGTACCTTGTTTTCGCTGATAGGGTATAAAAAGGCTTTATTACAGATTTAAGTTTCTTTCTTTTTTTTATTTTGGTACAGCTGTAAAAAATCCCACATAGTTTTTTTTTTCTTCTTTTGTTTGCATTATGTTGTTCCTGCAGCCTTGATATTCAGGGTGGATTGTAAAAAATATAAGAATAAAAATTGTGAGTTTTGGAAGATTAAGATTATTTTGTTAACATTATTTACAGATTTGCAGATAATAAGGTGTCATGTATGGGTTTATCTGTATTGAGACAAAGCAAACAGAAACTACTGCATCTTGGAGGAAAAAAAAGAAGAAAAAAAATTGTAATAAATATTTTGCACCAGTTTGCCAAACATGTCTACAATTGCGTTTTCTGCCCAAGTGCTAAGAAGAAAGCATTAATTGGAGTGTAAAATAAAGAGCAGAATGGGCCAAAGCATCCCAGTTGCATTTGAGTAGAACACATTTATAAATGTGTGTGTATGCGTAGTGTTCTAACTCCACTTCTTTATCAGTGTCCTTTGTCAAGGTGATTGACATGGTGACTGTATCCAACAAACAAAACCTCAGTAGTCAACTGAAGGGATTTTAAAATGAAATACTGAAGGACAACTGGAGCAACAGATCAGTAAGAATCCAGAAACTGTTTTGGCTTGACATCATTTTACAGCATTTTGTATGGACTTTGTGTTTATTTACTTTTATGGTCAAGTTTAAGATGGAACACTCGGGAGAGTTCAGCTGTCGGGACTGTAACATGGCCTTTCGCTCTTTGGGCCTCTTGGATAAACACGTGGCCCGGTTCTGTATTGGAAGTGCCATAGGAGACCCAGTAATGTTAAGAAGACAAGTGGAAGTCAGTCAGCCAGGGAAAGGAGCTTTGAGGGGGGTTTCCCCAAAAAGGACACAAACTCCTGATCTCATTTCAGTAAGTAAATTCACATGACAGTATTTTGAAAATAAATCAACCATATACCCACAGTACACAGTGAAACGAAACACTGCTTCCAGGACCATGGTGCAACACAAGAATAGAAACAGAAGACCACAAGTGCAGACAGGACAAAAGAGTGCAAGAAAAACACGAGCAACGAAACAACCGGACAAGACGAGATTTAGTGCAGTTGATAAATGAGCAGTCATTCAGAGTGGCTTGATGTGCATTATTCTTGTGAAACTGACAGAAACCTGTATTTTCAGATTTACAACTTTTTTGCCATCATCACTACTATATAAAAAAAACCTCAGAAAATATATAGTTTCATGTTTAGCAAACAAAACAAATGTCTGTGTTATTGCAACCCCTGTTCCTATCAGCACCATCTCAACAACAGAATTATTCAGAAATGTGAGAACAGCAGGAGGAATTCCCCTTTTAAAATAGATTGTTCATAGGTCGTCAGTATGGTTAAGACTGTGGTATGGAGTTCCTTTTTGAATGTGTTGCATGTCACCCTTTAGTGTAGTGTGCTCCGACTTCCTGTGTTAGATAGCCATAGTTCATTGGGTCACATGTTGAGATAAGGTATGTTAATATGAGGAACATTACCAAATATGAACGAGAACTTGAGCGTGTCCTCTTTTGCCACTGACCAGCTGAGAGAGCAGAGGAGAAAGCTGTTAAGGCAGAAGGACGAGTGGGAGACTGACCCTCAGGACAGTACAGCTGAGAGCCTGGTCATCAGCAAGCTCTCTGAAGAGGTGTGAGACCGTGTTCAGTGATTTTAACACAAACAGCAAATTAGACTCCACAACAAAGGCCAGCTCTAATGAGTTCCACTAGGGGTAAAATAGTTAATAATATAAGTGAGAATATCAGGGTCCACGGAGTCACCTGAAGCAGATTCACTTTAAAAAGTACTAAAAGTAGAAATCTGGAATCTGGGCTTGTAGCAGATTTTATAAATCCTGCGTTTCAGTTTCATAGGCTCAGGATGTCAGTTGAAGAGAGCCTGACCAGAAGACATAGTGAGGTCAGTTTTATTAAGTTCATATACATATTTTTCAAACACCTTTTTAATCCCTTGAAAGTCAACCAGCATTCTAAGTGTATGTGTTACACCGGTCAGAGGGCTATTGCAGAGAGGCTTCGGGAAGTGTACGAGCACCATGGACAGAAACTGGTTGAGATCAGAGCGCTTAACACCCAGCTGGAGCTGCAAAGAATGGGTGAGCTTCATTTTACGCTTACAAAAGTATTCATATTGGTAGTAGCCTGGTGGGTAAAACGCTTGCCTGTGAACCGGATGACCACAAACCTGCAGCTTCAGACCCCCACTTTCTACCACTGTGTCTTTGAGCAAGACACTTAACCCTCAGTGTCTCCAGGGGGACTGTCCCTGTAACTAATGAGTGTAAGTCGCTCTGGATAAGAGCATCAGCCAAATGCCCCCTTTATATTCCACCAAAAATGTCTCTACAGGCAGTGCTTTTCTGCTGAGATTAAACAAGCTGTGTGTGTGCAACATAAACTCTAAAGTGTCCAATTCAGCTGCATTTAAGTGTATATCTACAACTCTGAGAGTGTGTGTGTGTGTGTGTGTGTGCATGTTTGGGCTCAGAAATTGAGCGGCGGCTGGCGGAGCTGTCTGAGCAGGGTAACTCATCTCATCTGGAGGACCTGCTGCAAGAGCTGAAAGAACAAGAGGAGAAGAACGAGGAGGTTCTGCACCAACTTAGCACTCAGATCAATGGCCTACAGGGGTGAGAAAGAGAAAAACATTTATAAACTCAACTGTAATAGCTTGCCTCATTGGTTAAGATTTTGTGGGGCAGCTAGTGACCTGGTGGTTAGGGAGTTGCCCCTGGGATCGGAAGGTTGTGGGTTTGAATCCCAGGCCAGTGGTGCCTCTTGAGGTACTGATCGCTGGCTGCCCGGTGCTTCACTTGGTGAATGGGTTAAATGCAGAGAAAGAATTTCACACTGTGTGCTGTGGTGTGACAATAAGGGGCCACTTTACTTTAAGAGGGGAAGTAACTGGTCTCCTTGTCCTTCACTTTTCATGCAACCAATGTCTATTAGAACAAAAGAAGCTGATGTTTCCTCAGACCTTCCAGAGGACAAGAAGACACAACATGTCACCTTTGACCTGATCTCTGTGGATGGCCCACTTACCAGCCAGATAAGGTTCGGTTCATCTCACTATGATGTATCAGTCAAACTTATATCCTCCAAACAAATACTAACCATGATATTGTACTTTCAACATCAGTTCATGGAAGGATTACACAGTACAGTCGTCCCTCGCCACTTTGCACTTTGACTTTCACGGCTTCACTCTATCGCAGTTTTTCAAATATACTCATTAAAAAGTTGATCGAGACAGTGAAAATGATACAGCGTGCGCTCGGTTGTCTGAGTCAATTATACACCCCTGTA
>JBBPCZ010000115.1:13571487-13590040 GCA_037974445.1 Brycinus macrolepidotus | reverse complement strand
ACTTGAGTACATATTTTGCAGGATATTTGTACTTTTACTTAAGTACTAAGCTTCAGTACTTCCTCCACCACTGATGGCAGGCTATAGAAGCTCTAGATGGATTTTGGTGGAATTTGGCAGTCTCATAGAGCACAGTCCAAAGTATATAAGCCTCAAATTTAGGGTTATTCCTTTGTTCCATGTAGTGCCACCAACAGGTCAAACTTTTTTTACTTACAGTGTTTGAACTGTTTGTCTTGTAGTTGTAAATCTTATGTCCTCTGAATCCCTGGGACTCACTCTTTGGCATGAATCATCAAGGGAGGGTTCCAGCAGTGGCCATCAATGTGTCTGTTCACCCTGTGTAGGACTGGTGCCTTGTTCAGGAGTTGTTCTGCTTAATCTTATACCTGGTGGCCTTCTGGTGCTTGGGCCCTTCTTTACTGCATTCAGATGTGTTTTTTGCCACTATTATTATTATTGTGACAGAATGAGGAAATGAGCCCTTCTTTCTGCTCTGACCTTTCCTTGTATGTTCTTTCTGTCTATTCCAGGGGGTTCTGTAATCACCACTGGTAGCCACTTTTTGACATTTCTGTTGGGTAAAGCAGCTCCTATCTGCCTACTTTGAGCTGATATGCATGCTAACCTTTCATACCTGCCAGACTCCATCTTCATGCAGGGGAAACATGAGGAGATAAATCGACACTGGACATTTTCCAACATGTTAACATGAGTATGCCTCAAACTATGAGCAAATTAACTGAAGCTAAAATTGAAGGTGCAAAAAGCAACAAAGAAAGTATTTTTTGGTTACTTTAAGAACCGAAAAGTGGATGCTATCTTAAAGAACTATTTTTTTGTGGTTGAAAAACATTTGAGTGAGAAGAACATTTTCAATTTTTTTTCTAGAACTGGACCCAAATGGTCAATATCCACCCAGGAGCCTTTATTGCTAAGAGTACACCATCCATGTTATGCACATCTTCAGCTCCAATATTTGTGTTCTGCCTCAGGGTCTGTCTTCATGAGAACTGGATAAAAAAGGAGTAGGAGGGGGGCATGGATGTTCTGCGCACATTTCTCTACTTGTGAGTTCACACACAAAGCCGTTGACAGGGGGTTGTCAAACTACTTCAGACTTCTGACCAACACTACCATGTAGCTCAGTGGCTGGTCTCTATGGTGATGGTGCTGCTTGGAGACCTAATTGAGGAGAACTGGGCGGAGAGGCAGGAGCACCCCCGTGGAGATCTTCATTAAGCTGAACGGCTTGAGAGCCATGTAACTTAGTCAAGGAGAGAGCAGAGCGATATAAAAGGAGAGTGATGCTATCTTCAGTAACTCAGACTGATGGAAGTGCCTCACACTGAAAGATCACACAATCTAAGACCACTTCCTATTGAGAAGAAGAGAAGCTGGCAGTTTGTGTCCACAGTGGACCTTCTTTTCTCTGCACAATGTGAATAAAGGCCTGAACACGGAACAAAAACACTGAGCAAAGAATTTGCTCAAGAGCTGCAAAATACACTGAAGTGTACTCAGTCTGTTTCTCCAGCTTCATAAAATACATTATTGTTGATTGTCAATGTCAAAGTTTGGTAGGCAAAGTTAAAAGTCTGTATCAAGTGAAGAATTCACAAAATGGTAAATTTTGATTATTTTCAAAAAATGACCCAGAAAGTGCTTCCTTTCTAAGAATATAACATTGACTTCAAATGATAAATCTTTCATGTAACTAGTTACAGTGAATAGCATGAAATTATAGTTTTCTTATTCAGTTCAAAAGTAATCAGTGTCATACAGCACATTAGATTTTTCCACATAGCAAGCTAAGCAACTAGTATTTTCAAAATGATTATTGTCTCTGCTTAAAAGAGAGCCAAAGTCCTTCAATCCAATTAATAGTGCGGCACTGAGTGTATTTATGCTGGACATCAACTACAGAGTTGTAACTACATAGAAGCGGTGTTCGTATATTGTATAGTGACACATCTGCAGTGTTATTTGAGATACATGACACCAGACGTAATTTTGTTTTTATTTCAAGTTAGGATAAAATTAACAATCTTACAAAATCAACCATGTTCCAGTAGACTGACAGATCAGAACACCCACGGGAGTCGGCAGCTGTCATTTTACAGCTGTCATGTTAATGTTAACTGGTTTCTTTACTCAATTAGTGGTTCTCAAACTTGTCCTTAGGACCCCCAGATGGTCCACTTTTTTGCATTTTTCCCATATTTCTCCCCAAATTAGTCATGTCCAATTCTCTCTGCTTGCTAGGATTTCTCTAATCACACAGTTCTACTAACACTGGGAGAGTAAAGGCTAGCTCATGTTTCCTCTTAGTTTCATGAAGCACCACTGCATCTTTTCCAACTGCTGCTAATGCAACTTTATTGAACAGTTCAGCACATTTGAAGAAGAATGCTACCTGCCAATTACATGGCTGCAAAATTAAAAAATGCCATATGTTGTATGTCACATAGTCATGCAACAATCTGACGGCACCATAAAACCAAAACCAGTGATTGTGTTAACATTATGTGTTAAAATTGTGTCTTCATAGTGGATTTACCACATTTTATTGTCAGCTTGCCAGTATGCTATAAGAAACAGATAAAAAGAGGAGACATTCTTCTGGAGAGCTGCCTAAAGTGCAGCCCATGGGCCAAACAATTGATTTTGCCTGACGGAAAGTTGCCCAAATCCCACTTCCTCACCCAAAGAGAGATATTTTTTTTACATTTTCTTTTTTACATTTTTTATTCCATTTATTTTAAAATGCTTTTGACATATAAAATGTGTTACAGAATGTTGTACACTTTTAAAAAGACACCTTTCTGCTTTATTTGTCTTTTGTCTTGTCTTTTTGGCCCTAGGCCCACCTGAAACATTATACTTCGGACACCCAAGTTTGGGTGTCTCAAGCATATCTCTCTCAAGTGCTGCCAGAAGGAAAAAAAACAGACACGTTAAAGAGGAAACCTCTCCAGTTCTGACGGACTAATAACGATTCTTTCTCTCTCTCTTTCTCTCTCTCTCTCTCTCTCTGCCTGACATGTCTTGGAGACCCTTATAAATCTCTTTTGTTTCTCCACGTCTACAGCATGCTCTGTTTTTTTCTGTCCTACACAGCTCAGCTCAAAGGTGCGCTCTGTTTCCATGACAACAGCAATCATTTTGAGCAAGCGATGGAGACGGTTACATTTGCATTTTTTAACATATGCAGTGGCTGTCCACACAAGGGTATATTATTCCAACAAGACTATTGTCTCTGCCGAAAAAAAGAGTTAATGTCCTCCTGGCCAATTAATAGTGCAGCGCTGAGTGTGTTTATACTGTACATCAGCTACGGAGCTGTTTCTGCATAATGAGTGTGAATAGACACTAGGCTCAGTTGCTTTAGGTTGGCATTGCAAATGCTTGTAAATAAATTAAGAGAGTGAATCAATACAGCGGAACTTTATAGAAGCTCTGTGCTCAGACAGACTGTAGACATTTTCATGCCTAATGAGTCCATTTACAAGTCATTACTGCTTCCAGTCAGAGTGTGGGAATCAAGCACTCGCGCAATGAAGAAAGGCAAAAGAAAATAAGGCTGTGAAGGTTTTGGAGTTTTGCACTCTCTCTTTCTCTCTCTCTCCCTCTCTTTCCTTCTGTCTCTTTCTCACCCTTTCTTTCTCTCTCTCTCTAGAGCGACCCCTGACAGAAATGGAGAGTCTATTTCTAATCCATTTGGATTGTGAACGGACTTCAAAGCCCTGGTGGCCGGTGAGTGGCTGAGTAGGGGAATCAAAGGCAGCTTAGGAACCAGAGGGCGCTCCCAAAGAACCTCAGCCACCTGCCACTATTCAAACAACTTCAGCTGGATAGCACCGTGAATAACAAATGCTAGTCATGTTCTCTATAGTCACCGAGACTTGCGATTAACCCTTACAAGTCTACAGATCTTGTAGCTTTTTTGGGATATGTTCAGTTTATGCAATTAATTAAAGGGCCCATTTCATGAAAAACCTGCCTCCCGTTCTTGAACTGAAAGAGTTTAATGTTGCACGCACACTGTCACTAAATGTGCCATTCGTTCCCGTACAGTCTATATATGGAAACAGGCTTACTGCAGGTTTGCCTTCACATTCACGCTGAAGTTATTAGAAGTGGCTCAATCTGAACATTTTTGGTTTTTGGATGAGGCACAGAACCGGCAATCAGAACAGAGATGATTTACATAGATTAGTCTTTAAGGAACATATTTACTTCTAAGGGGATAAGAGAAGACGGACAATGGTAATATAAATTTGATTGTGATTTTGGTACATAAAACCACACAAATACCAAAACAGACCTCAAGGACAAAATAAAACATGTAAGATGTGGGTCCATTGATAAATTTACATAACAGCATAATGAATAACATAGTCTGCCTTTTAGTCAAGCTATGGCAAAAAGGATGCATAACTGCACTGTAGCACTCTTTTTCTAAATGAACAAATGTGGGATTGATTGAATGTTTCTGAACTTTTGGCAAAACTTCTCTTCCTATTGTACCGAAGTATGACTGAGAAATAATTAATTTAAAAATATGCTTGTATTGTTGCCCAAGATAACTGCTGTGGGTTAGTGTACTGCACGTTGATTGGAAGGCTGCTGAAGGATGGACTTGTTAGTCTTTGATTATTGCTGTTTTTTTTTTTTTTTTAAAGATTTGTTCCTTTCCCACCGTCCTCCCATCAGCCATTGTAATTATCCCCACGCTCTCTCTCACCCTGCACATGAAAATCCCGTCATTACTCGCCTAAAGTTCTTATTGCCCCCTCACTGCTGATTCCTTTCATCTATTAGGCCCCGTTACTATGGTAACCATATGCCGTTGCCAGCGCTGTAACATTTTCTTCTTTTTCAATGAGGCATCAATTAGTGATGTCGACATGCCCAAGCTGCGTTTTTAGACAGCTTCTTTGAGACTCAGGCCAAAAGAGACTGGAATGAGGACATGTGAAAGAAAACAAGAAATATTGACAAAAAAATAGAAATGCCGAATGCAGCGCAAATGACTGAGTACAGGAATGCATGAGTATGACAGTGAGAGTGCAGAATCACAAGCTTCACTGAGCAAGCTGTGATCAAGCCACAGGGAGGCGAGAATAGGGTGAGATGCAGTGAAAAGGTGAGTGAGAGAAAGAGAGAGAGAGACAGAGAGAGAGAGAGAGACTTAAGAAGTTGTAGCAGGACACACTACGTGAGAGCTGAGGGATGTAAGAGACTAATATAAAATGTCGAGGTGCCAAATTTGGTCACGTAGAGGTGAGATAATCAAATGTGACTGGATTTAAAACCTGTTTCTGAGGTTTACTCACAATACAATAGAGAATAGTCAGAGCATATGAAATGGTGCCTTTAGTTTAATATCAATCAGACCCTCTTTAATTTACCCTTTTTCCTTTACATTTGCAGATTATTTCTTATAATAATTCAAGTTTGTGGATAGTTTAACATGACTGTTTTCCATCTTCTATGCCTTAGAACTAAACAGACTGCTTTTACTATTGCATCTTGAAGACTTATATAAATATTATATATATCTATAAATGACCTATGTTCTGATTGGCTGCTCTGCCCTATTCAGAAAGTAATTCAGGGAAACACTTCTTATAACTTAAACATGAATGGAGCTTAACTGCTGTAGGTTGAATAGGAATATATATGTAAATGTGCTCGTATCACATGAATAATTAATTTCAAATGGACTGTTTTAATTTTAAAGTCTAGGAGTGCTCTGAATGATCTTTCTCACACAGAACACAGCCGAGTGTAAAGCACAGAAAGTCAGCCAGAGCCAGAGATCTACCATGTCCTCTAATGTGGGATGAACTGTTCTTCTACAGCGTTTAGCTCTGAGGCTAATCTGACATCTGGCAGCAACACTCACACTCTCCAGATCTAGATTTACTCAGTCAAGTGTGTTATATTAAGGCTGGAGCTAAACTGTGTAGGAGCTATGTTGAACTGACTTTCAACATTCAGTGTAATAGTGCAGTGTGTCCTGCAGTGTATAAAGGCTTTTAGTATATATGGACATTCACAGAATTTATAAATTCAACTGACATTACATTTGTCACTGACATTTCTCATCAGTTAACCTATCCATGTTCTGTTCCTGTCAAAACTCCATTCAAGCTTATGAGGACATGTAGCTGAAAATATTTAAACATTTTCAGGTCATAGCTCAAAATACATGCATTTAGATTACTTTATTAATTTCTAATGATATTAATCACTGCATGCATCTGAAAGGCTACAATTTTGGGAGATATCATATGTCTTTTGTTTTTGTCATGTAACAGAGCTAACATTTTACACATGTAAAATGTATTTTTTTAATGTATCAGTTTTTTTTTTTAGCTTAGTTAGTTAATTCCTTGGTTGACCAACCTGGCAAATAGATAACAGGCTAAGAGACCCCTTTAATAACTCTGAGTAAGGCTTGAAGCTGAAGTACTTTCTGACTGATTCACTGAAAAATGTGTATTGAAAATGATACATGCATGTCTTTTTAAATCCAGTGTGGAGACATGAAAGTACATCTCAGTAAACCTGATGCTAACATGATATAGTGCTAACAAAAACTTGCATTACTATAATGAAATAAATGTAATAAAACAATGCATTATGCTAATAATGCATTGTATCATGAATAAGCGGACGATGTGCTCTGCAGAAAACCAAAATCATTTTGATTCTACTGTATATCTTGCAGAAAAAAAATGCAAGG
This sequence comes from Brycinus macrolepidotus, assembly GCA_037974445.1. Classification (NCBI taxonomy): domain Eukaryota; kingdom Metazoa; phylum Chordata; class Actinopteri; order Characiformes; family Alestidae; genus Brycinus; species Brycinus macrolepidotus. The sequence continues at coordinate 13,583,286 of JBBPCZ010000115.1, read as the reverse complement.
TTCAATATTCCTCCAAATAAAAGGAAATCAAATCTTGCACTTTTTATAAGAATCTTCAATGCAAGCTAAGTCCAATTTCATGGATCAAACTACAGCATCAAACTACAATAACTGCTTATTGCTGATTTCGCTTTGATTCTGGCTTCTGTAAAAGACAATAGAGGACAGAAAGTGTACTGTAGTACATATTAAAGGGAGTCAGTAGGTTAGAGATGTTCTACCGGCTAACAACATGAGACATCAGTGAAAATGTGCACTGTATTTGAGACAGCTGGTGCAGTACTTCATAACAGAGGAAGAGAAGCTGTTGGCCTGTGTTGTCCCGTAGCCTAGGGGTAGAAGAGATGAGCCAGTAACTGGAAGGGTTAGGACTGAATGGGTATTGCTGGTTGTGCCCTTGGGCGAAGCTACCCACGGCAACGCTGCTCTGCTGGTGACGCCGTGCTGCTCGCATAAAAACTGGGCACAGTTAGGCAGCAAAATGACCAAATTCCCTTGTAAGATTAAAGAGTATAACATAACAACAGAAGTCCACAGTGAATATGGCATGACTTCACTCTCTCTCACACATGGGAGTGTTAAAGCAACTGCAGGAGATTGACTCATCAGCAGCTACTGTGTAGGAGGAAAAGAGAATGAGAGACACAATTTAAGCTGCTAACAAGAAAAGAAGGAGAGATTCTCAAGCAGGCTTAGAGATAGCAGGAAGCAGAAAAAAAACATGCATGTCAGGTTTTACAAATTTTCTTGCATTGTATAGCATATATGTGCACAATTGCTGCATCCACATACTGTCATTAGCACCTTAAACTGCAGACTTACTATTAACACATTAACCCTAAGACTTCTTATTCAGCAACAATTCTATAAAACTATATGTTATATACAATGCTATAAAACTAAAATGTAAGTAATGTAGTTATAAGAGTGAAGAATTGAAGCACTGACCCACATAGCATGCTCTTGGAGTTAGGTCATTCAAATGGTGCTGAAAATCAGCAGTATTATGAGCATTTTGTGGTCAGGGGTACTCAAAATCTGCCCCATTATTAGGAAGAAACAGCAGGAAGGTAAACCCATCCTGCTGATTATATGATGATCACTATTATTGTGCTTGTATCCACATATTTTATGGGTGACACACTAATGATAACAATATCATCACTATGAAACTATGAAAATTCACCCCTGCCTCACCCATCAGTTGTGTATTAAATCCCATTAATGACTCCAAATCTTGGTCTAATTTCTCAGTGGCAATGGGTTGAGTCTGAACATGATCTAACCTGTGCTTGCTTTATAAAGGGCCTTCAGAAATCTGTCAGTCAGTTACTGGAATACTGAAAACAGACTATGGCTGAAATTTCATTTCATAAGCTTTACACTCTTAAACAACTATAACTGCTAAGCAAGACTTCTTTCAGGGCATTTAGCATTCATGCTGTTTCTTAAAACAAACAAACAAAAACACATAGAGAACATTTTCTGCAGTTTTAAATCATTAAGGTATAAATAGAGTCATTCGGGGTGGTCTGATATGAAATGCCCCATTCTAGAGAAACTTAATGAGTCAGAATTGTTCACAGTGGTAGCGTTAGTAACCAGATATCTAAAGAGTTGAACGCCTCTGAAAACGTCCTCACTGATTAGTTATTTTACAAAATAGTTACAGACACACAACCTGGTGTGTAAGAGGTTGTTTAAATGTGTTTTACAAGGCAAAAGAGTCTTTTTGGATTTGCCTCTTTTTTTCACCATCATCAACATTACAAATAAAAACATTACACACACAGCGCATGTGGCAGGACATCACCGACCACAGGGCTTCTCCATCTGCCTGTGATGTTGAGACCTCCCTTCTAGATGTGCTGAATCACTTCTATGCACGGTTTGAAGCGCAAAATGACAGGCAGCCAGGAAGACTACCCTCCCCCAGTGACCAGGTCCTCTGTCTGACCATGGCTGATGTGAGGAAAATTCTGCTTAGAGTCTGCTCAGAGTCAGTGTCCTGCCTCTATAACTATTGTCCCATTGCACTGACATCAGTCATCATGAAGTGCTCCATGAGACATAAAATCACAGCTGCCCCCCTCACTATACCTCCTGCAGTTTGCGTATTGTCTTGGATGATGCCCTCGCTACCGCCCTTCACCTGGTCCTCACCCACCTGAACAAAAAGGACATCTATACGAGGATACTGTTCATAGACTTCAGTTCAGGATATGATTGGGAAGCTGAGACTGCTGGGCCTGAACATTTCCCTCTGCATGCTGGACTTTTTGACTGTGAAACCTCGTTCAGTCAGGATTGGGAGCAACATCTCCAGGACCACCATGCTGAGCACAGAAACCCCTCGGGACTGTGTGCTCAACCCTCTGCCGTTCACTCTGATGACCCATGACTGTGCAACCGTGCACAGTTCAAACCACATCATCAGGTTTGCTAATGACACGACCATGGTGGGGTCTCTCTCCTTCCTGTCATGGACATTTACACCACACACTTTATCTGCAAAGCTACCAGCATTGTGGATGATCCCACTTACCCCTCACACACCTTCTTCTCCCTCCCCCCTACTGGCAAAAGGTTCTGTAGCATATGGGCCCCCACTGCCAGGAAAGGGAAACAGACACTCCCAGGTTCACATCAGGATTTGTGATTCCTGTTAGCACTTCTGAAAAGGAAACTGAGTACGTTCCTCTACGCTGAAGTGTTTCACACCAAACCTCTAAAACCAAAAAAAAATTACCCACAGAAGCTTTGAAAATAAGAAGAATTCTTTAATAAATGGCAATTCTTCATGTTTCAAAGGATCCATAACCCCTCCTCTAACCAAAAACAACACTTTACACAAAAAGTACCACCAGTTAACATGAATGGATTTCATTTATTCATTTATCCTTGGTGAGTGGTGCTATGAAAAGACAATTTGGAGTTTTAGGGACCTTTCACAAAGTATGTATTCTTAGTTAAAAAGAATACTGCTAATCTTTTAATGGCTGCTTGTGTGTGTGTGTGTATGTGTGTGTGTGTGTGTGTGTGTGTGTGTGTGTGTGTCAGCTCTGTTAACCTGCAGGCCGGGTGAGTTCCAGAGTGGTGATGACTCCTGTATCCATGGCACTAATCGTGTGCACAACTGCCCTGAAGAGATTTACTAAATGACCACCAGATATCTCGGTTTATTCTTCCTCTGAAGTTCTGGAAAACTAATTGGAAACATTAGAGGAATTATCACTTTTATGACTTTATTTTTGTGTCTACTGGTAGGAATTCTGCAGTGTTTATTCTTAACAAATGTATTATTTTTTATGTTCACAGACTCTCAGATGTTCTACTTTTCAATGTAGCATTCCTTTCATATCCTTTAGTATTCCAGGAGAAGGAGGAATTCCTGGTGTAAATTAAGGAGAGGATTTTTTATGTGTGAGTTAAAGTAATATTATGACGTGAGGTCACCAGGTTGCTGTCCAGGGTGCTGCATAGCTTTCTTCTGCATTGTGAAGGGCAAAAAGGGAGAAACACACTGAGAAACACAGCAGACTCCCTCTTTTAACACTGCACTGATCTGCTGTGACACACTTGAACAAATCCTTGTAGAATGACTGGACTATAAAGATTGATAGTGCAGTGTCTTATCTAACTCCAGCTGAGGGTGTGGAAGGTTAATATTAGTGCAGGGCTGGACAGGTCCCAGCTGCTCGAGAACTGGACATGGTCCAGTGTGTGTGTGTGTGTGTGTGTGCACGCGTGTGTGTGTGTAGGGGGAGTTCATCAAAATGCACAGCGCATATCGGTGAACATTGTGAGTCTGCGTGGACAACCACAAGGCAGCCTTGCACAAACAGGCCAGAATGAGGAGAGAACTCATGATCTAATACTGAGGTTCATTTTCTGCATCTTCTTCTCCCATCTGTCTGTTTAATACTGCAGCTTTATAGCACACACACCTCCAGAGAAGACACTGACCAGTTATAGCTCCCATTTGGAGAGAATGGAGAATGGAGAGAGAGAGAGAGAGAGAGAGAAAGAAGTATAGCAAGAGAACGGTGAAAGAGAGGTGGAGAGAGAGGAGACAAAGAGAGAGACATAAGCAGAGAAAGAAAGAACGAACGAACGAATGAAACAGAATAAAAGAGGGAGCACGGAGAAAAAGAGTGAGAGAAAGGAGAGCGAAAATAGTACGAGTGTGTGAGAGAGTAACAGAGATACAGAGAGAGCGTGTGTGTATGTGTGTCTGTGTGAGAAAGAGGGGGCAGAGACAAGGAGTGAGAGAGTATGAGAGAGAGACAGAGAGAGAGAGTATGTGTGAGAGAGGCAGTGAGAGAGAGAGCGCGCGAGAGAGAAGCAGTGTGTGAGAGAGGCAGTGCGAGAGAGAGACAGAGAGAGAGGGTGTGTGTGTGAGAGAGGCAGTGAGAGAGAGACAGAGAGAAAGAGTGAGCGAGAGAGAGAGAAGCAGTGTGAGTGAGAGAGAGAGAGGCAGTGAGAGAGAGAGCTTGTCCAGCTGAAGTGAGTCGTTCCCGCGTCTCTGTTCAGTGCGGGTGTTCTGCGGTCCGGCTTTGCGTTTTCTCGTCGCGGCGGGATTTTTTCCCCCACAGCTTCTTTTTCTCCAGCGCCATGGTAAGAATCTCGATCACCTACATCTTATCATCTCACTCTCCTTTTATGAAACCTGTCTGTGTGTGTGAGAGAGAAAACCGAGTGGGAGTGTGCAGTTGCGTGCAGCCTGGGGGACGTGTGTGCGAGCGAAGTGCGGGAGTGAGCGGTGTGTGTGTGTGGACCGTACTGAAACGCACGAGCTGCAGGGCTCGCGCTCCCGGTTCAAACGGGAGTTTTGTGTGTTAGAGATGACCGAGGGAAGCTTGAACACACTGGTTCAGCACGACAGGGCTACTCAGTCGAGGATGCAGCGTGGTGGGCTTGTATTGGCATTGCAGCAGAGAGCTGAGCTCTTTCAGATGAGGTTAGATGCATTGTGCACTAAATGCCTCTGACTGGAGTCTGTAGAAACAGGTAAGAAACAGGGGCTTCTACAGGCTGTGCATGAATTGCAGTTGTAGAGGGTAGATCCCCAACACACACACACACACACACACACACACACACACACACACAATCCGTTTCTCCCTCAAGCGAGAAGCATGTGCAACCCTGGTGAAATCATCTCTCTTTACATGCAGAATTGCAGCTCCATTAGATTCCCCCACAAAGTCTTTCTTTGATCTGAGCAGGGTTTACTCCCCTTATACAGAGGATGCTTCACTGAAAATAATGCTACAAATGTGCTAGATGGTTGGTGGTTCCGTATGGATAAAATGTTACACGTTATATCATACACGAGCCTTTATTCCTGTGCAACCAGTTGCCACACTGCAATCATGTCAATTCATTCATGTCAAGGTTGCCTGTAGGAAGTTTGTCATCTTGGGCTGGAGAGCATCTCACCTCTTTTCTGCAGGGTTAAGTCTATGTAATGTGGAAAAATGCACATTCAGGTTAATTGTCACTGATAGGACTTCATCATCATGGTTAAACACTTCAGCTGGGAGTGAAAGAGCAAGGCGCTGGGGTGGGGGGGTATGAGGGGGTTGTTGCTTTTGACCTTGTGATCTGTCATGGTGTCAATGAATCACAGATGAGACCCCCTCCTCGTTTTTGCCTTCGCTGGGTGTGACTGAAGCCCCTTAGGAGACCATTAAAGAATCTTCAGTGCGTGAGTGCTGTGTTATAAAATGCTGTGTTTTTAAAGCCCATAATGTCTTTGTTGTGCATGCTGGAGCAACAGTTCAAAAATGAATGAAGCAGTGAGATAATGACATCACTTTCTGTGAGAAATGTAGTCAGGATTAGGTTGTTATTTCTCATGATAATGTGAGACTTGAGCCTCGTACCTCATACAGAGAGGGACAGTAACGACCCTGACCTTGCAGAGAAGGCAGGGGTGTAAAGATACATCGATTGAGATTGGGATAGGCAATATGATGATTTTTAGCAATGTCGTGATAAATGATACGTCACAATAAAATAAGCTTTTCTAAGCATATTCTTTATATCTGGTCTGAAGGATGCAGAAGACACACATTGCAGTTAACTGCCAGGTCCTGGAAATGATAAGTGAAGTGCACAATGTATAATTATGAAGCTAAAAATACTTGAAAACAGGGGCACTGACATTTTATGGGCATTAAATCGAACATTTGTGAATTACTTGCTATACCAGTGTGGACAATTTATTGCTTCGTTCTGGTTGCCTTACAAATCAAAGGCATATTGTGTCATGGCAAAGCCTTAGGTTTATACCCATTTGGCCCCTGATAAAATGAGAAAAACATTGTTGAAAGGTAAATATTAGTCAAGTAGTTCATTTTTTAAATTATTACAATTACTTAAATGTTAAATGTTAAAAAGTTTAAATGATCAACTTGAGATCAATAGGCTGCTAAAATCCTGTGCAGATCAAATAAAACATCTGCAATAGTCAAATTCTGGGCAGTGATATATAAATCATAAAACTTCACTTCAGAAGTAATAATAGCTTTTAGTTTCACTTTATATATAAAATATAAAAATCAGGATATGATTATATCCTATAAACAAAGAAACCCGCTGGCCTTACCCATTACGCAGCAGTAAAAGATACTGCAAGTAGTGAATGAAATAGAATCACTGACCCTCATACCCTCTCGCCTTTCATTTGAGTTATTTCCTTCACCTAAAGCTGTTAGAGAAGCCTCTTCCACACCCTTCAAACAACACAGTGCTCACTAAAGACTATGCTCCAGTCTGTGCTGTGCTGCTCAGACTAATGAAGTTATATGAACCTGCACCAAATGTTGACTGTATTACATAATGCTGACTTGTGGTATTGTTTTGTTTGAGTGCATTTAGTTTAATGCTGGATAAGAGGAATATAATCACATTTTCAGTGGACAGATATCTATGGTATAATGTTGAGAGTCAAATTTCATATCCAGATCTTAATTTGTGCTAGGATTTTACCATTTTAATTATTGGAAAGCACTATACAGTCCTATAATGTTCTGGTTATTTGTAGTCTGATCAGTCACCATAATTCAGAGTTATTCCTGTAAACTGCAGGAATTATTCAGTAAATGATAAGTATAGACAAAAATGGTGTGGAAGCTGAATAAGAAATCAGAATGATGCAATCTTGAGACTGATGACCACATTCTCACTGCAAAATAAACAAAACAAAAAATAAAAAACAGAAGGCAAAACTGTTCTTAATTTGTAATGTAAGTCGAAGTAAAGTGTTTTACTCCTAGTAATTCTGGAGCATTTCTATTAGTCCATTCATCATGAAAGTTTCACACAATGCGGTGATCATCTGCTGTGTTTAAATGATAAATGAAAAATGTGGTTTTGTTTGAACAGTGACAATATGCACAGTGGGCTCACTGATACTAAGCTGAACCTGTAGGACAGAACAACAGATTTATTAGTTTATACGGTTTCTAGGGTTGACTCAAGAAACTTTTAATATATAGCTGACGTGTTATCATCACTGGTCACATCCTGCCAGCCTTTCAAAAACACAATAGTCAAGATGTAGGTATAATAGTTTGTGTCATACTAGCAACATTAAAGAAATAAACCTTACAGTACTTTCTCAAGATATGATACATTACCACCATTTTTAATGATACTAATGCTGCTCCTTTGACAACTTTGAAGTACAAGATAATACGCACTAAATCCATAATATATTGCCACACAGACACCTTAATGGGTCCAGAAACTTGCTGCAGGCAGGTGTGTGGTCATGAGAAGTTGGAGCTTGTGCTGAGAGAGCCAGTCACCAATGGGAGAGCCCAATTTGATTTCATGACAGTTGGAAACAAAACAAAAACTAAGAAGGCTTATGCTAAAATCTGATCATGAAATGCATAGTTGACTGCAAAGTCTTGTGTTTCTCAGAGATGGATTAAGCCTAATGTAACACACTGGGCTTTGGGGCAGGACAGATTTGCTTTATTTGGGGGAATCCAAAACAAAACAAAACAAAACAAAACAAAACAAAACAAAACAAAACAAAACAAAGGAAAACAAAACAAAGGAAAACAGAGCCCCAGTAAACCCACTTGCTCACTGGAGCACTTTGCAGTGCTGCAGGACCCAGTACTGGCATGGTGACCCTCCCTGCTGTGGTGAGCTCAGAGCCCACTGTGTTACATTTGGCCTACTTGTAACAGGGGCTGGAGCCAGAATGGGAGAACCCCTTCCAAAAAGTTCAGCTTCTACTTCTTGAGCAGAGGGTCAAAAAAGAACAAGAAAATGCCTCTGAGCTAAGCCTGTGAGTGAGTAGCCTTGTAATGAAAGGCCCACACCCAGATACCCAGTTGAAGGCAGGCCTTCTTAGTAGGGACGATTCAAAGGCAACTCTGGGCCTCTCAGACCAAGTAAAGCTGGCACTTGCCCGCAAAGCCACAAAATTCTTCCATAGACTATTCAGATGCCCTGGGAAGAGGCTGTCTTAGGGTACTGGGCTTTTGATGGCTGAAAGGGGCAGTGAAATCTTCTGTAACAAAGTGGCTCTTAGGTAGGGCACATTCACAGAATTGCTTTATTCGGACAGTGCAGAGATGAGTGCAGAGGCAGGCATGCAATGAAAGCCAATTCATACCCACCCCGCAAAATAAAAAAAATAATAAAACAGCAACAATGCAAGGATCAGCAAACCAGGAACTAAGCAAACCAGGAATTTACATGATGTGTGATGAAAGTAGCTGCAGGTCTAATCTTATGCATAATCTGAGAGATTCTGCAAACCCCACTCCAATAAAACTATGTAGATGTACACTAGCAGAACAAACAGTGATCAGACTTTTCGCTTAAAGATTTGCTGTGGTTTTGTTTGTGCAGGTTATTTAGAATGATGTTGTTAAGGCAACTCTGGAACATTTTCAGACTGTGATTACAGGTTTATAAAAAAGAACATTTTCAATAAACAAGGGATTTACTCTTTCTTGAGTAGTTTACTTCATTAACACTTGTACTCAAGTAAACTACAACAACAGTAACAGTACCTTTACGTAAGTCACTGCTCCTTCCGCTTCTGTTGATGTTTAAAAATCCTTTTGGTGGTAGATTTTCATGTTAGCTCCATTACAGATCTAAAGAAACACACGTCAGATAACATCTTGGCATATAAACTGTGTTTTGCATAAGGGAAAACATGCATAAATTAGATTTGTTTCGCTGAAAATTTCTTTTATTGACTACTATCCCTGAAATATCTCACTTTAATGGTCCTGCGAAACCATGGTTGACCAAAACACAATTAGGGTCTTTTTGAGGCAAGTTAAAGGCTTGCAGAATACAGAGGAATGCACAGAAGTCAAATCTGTTTGATCTTACCCCTCACTCCCTACACTCCTTTCATCATATATGATCTAGTCACACTCTTGTGTGTGCATGTGTACCCATATATATACATGTACACACACTCGCTCAGACATGTATTCTGTTCCTGGTATCCTGCGACACTCTGAGCTGAGTTGTCTACCCTGCTTTTTTGTGTATTCAGCAGTTTTATCCCGAGACACAAATTGTCCGTGCAACGTTTTGCCAGTGTCCCTTTGGTGCAGTAAGGCAATATGGCTGTTTCCCATTGCTGACAACCTGGGCAAGTGATTTGTGCATGTGTCAAATACCCACAATGCAGCACAGTGGCTTGCTTTAATAACCACAATCCATTTTACTCACTTGAGTGGCTTGTGCTACAGTAATTGAAGTCGCCCAGTGCAGTCCCCTATGGTTTATACTGGGGAGGGGCGGGGGCTTGGGGAAGAGATTTAAAGAGAGATTAAGAAATAAAAAATGTGACGAGATTCGCAAATTTAGCAAGCTCTTAAATATTTTCTGCTGTACAATGGATGATCATGCATTGTACAATAAATATTACAAATATACACATACACAAACACACAAACACATGCTATCACTATTAACTTAGTTAGTACCAGAGGTATTCAGCTGCAGACCAGCTGAATTCAATTTCCAGTCCAGATTTTGTAGTGGCTGCTAGTTAATCTATGTCATTGAATAAGGTTTCTCAAAACCAGTCCTGCAGACTCTCTGCTCTGCACCTCTCTTCTCAAAATGCACCGTAACTCACGAAGGAGGCAGGTATACTGTCAGAAAAAAAGAATATTGTACAGTTAGATTTTTTGTTCAAGCACAAACAATATAAATGTACCACCAAAAGGTACCGCAGTGGATTTAAGATCCAGCTGGGTACCTTAACTGAGCTGGTGCAGTGCATTTACTTTCCCAGGAGAAAGGGGCATATCGTACCTTTTCATAACTTACGCTTTTCAAATAGAAAAATAAATTAAAGCCTAGAGTTAAGACCCTTATACCTACCTACATATACTGAAGACATACTGTTGGGGGAAACACTACATTCACCATATTAAAATCTGGACCTCAATTCCTTGCTCAGTGCAGCCCAATATAACAGCATCAATTCTGTAGACTCTTACTGTAGCTGTGCGGCTGCAGAGATCACCGCAGCACTGTGAAGAAAGCATGTGGTGGGCACGTCTAGGCCAAAGTAAATTGTGTTTTTAGATCAGAAGCGGCATGCATCCTGCATCGAGTGACCTGCGAACAATGGCAGAAGTGACACACATTTATAATACATGTGTAGAATCCCATTTTTTCAATTAATATTTATTTGTTTCTTAATTTAAATTTTACTTTAATATTTATTTATAGATGTCTTTACATTTTTTGATAATTTTTTAGAATGATCTCAGTGCTGCTAACCACGATTTGTGTTAATGATAATTTACTTAACTGTAAGTTACTTATCTATTGTATTAAGATTGCAGCATTTGTGTACATAGCACAGTGCTATTAGTTCATATTTTCTGCAGAGTTTCATTGGATTTATTTAGACTTCATATATTTTATACTGTTCTTGTCTCTGTGTCTCTGTGTGTTGTAACATAAGCAATTGCCTCCGGGATCCATAAACTTTTCTGATTCTGATTCTGCTAATATAATTGTCACAGGTTTTAGTAAATACACATAGTGCTCTTCATAAAATTGACAAGAATTGCTAGTGAGATTCGTGATCCCAGTTCTAAGCAAGAAAACTGATTATCAATTAATCGTGCAGCCCTACACTAGGTGATCAGTCAGTTACAGTTACAGCTCAGAAGATGATTTTGAGATGGTACTTCCACTAATAAATTAAAAGAAGATATAGTATAGCACCAAGAGATAATGCCTGATGAGGAAAGTAATACCCAAGGATAAATGAACATGAACACACCCAGTATGTCAGTATCCAGTGTGGAGATTTGCCAGCTTCCCCTGGCTTTTCAATCTTCCTCGACTCTCCTTCACTAATCGTGTCAAAGACAGAAATATAACTCAATGTGTTAATCCTCCTCTTTCTCTTCTCTAAATAACAATGGTCAGGATAAATATAGCTGTGGAGAATTCAGCGTCTCGGTCCAGGATTGGCTAGCCAAATCTTGCATTAACACACACTAATAAGATTTAGGAGGGATATGAAGACGAGAAGGCAGAAATCCATGTTATGACTTCTGTGACTGATTTCCTCCGTCCACAAGGATGGAGACGGATACATCCGCTCCATATGCCCTCGCTCCGATTGTCTTTCTTTTCTCTCCTCTCTCCTTTATTGTGTTGCTCACTTTCTTTCTTTCTTTCTTTCTTTCTTTCTTTCTTTCTTTCTTTCTTTCTTTCTTTCTTTCCCTTTCAGAACCATCTATTTGTCACGTTTGTTTGTTGGATTGCCCTACTGGA
>JBBPCZ010000115.1:13552672-13571387 GCA_037974445.1 Brycinus macrolepidotus | reverse complement strand
CTTTCTTTCTTTCTTTCTTTCTTTCCCTTTCAGAACCATCTATTTGTCACGTTTGTTTGTTGGATTGCCCTACTGGATTTTGATTTGTTTGCCTGTCGGATTGAATTCTGGTTTTGATACGCTGCCTGTTCCTGTTTTCTTCTGCTTTTTGCTCGTTGGAATAAACTTTGCAAGTTTAACTGCATTTTGGTTTAATCATGAGACTGTTGTTATGACAGCTTCCTCTGTACTCATCGACAAATTATAAATTAATGTTAAAAAATGTTACAAATATATATGAAAATGTGTTCTACTTATAACTGAATATTTATACAATAGTGTAATAATTTAGACATAATAAATACAATTTAAATGTATTAATAAAAGATTTATTTAACATATATTCAAATAAAATATGTTTATGTTTTGGAACAGACTGACCACAAATAATAATGTAGTTGATTTTCATGAGGGCTGAGCACATCTGAATCTTCTGTAGGCCTCAACCAGGAGAAGCCTGTTAAGTATCCTTGGACTGTGGGGGCAGTGGTGCCTTTTATAGCTGTTACTGGGCAGTGAAAAAGTGGCCTGTTGGCAGGTTGGATGGGCATGCCTCATTAGCTCTGCAAAGTCGTTTGGAGTATGACACTACCCTCAGGAGTGTTAAGATGGCCTGCTTGATTTAGCCTTGTTTACTGTGGTGTGGTCGTTTATTTAACAGTATGTTTGAGCTGGAGGGTCCTTGTGGATTAATGAGATTTTTTGGAAGCTTTGAACCAGAGCCAGGCAAATATCTAGTTTTGTTTCACGGACTTCACACACTACTGGTGCAGGCAGTGCCACTGACTGAACCAATATTTGTACGTATCCCACAGCATTATCCTGAGCGAGAGATAAAAAATGTGACATTGCTGAAAATGCTCAGTATGCTCATGTTTAGTCTGCTCATGGATGTTTATTGGCTGGAGAGAGTGTGTGGCATCCAGCCTCAGTTTTGCTGTGACAGCTGGACACTTATACACACACAAACGCATCAATTTTAACTTTAACCACCATAATCCAAACATAGGCACGTGTAAAGGACCATGGCGTCTCTCTCTCTCTCTCTCTCTCTCTCTGTCTCACACACACACACACTCAGTAACTACATGTGGAAGAAAGAGTCATCTGATGCTTTAAATCCTGTATCTTTTGGAAGAACACTTTAAGGCATTTTCTAAGGAATCCCTTGTTTGAAATGTGCCTTGACATGAAGAGCAAATATTTGGTGTAGCAGTGTCTTGGCTTTCTAGTGGTATGGCGTTGTATCTAAGAATCTCAGTAAGGAGGAAGAGTACCAGTGTGCCCTAAGAAGAAGAGAGATGTGTAGAAACAATGCAGAGTGCTACATTTATACACACATATGACCACACATATCAGTGTGTGCTCCTGTGTCTCTTGAAATGCTCTTCAGGCAGAGCTGGGGTTCTGTTAGCAAGTCAGATTCACTAAACCCACCAATTAAAACAAGAGCAATAACTCTACTGCAGCTGCTGTCGCTTTCTCTCTCCACCTCCATTATATCAATTCATTCATCCATCCATCCATCCATCCATCCATTCATCCATCCATCCATTCACAATCATTTCATCTAACTATCCATCTAATTATCCATCTTTCCATTCATCCATCTGTCCATGAACCCATCATCTGTTTGGGGTATACAAATATACTATATGGACAAAAATATTGGGACACACCTGTTTTTTAGGGTTTGGGCTAGGTCCCTTACTTCCAGTGAAGGGCAATCTTAGTGCTTCATCATACCAAGAGATCTTTGACAACGTCGTTCTTCCAGCTTTGTGGACCTAGTTTGGGGAAGGTCCTTTTCTATTCCAGCGTGACTGCACCCCAGTACACAGAGCAAGGTCCATAAAGACATGGTTGGATGAGTTCGGTGTGGAAGAACTTGACTGGCCCCCACAGACCTCAACCCCATCCAGCACCTTTGGGATGAACTGGAACGGAGACTGCGGGTCAGGCCCTCTCGTCCAACATCAGTGTCTGACCTCATAAATGCTCTACAGAAAGAATGGTTACAAATTCCCCCAGAAACACTCCAGAATCTTTGGAAAGCCTTCCAAGAAGAGTGGAAGCTGTTACAACTGCAAAGGGGGGATCAACTCCATATTAAAGTCTATGTATTTAAATGCAATGTCCTTAAAGTCCTTGTTGGTGTAATGGTCAGGCGTCTCAACATTTTTGTCCATATAGTGTTTATGCATGCATTAATCTGAAGGTGCCAGTATTTAGTGTAATACACAAAATAAAATTCTCAAATATCAACCCTAGCTTTTTTGTCTGCAAGTGTGCTCTTGTGTATGTAGTTCCTCCAGTCACCTCTGAATTTTCGGTATTTCAGTCTTGTAATATCTTGATCATGTAGATGAAGTGAATAATTAAGTGAATAAGTTAGACAAGTTATAAGTGATAGAGGCATTGTTGTCAATGTGGGTGTGTCTGTTATTGCATGATCGCCAGTGTTTATTGGAGTAGAATTATTGGAGCTACCAGTATCAGCCCAAACTTAACATTTCATTTTTACCCTGCCTTTTGAATGAGGAACAATATGCAGCAGCAAATCAGAGCAGATATATCAGTTTTAAAGCTACAGATAAAGAAACAGGCTGTGTAGTTCTAATGGACAAAAAGATTTTAGAAAATGATAATGCAAAAATTAATTAGGACTGTTAATGGTGCATAAAACCTTGAAATTTTGGGCATCCCTGGCTAAATGACATTTTGTTTGTTTTAAAAAGTGAAAAGGTAAAAGGTCTGCATGGAGCAAACTTAAATACAACACTTTTCTACAAATGTTAATGCATAACTATTAACAATGCATGATACCATTTATTTGCTGAAATTTGCTGAAGTTTGGTGTAATTTGCTGAAGAAATAAAATCTAAAAACTACAGTAAAATATGGCATTTGCACATTTTGCTAGTGCAAATGTTTGGATACCTTTTCAGTACCTAGTAAGACCCACCTGAAATTACAGCCCCTAAATGTTTCTTGTAAACTGTGTGTTAAGTGTTTAGTTTCCAGTGAGACAACAAGCATATATAGGATATCTAGGGAAATGCTTTAGTGGGCTTATGTCATGTAGAAAACAATATTTCTTTGCCTTTTTGAAAAAAAAAGGTATCAAAAAGAGTTTGATATGCATCAATAATAAAAACACAAAATAATACCATCAAACTATACCATCAAAACTATACAGTCTATACAGTCCATATATGGAATCTAAGAAGCAAAAATATTGTCATGATTTTTACATTAAAGCTATCATACTTTTACATACTGTGCAGTTCCACTACTTATAGAACTGCAGGGGTGCAGAGCATGCTACCCTGATGCTGTATCACCAGAATGAGGGCCCTTTGACACATGCTAGACTTCCATCTGTCAGTCAGTCTTCTGCTTTTCACTCATACCACATTTGCTTGGAAAGAAACTTCTTTCTGAATTTAATCTTGATATCAGTTTCATTGGTTGGATTTTAGACTTTATGACAGATCACAGTGTGTAAGTTAACGGTGTCCTCTCATACAGGCTCCACTCATGCACCAATTCACCCCAAATATGGGTTCTCTCTCCTGTTCTTTATATTTTTTACACAAAGAACTGTCAGAGCAAGTTTGAAAATTGATACATTATAAAGTTTGTATCATGGGGGACTAGATGGGCTGGTTGATGATGACTTTGTATCATGGGGTAAGGGATTTTTTTCTTTGAACTGAATTTATCTAAAACCAGGAACATGATTTTGATTTTAGGAAGTCAGCACGTATCCCTGAACCCACAGTTATTGAGAACTGATAACAATTTGTTGGGCAACCACAAATATCAAGTTCAGGTTCAAGTTGGTTTTATTGTCATTTCTACCATACACACACAGTACATAGTAAAAATAAAACAGCGTTCCTCCGGGACCATGGTGCAACACAAGAGCAGAACAGAACAGCACAGAACAGAACACAAGTGCAAACAGGACAAAGAGCAACAATACAGCTAACGAGACAAGACAAGACAACGTTCAGTGCAATTGACAATGGTTTCAGTGAGGATAAATACAGTATTTTGACCGGTACTGTATTCTAGCAGCAGAGATGTTCAAAGAACAGCAATAAATATGATTGTGCAGTTTTGAACAGCAATAAATATAATTGTAACAGCAATAAATATAATTGTGCCTCTGGGTTCTTTGTTAGATAATAGGTTTTAGGCTAATGCAGATGCCAATTTTATGAAGGTTCAACGATGTCCTTATTTTCTGAGAAAAATGAATTATTTTAATGTGTGCACCAAAATGATAACTTTGTTCCTGCAGAACTTTTATTGAGTCGGTGCCATCTTTTTGTATTGTTCTGTGGTTTGGGAAGCTGAATCTGACCTCTAAGAATAAACTTGTTTAGCTTGTCAGAGTTGTCATTAAAATTACAGGGGTGAACCAAGCACAGCTCTAAAGCCCCATGCTGTATTGGTCTGTACTGACCGACTCCTGTAGAGGGAGTTTGGCCTTCTACTTTCAGGTAGAAGATATAAAGTTCCTACTCATAGGACAAAAAAATCGAAGACTCTTTTGTTTTTCACTTCAGTAAGTGGACTAAATTTGCACAAATTATTACGTTCAGCAGTTTTGCACTAAAGCAAATTGGTTCATCTTTTGGTTGTCAGGTGAAGTAGTGTTCCTTCATTGTACAAGTTTGTGTTGTTGTCTCAATGTCCTGTTTGGTATATCGTCTTTCATGTTGTATTTAGGATAGATTGAAGTTGTTTTAATGCCTTGCTGCAACCAAATTTCCACTAGCGGGGTTATAAAATTTGACTCAGTGTGACTCAACTTGACATGTGACTGCATGTTCAGCAGTCTTTAAGGCGATGTGATCTTAGGGTGTTTAATGCAGACAGTGTGTAAGGCAATTATTGGAGCAGATACATCAGTTATTGGAGCAGAGATATTAGTTTTAAAGATACAGTGAAGGAAACAGACTGTGTAGTTCTAACGGACAAACAGAATTTAGAAAATAATCATGCAAAATTGAATTAAGACTGTTTTAGATACATAAACCTTGACATTTTTGGAACCCATGGCTAAATGTCATTTGTTTATTTTTTAAGTGAAACGTTAATACATCTACATGAAAAAGCACTTAAATATAACACATTTCTACAAATATAACACATTTCTACAATGTATCATTATCACTTATTTGCTGAAATCAAAAAGAGAAAATATATATATTAAAAACAACTAAAATAAACTAAAATGGCATTTGCAAAAGTTTGAGCACCCTTTCCCATCGATCTATGTTACTTTTTTTCAAAGTTATCAGAACTTATGTGACTCATTACATCTTGATCTAGGTCAGGTATGGAGAAGACATAATACATTATTCACCTCTCAGGGTGTCATGCTTACACTCAAGTGGCTGGCTGAGGATTTGCAACTTAAATGAATTGACTCATTGACTCAAATTATAAAACATTTCAGAATACTTCCTGCTTAGAATTTTCACTGTCGCAAATGTAATTAACAAATGGAGCTAGAGACAAACTAATGAAGTCAAGACGAGACATGGTAGACTATGAAAAGGCCACCAAAGGTAGAAGGAGAAGAAATGATCCTGGAAGTGAATGTCCTACAGTCACTGAAGAAACTAAATAAGAAAATAGGTTGGGATTACAAGAAGGCATTGATCCAAAACTTATATCAAAATCAACACTGAACTACTTCAAGAAATTAAAGATTAAAGTTTTGAAATTATCGTCATGATTCTCACATGTGCATATAATTACAAATCTGTCATGTCTATTCAAGATGATTTTTGAGTGTATCTGAACTAGAAGTGCCCTTAAATCAAGAAGAGAATGATTGTCTGCAGTCTACAGGAACAGTCTACAGGAAACATTTAGGTACTGTAATTTCAAGTGGGTCTTACTAGTTACTTATGCACTTGCCATATTTTGTGTTTTATTTTTTAAGTTAAATTAAGAACATAAATATTAATTGTGCATTAAAATTCAATATTTAAAACTGTTCCATGCAGAGGTGGTGTTGAACTCTTTTCAGTTAGAAAATCAACTAAATTTATCAGGGGTGTCTTTCAACTGTATGAGTGAATTTTATGAAAAGATTGAGTATAAGAAAATGTGGTATATGGACACTTTAAAAGCTTTATAAACACATTTGTTAATTTCCCCATTCTCTTTCCCATTCATTTTTACTGTTAGTGCTTGAAATGTTCTGAATGTGCGTTTGAAGTATCTAGAAGTACATAAATGATTTTGTTGTGTTTCAGATTCCAAGATGATCTGAAGTAACAGCAACACTTCTGTGAGACTGTTTACCACCAAGCTTTTTCCTGACCATCGTTCATCAGAGAAGATGATGCCTTTGCTTGAAAAAATGGCTGACACCATGAAAAAATGCCATTACCTGCTCATAGCAACTACTCTACTCCCACTGGTAAGCAACATGCACATTCATTTACTCACAAAAAGAAGGTTCATGTACTTATGAGACTTTTTTGGGTTGAAAAGATGTTACCCTTTTAATGGCTTAATTAAGTTAATTTATCATTTTTTTTAGTCTCAGTCAGTTAAGGCATCAGAATTATGTTACAAGAGATTAAAATGTGCAATGAAAGTCACATTAAAGCACATAACCTACAATGATGCCACTCATTCAACATCAAGAACTCTTAAAGCACTTTTAAACTGGATATTTGGAGCAGCTGCCTATTGCAGGTAGAGACTGTGCAGTTTATCCAGAATGCTTAAAAATGTTCACCTATTACTGGCAAGTGTTCAGTGCCATCTATTTTGAAAGATCCATCCCTGGGCTGCAAACCCCAGCCTTCCCACCTAACATAACTGACCAATTTAAGCCACATTGCGAAACCATTTATAGTTTATTTCTCGGTAGGGTTTAGACTTTGTAAATGGATTTCACTAAGAAACGATGCGTATTTCCATTGCTTGCTTAACTGCATAATACATTGTGACTGGCATACCCTGTTTTCTGTTCCTGTGCTGAGTGTCTGATTAGTTTCTGTTTCTGGAAGGGAGTTTGTCACCCCTCTAAATAAAAAATATAAAAATGAATGGAGAGAAAATTACAGTAGGGAGCACAAGGAGCTATTGCTATTCCATTTTTCCAAATGGCAGAATCCTTCCTGCAAAGAAGCTGAAAATGAACTGTCAAACTGACTTTGCTTTTCCATTTAAAATATGGCAGCAACTATACATATCTTGCAACTGAATTTGAATTATGTCCGCACACAGGCTTAGAAAGTGCGATTGGATTTACTTTAGTAGCATTTTCTAATTAGTCTCTGAATTTGAGTAGCTCAGAAAATGCTTGTGCTATAGTAATGAAAAGGCTTATTCCTAAATAAAGGTTTAATGGCACAGAGGTGTTAAATATCCTGAGAGAGAGTGTGGGGATACAGTGGGGGGAGAGAGAGAGAGAGAGAGAGAGAGAGAAAGAGAGAGAGAGAGAGAGAGAGAGAGAGCGCTGTCAAAACATTCTGTGTTTTATGTCAGGTTGTCACCTTGAAGTTCTGTTCAGATCATACACCACTGCCATTTTGTTTCTGGCAGCATGCCTTCTCCAGCATGACTGCCACTCTCATGTACACACTTTCCCTTCTAATGGAGAAGGAGAAGAGCTCTGTTTTTCAATATTCTAGGGATGGGGCAAAATGAAATGATATGATCATGAGATCAGTGGCCAAAACTAGCACATGTTGAAATCATTTCTTCACAAGAATGATACTGATGAAACACATCATTTAAAATAAATTTATCACTAGCCCACTTAATACCACTTGGCCTGGAGCTCCAGGCTGGAAGGCCGGACCCCCCGACAAAGGGAGACAGGACTTTGTCAAAAGGTAGAAGGCTGAGAAGGATGTTTATAGAAAGTTAGATGGAAAGGAGAAGGATCTTCCCAAAATGTAGTTATTTTATAACTATTTATTGTAACTATGTAAACATGTCCCAGTGTGTGCTTTTCAACGAGACTGTAGCAAAATACCATGTACTCAGCTGACCTCCTGTAGATGGTTATTGAAATTATGTGTGTGTGTGTGTGTGTGTATGTACATATATAGACTTATACAGTTTATTAAATTTATTACAGTATATTCTTATTCATAGTTTGGAATGTACTGACAACATATGGCCATACATTTCATATTCATAGGAGTTTGAGTTTTTTACTACTGTGTATCAGTAAAACCAACAACCACCCCATCCTTACACTTGTTCTTTCTCCGCCTGCTCCACTTTCGGCACCACAAGCCCAGGAGAAGCACACGTACACGGACACATTTACGTCACCTGCAGGCTGGCACCAAACAAGGCTCTGGCATCCAATGAGCTCTGGCACCAGACGGGCCAAATGTAAACTGAGCAGGAGCCAGCACAGTTCTGCTCGACTGAGTGCTCCAGGCAACCAGAGACAGGCCATCCTCTTGCAGGGCCGTGTGTGACTGCTGAGAGCTAACTGCTGTCTCTCTGATCACTCCGCATCATTTTAATCCTCTACACTGATGCAGTTGTTTTGGCATTTGAAGTAATTTATGAACTCCTGGTGCTGCTTTCGGTTTATGTGTTTTTCTGTCTGAGACCTAAAAGCATTTCTCCCTAGCCAAGTAGATAATCCAACGGCCTACTTTAGTCGTGTGGAATGCACTTCTAAAAGCAGTTTGTCTAACCCACAAACCTCAATTCTCTTTTTAAAGCATTGTCGTTTTGCAAAGAAAACTGCAGTCGCTCCGCAAATCGTTCTTGGTTCATTGGATTCCGTATTATTTATAAAAATATTTCTATTAATATAATGTCTGGTCAGGCCTGTCACAATTATTACATGATTGTAATTATTTGAGATAACTGCAATTATTTAAGATGGTCACAATCAGTTTTCCACAGTTGTTAGATTTCACAGATATATTAAAATATATTCAATAAATGGGAAAACAGAAAGCGAAAACTCTGCCAAGTTAAGCATACATTGGATATAAATTCTTTGGAGCATTTTGCTGGTCTGTCAGTTGCCATTACTTCAGGTTAGGGATTAAAACAAAGAAGTGCTGTGTTTAAAGCTCAGAGTTGTCTGTGCATGCTTTAAATTGTTAAAGCAGGTGGGCATATTTCCCCCCCAGAATTTGTTTGAAAACTTAAAACCTGTAATATAGCAATGTCTTACTGAAGGAACGTTTAAATCAGTCATGATGACTTTCTTTAACGTGTAGTGTGGATCCAGTTAGAAACAGACTGGAAATATGTTACGAATTCAGGCTTGAATTTTATTTTATTTGGGTAACATATTTTAATTTCAATTAAAATATTTTATTTGATTATATTAATAAAATATCTAATAAGTCTATTTCAGTTCCGCCAGCAGAATGGCTGCTAGAAGGTCACTAGAAGCCACTAGAAAGCGGTTAGGCTAACCTTAAAATCTTCATTATTTTGGCTAAATGTTGTTGATAAAGCTGTTGAGAGAGTGATAGAAGCACATGAGAAAGGGCACATTAAATAAAAGAAGAGAGCAAGTGAATGAACTAGTTTTGTTGTGCAGCAGTGAATAACGCAGTGCGTTTATGATGGAAATCAGCTGTGTGATGCTGCCAGGCTGAGGGTGGCCCCTGACAGCGACCTTATAAATATGCATGAGACATTCATGTTTATTAAACATGACTCGTGTTACTAGTGCCACACACACTCAGAGCAGAGGGCCATCAGACCAGTTAGCACAAGGAAAAAGAGGGATGACTCTTCAGTAATCAGTTTACAGCACAGATGAAGAATTATTCAAGGTGAACACAGTGGAAGAAAAATTATGGAAATGCTGTATGACAAAGGATCACACAAACCATGAAGAAAATCAACACAGACATGTTTTTATACATTTTAATACTACTGATAATATGCAGACACTTTCATTCCTCTGTGTAACATTAGACTTTTAAAAAATGTTGCATAAGAAGACATATAGTTGAGTGATGAAATTATACAAATTACATTTACATGAACAGTAAGGGTGAATGTACCATGAGTGACAGTGTGCAGATGATTGTCAGTTTCAAAAATATAATTCTGCCTCAGAATCATATAATAAATCACTTCATATTTAGTACCTGTATCTTCTTACCATGGCTACTCTTCAGCTTGTATTGCTCATTAAAACAGATTTTAATTGATGCGAAGTCTAAGAATCACTGCAGAGTAAACTAAAAGCATATATAGTTTCTAGAGCTGATACTAACCTACAGCCCCCCAAGAGGTGTCCAGGTTAACTCCTGCTTGTTTGGAATAAAAAACCTACAGCCATGCTGGAACTTTGTGCAGATGAGATTGGACACCCATCCTTACCCCCCACATTTCACTGATCAGCCCAAATATGTATGTGCCTATTAAATATACAAACAAATGGTGCATGTCTAGCCATCTAGAAGCTTAATTTTGTCCATTTTTTTTTACAGCCAACAGTATGTCATACAGTAGAGACCCCTGTAAGCAAGCTCAATCAAGATGTCAATAGTGAAGAAAGTGTGATGGTTTAGGGGCATGATTTGCACAATGCAGGTGGAGCTAATATAAGGTTGCATTTGTTATTATCTACATTAATCTTCAGTGCAAAAACTGAAGAAGCACACCTGAAACACCAAGCATGTCTTGGCACTGTGAGCTGATTGATTCACAGCAGATTATAGTTTTAGATTCCCAGGTGTTTTGGTTTGCAGAAATGAATATAGTGGACGGTTATGAGAACAACAATAGGTACGCCCTAGAAAATTTATTTTACGCTTTTATGGTGTGCTTTGCTCTGCGGTGCCCCATTTCTATGCAGGATCAGTTTATTGAGCTTGTAGATGTTGCTGAAAAAAGACTCATTGAGTATAAACTGGAGCTGCTGGATATCATGCATATTGCAGATTCTTCTGTCTATGTTTATATCCATATTTACCCACAGCAATATGATCAGTGTTTTATAGGTCACATGAGTAGGCAAATGCTTTTGACTTCTGCTAATGAAAGAATTTATGTGTTGTTTATATTATGTATGAATGGTATATTTAAGCTACTTCTGGTGGACAAATAAATTAACTGTCTTAAATTAACTTCTACAGTGTAGATCAGGGATGCCCAACTCCGGTCCGGAAAGGCTGGTGTCCTGCACTGTCTCAAACACATTCACTAAACCTGGATCTCTGCTGTAAACTGTCGCATTAAATAAAATTCTGGGCATTTGGGGTTTTGTAGGCCTGAAGAGAGCTGCCCTAAGTTGGGTGAAAGTGTGTGTGTGTGTGTGTGTGTGTGTGTGTGTGTGTGATAGAGAGAGAGAGAGAGAGAGAGAGAGAGAGAGAGAGAGAGAGAGAACTTGCCTGTCTGCTGTAATGATGTGTGGACATTAATCTGAGATGAGTTGTGATTCAGGGGAAATGTCCCCTGCT
Source organism: Brycinus macrolepidotus (assembly GCA_037974445.1). Lineage (NCBI taxonomy): Eukaryota > Metazoa > Chordata > Actinopteri > Characiformes > Alestidae > Brycinus > Brycinus macrolepidotus. Next base: position 13,559,904 of record JBBPCZ010000115.1, on the reverse strand, counting down.
GTGACACCCTCTCATCTTCTGCCTCCACAAAACTACCTGCTGCTTAGCAACATGAATACTAATTACTAGAGGCAAATGTGTATGTGTGTGTGTGTGTGTGTCTGTGTGTGTGTGTATTTTTGTGCCTGAGTGTTGTTTCTGTGTGTAAATGCCGTAGCTTTATTTTTTGCCATTGTTTCCAACCCTGAAGTCATCTCTCACTCTCTCTCTCTCTCTCTCTCTCTCTCGCGCTCTCTCTCTCTATCTCTCTTTCTCTCTCTCTCTCTCTCTCTCTCTCTCTCTCTCTCTGGGATGACAAGCTGATATTAATCAGAATGTATGACTGATACCTTGCATTAAGGTCAAGTGCTGAGAAAAAGGCTCTCGCGCTCTTAGAGTCCATATTCAGTCTTACTGACCCAAGTGAACTGTAACCAAGCACAAATGATGTTTAAGTGTGTACATTCTCCCTTCTTAACTTTCAGTCATTTTGAAGTAACAGTAATTTGGTAAAACAAAAGCAAAACATGAGACTGTCTCTTAATCATTTGGAGCTTTATAGTGAATGGGTCTCTTATGTTGAACAAAGGGACTTTTGGATCCACTATCAAATGAAATTGCCTCACAGTTTGAAAGCTGATACAGTACTAAATAGTTGGGATATAATAATGCATAAGTATCACAATATATCAATCAGAAGGTGGTGATTCACCTGCATGAACAAGCCTGACGTAGTGTTTTCTGTTGTTCATATTCCATCACTGTGTAAATAGTGGTGACAACACTATTGGTATTCAGTGGTATTCTGTGTACCAAAATATCTGAATCATTAAGTGCATTTAATAGTATGATGAATTTTCTCCTAACTGGATCATACTTAAATTGAATCAGGTTTATGCCTGAGCATATTTGAATGCTCTGGCATTCCTGTGCATTCCACCACTCCAGCACAGAGAGCCTTCTTAGCAGACTCGAAATGGAAAGGGTCACAGATGATTAAACAGTTCTAAGTGCAAGGGGGTGAAGGTTCATTTAGTGCTGTTGTAGATTTTGGTAACACAGACAACGGTAGCAAAGACTGGCAAGTATGCATTTCTCAAATGGTTATCATGCCAAGAGAGTATTTCTTCTGAAGTGGTATTTATATGGAAGTAGTTCATTGTTGGAGATGTGTATTTTCTGTATCTTTCAGATATTATGCATGCACCCAGACTGTGTCATCCAGCTAGAGAAAGAAAAATGCATGGAGAGGATGGCAAATGACGACCTTGGCAGCGACCCAGAATATGGTAAAAAATATGTTTGTGTGTGAGTGTGTTTGCTAGGACCTAATCTATATGAAAATGTTGTTACTGACTTTAAGGGTTTAACATTTCTGAAAACCAACCAGTAGACAAGTCAAGTCATGTCAAGTAGGTTTATTGTCATTTCAGCCATACACAGTAAAACTGTACACAGTAATATGAAACAATGTTCCTCCAGGACCATGGTGCAACACAAATAAATCAAACACCACAAGAATACATAAGTGCAAATGGGACAAAATGCATGTAGTGCAAATAGAGCAAGTGAGAGAGTGCAAGAAAAACATGAACAAAAAAACAACAGGACAAGACAACAGTTGACATTTGAATGAAAGTGTGTTATAATGATCAAAAATCATACAACTTTAGTTAAAAAGCGCTTTACCATGATTGTCAGTTATAAATTTTAAACCTCAGAATTTAATTATAGTCATACAAGTTTTTCCACATGAAACTTGACTTGATTGTAGCCCCACGAGACGGAATAAGAGGTCTGTGCCCTTAAGAGAGTTTGTGTCACTTTGTGCAAGTGGCCCCTGAAGTGGAGCAGGCACAGAGCACATTTTGGGCAATAGCTTGACAACCGTTTCACCAAAAATTACAATATTTATATGGCAAGTTGGCCTGTAAGACGCACATAATCCTAGCTCTTTGTGACTCATATGTGTAGTAGGGCCACCCAGTGAATAACATCAGTGCGATTCACTAGCCAATTTCTTGTGAACGTAAACATTCAAACTTCACAATATTTGACATGCTGCATCAATACCGCATTCTTTGAAAGCCCACCAAATTTTGTGAAATGTTGTCTATAGGGTGGGTGACACTTTTCAATACCTTAGGAACTGCTCAAACTATAATTTTATTTGATATATTATTCTACATTTGCTACATTCTACATTACATTTACATTGAACACAAAGACCACATTACATCATTAAAATTTTGCTCAGTCTTTCAACGTTTGTGGCAGTCATATTACATGCGGTATGTGTAGTCATATTACATGCAAAGCGGTGTGTGAAGTCAAAAACAGGTAAATAACAGGAACTATCAGTACTAAACTCTCCAAAAAATATTCCCTTAGTACCTGGCACTGGCTGTTTTTAAAATAGCATCACATTAATGAATGTCATTTTATTATACAACATTTAATATTTCTTACATTATGAAAAAATGTTTGTCTTTGAACTGGTTGGTAGAGACAGGCATTACTTGTTTTTTTGTTCTCCACAATGTGACCCCATCACATGATACCACCAAGCTGGGAAGGTCCTTTCTCTGTGACACATAAAGCCAGCATCTTTTTGAACGTCCGCTAGAGCAATGTCATTGAACAGTAGTGCACTTGAAGAATAACCTGCATTGGCTAGCACTGAAGGGTGGACTTTATTGATGCCCTCAGCCAACAGTTGCTGAGGAAAATATTTGCTTTGTTGTAATGTAAAGACAACTTCAGTATTGTAGGATTTTATGGGCGAAATGATAGAGAAGTCGAGTCTGATCTTTCCAGAGAATCATTATTTCGAATGTAGTGAACAATACTTTAGCGTAGAAACCGATCAGCCGAAACAATAAAACCACCTGCCTAATATTACTTAGGTCCTCCTCACACCGCCAAAGTAGCTCTGACTCATTGAGGCATTGACTCTACAAGACCTCTGAGTGTGTGCTGTAGTATTTGGCACCAAGACATTAGCAGCAGATCCTTAAAGTCCTGTAAGCTGTGAGGATGGAGCCTCCATGGATCGGACTAATTTGTCCAGCACATCCCACAGATGCTTGATCGGATTGAGATCTGGGAAATTTGGAAGTCTTTGCCGTGTTCCTCAAACCATTCCTGATTTGTTTGTGGCACTGTACATTATCCTGCTGAAAAACTGCCATTAGGGAATACTGCTGTCATGAAGGGGTGTACTTGGTCTGCAACAATGTTTAAGAGGGTGATATGTGTCAAAGAAATATCCACATGAACACCAGGACAAAAGGTTCCTTGGCAGAACATTGCCCAGAGCATCACGCTGCCTCCGGACTTACCCTGCCACTGGTTAAACTGGTGTTCATGCTGGTCAGTACTGACACTGACACCTGCCATTTTGGAGATGTTCTGACCCAATCATCAACTTCAGTAACTGACTCTTCACTCCCTGTCTAATATCTCCCACCATTTGACAGTTGCCATTGTAACAACATGATCAGTGTTATTCATTCAGCTGTCAGTGGTTTTAATGTTGTGGGTATCTGGTGTATATAAGGAGGTTCCGTTGAAAATCCTAGTATGGATAGGGTGTTAGTATGTGAGGTCTGGGCCCACACATTGTGATAATCTGTGTAAACATCACATATACTGTATATGTCAATTTGCTGCGCCGGCATAACTTGCAGTGACAAAGTAGGAATTTGGAATTATAGGTTTAGTGTTACCACAGACTTTCAGAAACCAATAGTGAGGGTCAGAGGAGAGCTGCTCTGATAATTTTCTACATTGTCTAGGTCATGTTATTGTACAGTCTCCACGTTACTGGGGGTGGTCTGACTATGAGGTGACCGATTGTCAGACTTATGGGACTTATTGGGTTTCCTTTAGTCACTTCAAACCCTGATTTAACTGATATACTCAAAAAGGCAGCAAATGATTAACCCTCAGATAATCTGTTAGTGGCTAGCTGATGTATTCCCCTACTAGTGCTGCCTACTAGTGGACTACATCAATAACAGTCTTGGCATTCTCGCTGGAGAGAACTCTCTTGCAGAAATGAGCTTTAAATAGAAATTTAAAGATGCATGTGTCCTCACAGATCTATTAGAACTCACTCTGACATCCGGCAGTACTATCATGACCATTATGGTATAGTCAAGACCACTGCTGATAATAAAACACTGATGATTTGACAGCTGTCTCATCAAAAAGACAGGCTCATGGAATAATATGGAGACAGAATTCGCCCTTAGAGAGAGGGACGAGCAAGTCTAGTCTTGCTTGCATAAGTGTTTTCTGAACCAAAATGATTTATGCAACTTTGTCAGTCATTATCTCAGAACATAATGTGAGATAGTTGCATTCTGAGTGCAATCAGCTGATTTAAAAAGTAAGTCTGTGGGAGACTCTGGAAATACAAAGAAGCACAATTGGGCTTTGTAGCTAGTTTTGCGTCTGTGTCTTCTCTACTCAAGTAATTAACACAGCTTTCCAGAGAAAAGGCAGGCTTTGAGAAATCCTAATCAGAGATAATGCCATTTGGGACTGACTAAATGTTTCAGTGGCTTCCAGGAAGAATATGCCACTCGGTTGTCCTCACGCTCTCCATGGGATTCAGCTGTCATATGAACAGTGTGTTTTCCCCTCTGCTTTGCTGTTTCTATTTATAAGATGATTTTGTGACTATTTTACCATCTGGATGCTTTTCCTCAGCATAAAGGTAGTAGGATTGTTACGACAATTGGCTTGCAAACTACCTTGTTTCCCAGATGGCATAAAACAGCAAACCTGCTACAGACTGCCCAGCAGTGGTATGGCCAGGTGGTGCATGATCTTTAATGTTTTAAACGAAGAAAGGCAAACGTCTGTGCGCTTGCCTTTACGAATGCTTCTTTGTTTTGCCTTTCCTCCGTTTGCATCCTATGATCTCTTTAGAAAGATGTGAAGGAGGAGATACAATTGGCCATTATGGCTTTTATGATACATCTATTAACTTACTGTAATGCAAAATCCACAGTATAGGTTATATTGTGGATTGGTGCATCACTAAATCATATTGGTCACACAGATAAAAATCAAATCAAATAAATAAATGGATAGCTAGATAAATAAATAAAATTTCTTAAATGACAGACAGAAAGAGCATGACTGACAGCACTCTGACACTGTTAGATGTGGCCTCCAGTCTGAAAACCAGTTATGACAACTCTTGATTGACATGTCTCTGTCAGTTTTGTTGTCTAGGGCAATAAAAAGTTTGCTGGATGGTTTTGAATGGTTTTTGAACTCTGCAAACCCACACGTAAAGCAGTACAGTCTTGTTTACGTCTAACGAGAAAAATAACAAATTTGTTAAAGGCTTTTAGGAACTAAGAGCTATGATGTATATTTTATGGAACTGTTAAAGTTCATGTGGTGAATAGTCTGTGAGCTGAAAGGGGAATGGAAAGCAGTCATTGGATGTGCAGTATCTTGTAAAGGTGCTATAGCTTTACGTGAGAAATCTATGAAAGATAAACTCACTGATAACATATGATGTTTTACAGGCACAGACCACCATGAGGCGAATGCCTGCTTACTGTCTCTTTCTCTTGGGCTGGACAGTGTGTACTATACTTATTTAGGATGATTTTGTCAGGTTAATGTTGAACATATAACAGTGAGCAAATATAATTTTTTTTTCAGATATCTTCACTGTGGTACTAAAACAATTTGAAACAACTAATGATTGGATTCACTGAGGGCAAGCTTTGATTTTCTGCATGCACATAAAGTGATAATAAATTATTGTATGACGGTACAGCTAAGCTGACAGAGAGTTTCTCTATATCTGTATTTGTCTATTCTCAAGAATTATCCAATATCTCAGCAATGGAGGGCTTTTTTCTGAAGCTTTCTGTATTTAAAAATAAAAGATAGATAATGTTGTCGTGTGTCAGGCAGCCTAAATATGTTTTAAATATGGAACATGAACTCATTATAAGGCCCTTTTTCAAAGACTCAGTGCCAGATGGAGGACTATTTCTGTAACATGTCACTTACCCACATTTCCACTGTAAAGTAAAGAATGTCTGTCAAGCCACACTACTAAAAATAGCCCAAACTGGGTTATTCATCTCTCAGGTGCCATAAATACCCCAATATAAACTGGTCCAGAAAGTGTGTCTTTGCTCCTATGGACCTCTGTCATTTCTGACGATGCCATTTTTTGAAAGATGCGCATAAAATGAATGCAGGTTAAAAGCAGCAATTTAACCAATGTTCAGTTCCTGTCTGGTTTAGTGTTTCAAAAGTCATATTTGTTTATGTGTTCAGATTGAGAGATAATGCCATAATTTTTTTGTCTTTGCTCCATTACAGTGTGTCGCTGGATGTGGGATAACCTAACCTGCTGGCAGCCAGCACAAGTAGGTGATGTGGTGTGGATGCCTTGTCCAGAGCTCTTTGAGGTCATGAGTGAGGAATATGATGGTGAGTAACATTTGACAGTTCTGAGGATTTTGACTCATATTTAATAGCAATGTACTACTGAAACTCACACTGAACATGGTTGTACAGACTCAGCTGTAGTATATATATATACACACACAAAAACTACCTTTTAGTTTAGTAGCTGCTAAATATTTCCATCTACCCCATAGCAGGTGAAAGTTAAAGTGGAGCTGAAGCATAGCTTGTTCAATGAGCATAGCTTGTTCTTTGCTGTTTTTGAAGCTGTATTAGCCCTGCTTTGTCAGATGAGATAACTGGTGAGTGTCTTTTTTAGAGTTTGGAAAGGTGAGCCGGAACTGCACTGAGGATGGCTGGTCAGAGATGTTCCCCCACTATGTGGATGTATGTCCTTTTGATGATAACGGGACCAGTCATATGGTAAGCATAATAAGAACTCATTTAACTGTGACCGTCCAGGTATGTATGGAATATGTTACGGAATATGTAAATAAATATAAGGAGCAGACATAGTGTTAGGTTTAGATCAGATATAAACCCAATGCTTGTAGAAATTCTAACTAAACCTTGTACAAACCTCTTTTGGATGGTGGACAAATTGCCTTGGATGTTTTCAATCAATATAATGAAATAAACTGATTTTCCCTTTACTTTGTTATAAGGTTAGTAATGGCACCATCTGTGTGTGAAATGTTGTGACTCTGTGTTGAGCTGCTAGTGAGCAGTCAAGTCAAGTCAAGTCAAGTAGGTTTTATTGTCATTTCGACCATACACACACAGTATACAGTGAAATGAGATAT
>JBBPCZ010000115.1:13515462-13552572 GCA_037974445.1 Brycinus macrolepidotus | reverse complement strand
CAATAGTAACAGTCTGAATACAGGGTGAATACAGTATCTGAGTTACTGTATTCTAGCAGCAAGGGTTGTTTGTGCAACAGAAAAATGTGCGTGTAATTTAAAGTGAGGAGTCAAATAGAAGGGTTGAGAACCCATCAGTTTTAATTCTACAGAGAGACTTCCAAAACAGGTGGAATAATATTTTATTGCTACTGTGAAAAATGGTTTTCTTAACCCTTTAATGCTATTCCTGGCTATGGAGATTTTGTGATAGAAAATGCAACAGCACACAGAAATCTTCAATTTCACATTCAGTTTACTGTGACTGTTGTAGACAAACACATGTCCCAAAGGCATTGGAGGCTGATTTTAATAAGCACCCACTAGCACCCACTGAGTTTGTTGTAAAACATTACTTTATCTTTGTTTAGCTTTCTTAAAGGGCTTATTCCAGCCTTATATTGTGGTATGCATTACAACTGTAATCAGTTTGTCATAATTCATCATTTTCATGTTTATGTAATTAACTCTTCTACAATACCCAGCATGCAGTGCACTGCAAATTACTGTAGTTTGAACCAATTCAGACTGCTAGCCTAGCAGTGGGCTTATGGGCTAATATTTACTGCCAAGGAAGCATTAGTGTAACTCATACCTTGGCCATCAAGCAAAATATATATATTTTTTTTCATCAAAGGCACACATCTATTGAAGAATGGCTGCAGAGTACAGACTAGCTAGATGTGTAAAATATGAAGATTTAAATCCAGAGTGATTAGCTAGCATATGTTTGTCCCATCTTCAAAATACGTTATCAAGATACGCTATTCCTAGCATTTAACATGGTGTATCTCATTCTGGAGCAGTCCTGGAGGTCCTGGCAGGGTCCTACACAGTTTGGTGATTTCCCTGCACAGACACACCTGATTCAAATCACTTGTTAACTGCCAGGTTTAGTAAGTGTTTCTGAGGAGAGGAACTACCGAACTACGTAACAGCTCCCCAGGAGTGGAATTGGGCACCCCTGCCCCATAGAAAACAGTGGCAGCACTGTTAGATATGAGAAAGCATGTTGACGAAGACGTAGCAGTGGTTAAACTCTTTCATTTAGGCTGGAGTGTCCCATTAACCAATAAAATGATCTGCACAACCTTACAAAGATGAAGTTGAGACGCTGATACATTAGAGTTATGTTAGAGTTTCTACCAGACTGTTTTACATACAGATAGGTGCTTGGTGGGAACTGGGAGTGCAGCAAAGCTTAAAATAAACAAAGAGCTGACAAAATAACACAAAACCTCATGTGGATGATTCCGTTTCAAGCAGCTTTGCAGACTTTTGACTAGCTGCATAAGACGGAGAATGTATACAGATTTGGGAGAATTTACAGTTGGGGGTTTGATTGTTTTACAGCAAGAACCTTTCTAGTGCCATATTGGACTGCTAAGCTGTTGAAAGCAGGGAGTGGAGGTTAAAAGTTTCCTGTGGCTTACTCCAATATCCTTCAGAGGATGGAAATGGACAGATGGATAAAAATGTAGAAGACAAATGATGAAGATCATTAAACAATTCATCCAGTTATCAGACTTCAAAATCAGAAATCGTCTAAAACTAATACTAAAGATAAATAAATAGTAGAAGAGATTATAGGGAAAATGTAAAAATGTTTCTTACAGAAATGTGTCTTAAAAATGTGCCTTACATTGCTCCAGTGTCCAAATAATTACAGGTAGTTTTCACCAGTGTATATAATATCTTAGTATATCTTTTATCATGTCTCAGCCTAATGTCCAGTGTGTTGTTACTGAATATATACAGCATGATTACACTGATGAGGCAAAATATAACTCAAAGATGAAGCAAATGATGTTCAGAATATGTCTGAAGTACGTTAGAACGTAAGCGAACAGCCAGTTCTTGTAGTTGAAGTGTTGGATGCAGGAAAAAAAAACTGAATGACTTACATAAAGGCCAGATGACCTGGTCAAAACATTTCTTAGACAGGCTTGTATGGTGTTTGGAACAATTGTTGCACTGTGGCAGGGCTCATTGTCCTGCTGAAAAAGACCTCTCCCGCTAGGGAAATAAGGGGTGATGTTGCCAAGAAGGGGTACATTTGGTCTGCAACGAAGTTCAGGTAGGTAGCAAGTGTCAAAGTAACATCCACATCAATACCAGGACCCAACACTTCCACTGGCTGTTCTTCTTTAGACCATTTTTGGTAGGTACTCACTACTCCATACCAGAAACACCCCACAAGACCTGCCATGTTGGAGATTCAGCCGTCTAGCCATCACAGTTTGACCCTTGTCAGAGTCGCTCAGATTCTGACGCTTTCTCGTTTTTTCCTCCTTCCAACACATTACCTTTTAAAACTGACGGTTCACTTGCTATTATATCCCATCCCTTGACATGTGCAATTATAATGGGATAATCAAGGTTATTCACTTCACCTGTCAATGGTTTTAATGTTGTGGCTGATCGATATATAGTGAATAGTCAATCGTGAGTAGTTTCTGCAAATACTATGCTTTAATATCATCTACTTTCCAGGGCAAATATTATGTCTCTGTGAAGGCTCTGTACACAGTGGGCTACAGCACCTCTCTGGTGTCTCTCACCACCGCCATGGTGATTCTCTGCTGGTTCAGGTGAGAGCTCAATACAGACTGTCCTGAGGGTAGAAACTCCTCTGAGCTTAAACATAAGAAGGAAACAGATGGAAGACAATCAGGAGGGCTGTGCGAACAGACTGAATATTATTATCATTCTTGTTTAAAAAAGTGATGTTCTGTACGTTAATTAATTTTATTCCCAGTAATTTTTTTTACCATTTCTACGGATCTGTTAATCATGAAATGTTCACACAATGTGAAGGCCTTTTGCAGTTTTATGTTGTGTAAAAGAGATGCAAATATCTGCTATCACAGAGATGATGTATTACAAATTGCAAATCTTGTTGAACAAATGATAATGGTAATGTATAAGCAGACTTTGAAGTAACTTTTCTGTTACTACTGTTACTGTAGTGATAATTTACTTGAGTAAGAAATAAACTGAAAAAATGTAATGTATCACTGAAGTAATTTTTTATTATAATATCTGCTTAAGTAATCACAATTTGTTTTTTTTCTTAACTGGTTCATCTATATCTTTAGAAATCACTTGTACAAACAAAACTAAAGTGATTTGTTTGCCTTGAACATTAGCAAAATTAACAAACAAACAGGCATATACAATAACACATCCATGCAATTAATACATTTTCATTGCACTTGTTATTCAGAAATAGTAAGCATAGTTACTTCAAATAGGTGCTTCAAAAAAGAAAAGAGTAAAAGAAAACAGTTTAGCTAAAACAAGTTAACCAGCCAGGTGCATGCGTCATCAGTTAGGGTTATGTGCAATTGCTGTATGGTTTAAAAGGTAAAATGTTTATTTACTCTTTAATGGTTATTAAAAATAAAGTGCCAACGTTAAAATTCCTTTTTAGAAATGAGCTAAAGTAAAAGTACTATGGTTTAATTCTACTCAAAAAGTGCTATTACTGGGGAAAACAACAGATTGTGCCTGGGTGTTTTTTCAGTGGAAGTCATTTAAACAGATTACAGTGTGTGACTGAATCTTTTGTTAATGTGTTGGTTAAATGTTCAGCATTTCCCACACTGAACTGTGTTTGATCTCCCCACAGGAAGCTGCACTGCACCAGGAACTTCATCCATATGAATCTGTTTGTGTCTTTTATCCTGAGGGCAATCTCTGTCTTCATCAAAGATGGAGTTCTATATGCAGAGGAGGATAGCAACCACTGCTTTATACACACTGTGAGTTATACTCGCTCTCTCTCTCTCTCTCTCTCTCTCTCTCTCTCTCTCTCTCTCTCTCCCTTTATTTTTCTCCTTTCAACAACCACATATCTACAGTATGTGTGTGCTGCACAGAAGTGATTTGTGTGTGGGTGTGCATGTGCTGCACAGATGATCACTCACAGTGATATAATACCTGCTTTTTGGGTGTCCTGTGGGGGCTTTTAAACATTTAAGTGTCTCTGCTGGACTGAGAATAGTCCACCAACCAAAATATTCAGTCAACAGTGTCCTGTGGCCAGAAACTGACCACTGATTAAAGACTAGAGGAAGACTAACACAAACTGTGTATCATCAGATGAACTACAATGCCAGTGTCACTGCTGTGCTGAGAATGATCCACAACCCAAACAAAACATGCTCACTGGTGGTCCTGTGGGGGTTCTGATCATTGATGAATGGGGTAAAGGGGGTCGCAAAAAAACAAAAGAACAAAAAACAGATGGACTGTGTTCTGTAATTGTAAACTACAGAGTGCAGCTATATGGTTAGTAGGGCTGATAAAAAGGACAGCGGGTGAGTGGCAGATGCACAGGTGCACTTTGTTTCCGTTTGTAGCAATTTTGGAAACCAAACATGACAGCTGATTGGAGGAGAAAATACATTTTTATTTTTCTGATTAAGGTGGTATAAACCCATTAAAAGTACCAAAAAGAGAAAAAATAATTGGTTTTGTTATCAGCAAACACATGTAGTTTTTGTATAAGCCTGTTACAAAGCCTGTTTAATTCTAAGCAAAAATTGCTTGAAAGTACAATTGTGTGTTTGTTTTGCAGGTGGAGTGTAAAGCGGTGATGGTGTTTTTTCACTACTGCGTTCTGTCAAACTACTTCTGGCTCTTCATTGAGGGCCTGTATCTCTTCACTCTACTGGTTGAGACGTTTTTCCCTGAGAGGAGATATTTTTACTGGTACACCATCATCGGCTGGGGTGAGCAACAACACACCCCATGATAGGGGTGGACAATATACTTTATCATTATCAATATATCAATATATCTATCAATATAAATATGTCACATTGTTTTCCAGTACTTTCAGATCACTGGTCATAAAAAGCCCAGTGAAACCAGTATGCAGTAACTGCAGAGACTGCATAGTAACAAGCAGCTGATTGGATATCAGTCTGACATTAAATGAATAATTAAATAATTTATTAAGTACCAGTTTTTTTTTCCTTATGTTCCTTCTTAAATTGTTATTCAATCACTGAATTGAAAATTTAACTGCTGGTGCATTTTTATTCATTTTAACCATTTTTATTCATTTTAACCATTTGAATTTGGACATTATGTGATTGTGTGCTGCTGTGAAAATGTCTTCCAGTATCATGTTATATATTTGCCATATTGCCCTCAATCTGTTACAGAGTATTGTTACTAAACTCAGCATTTTAAAACACGTAATTCATTCAGTCCTTTTATATCTGTTATTCAGGAACCCCGACAGTGTGCGTAACAATCTGGGCGGCTCTTCGAGTCCATTTTGATGATATTGGGTAAGACACATGGGTAGAAATTGTATTGTACCATAATATCTGCATTTTAACAGTAACACTCATTTGTTTTTGTTCACTGCATATAAATATATGTTTATGTGAATGAATGGCTGTTCTAGATGCTGGGACATAAATCACAGTGCTGCCATCTGGTGGGTGATAAAGGGACCTGTCCTTGCCTCTATTATGGTGGGTTAAGAGAGTTTTTTTGTTAGAGACCATCTTCTTAAAACAATAACAGGTGGGAATTAATCCTATTATTTTTACTGTCCTTTCAGATCAATTTTGTTCTCTTCATTGGCATAATTATAATCCTCGTCCAGAAACTGCAGTCTCCAGATATAGGAGGAAACGAATCTAGCATTTACCTGTAAGTATTGAATCTTCATTTGATGTTTCTTTTGAGAGTATCTGTGCTCAGTTTGTTAAGATTGCTCCAATAACCAGAGAACTGATGGCCCAAACTGTGTGATTGACAGGCGCCTGGCTCGCTCCACTCTTCTGCTGATCCCTCTCTTTGGTATCCACTACACTGTGTTTGCCTTTACCCCGGAGGATGTCAGTAAACGAGAGAGGCTCGTGTTTGAACTGGGTCTGGGCTCTTTCCAGGTATTTAACTTCAACCTGCTTTATTTACACACATCTGAGCCGTTACACCTGCTTACTCATACAGGAATATTTGCTTTATGAAGCTGAAGTTTTAAAATCATGAACCTCTTAACTTACACTTTAACGTGTAACTGGCATAAAATAGATATCTATGGATTTCTCAGAAATGTAGAAATGCTTCTGACTCTAAACAATGCTGTCTCTTGTCAGGGCTTTGTGGTTGCTGTGCTTTACTGCTTTCTTAATGGAGAGGTAAGTTGTGTAACTCCACAGTACAAATTCGTAAAGCATGTTCTTTTTTGGAATATTCCACTGTTTTATTTTTTGAATACCATTTGTTTCTTTTCCATGTTGTTTGTAAGTTTATAAAGTTTGTTTTAACTGTGCACTCAAGACCTAGACATAAACAGTAATGTAATGTAACAGTATAGTGTGGACACTGTGTAAACCTTCTAGAGTGACTAGTATTGCACCATAAGTTTGATTATTGCACAGGAGGCAGTTATCAGCATTGAACAAAGTGCTAACTGCAATACAACAAATAGACAATATAGCAGTGTAACAGTGGTGTGAATGGGATGCAAATCTGAGACAATACAATAAATAGACAATACTGCGATGTAACAGTAGTTTGAATGGGATGTAAATCTGAGACAATACACTAAGTAGACAATACAGCAGTATAACAGTAAAGGGGGAAAGGGATGTAAACCTTCCAGAATGAATAATATTGCACCATACATATATTATTGCACAGGAGACAGCAGCAAAGAGCCACATTGAGTAAGTGTAAATTATAGCTGAACGTAGTCAGCAAACAACAGGACAGACATCAACCAATCCCTTTCTTTCTTTTCATGATGCAACCAAATCATTGTTGAGTTTCTCCTCGAAGGTGCAGTCAGAGATTAAGAGAAAATGGCGAAGCTGGACGGTGAACCGTTACTTTGCCGTGGACCTGAAGCACAGACACCCGTCCTTGGCCAGCAGTGGCGTCAACGGAGGCACACAGCTGTCCATCTTGAGCAAGAGCAGCTCCCAGATCCGCATGTCTAGCCTGCAGGCCGAGACACCGGCCACATGAGCGCCCGCTCATACCCCCAGACACACATCCAACCTCTTCAGACCTAGTGCTATCATAGTCCAATTCCACATCAAAGTTCTTTTTCATCTTCATTTATATGGGCTTGGATCGTGTGCTGCCGGACCTGCGCTGGATGTCTTTCATCAGAGCAGTCTGTGTCTGAAGTGCTTTTGAACACATGGAGCTGTAATCACGTGGTCAAAGAGGCTCACAGAAGCCTCCATCTCTAAGCACAGAAAAGCACACAGATGTGGCTCAAATCCCACATGTCCTATTGGATCCACAGAGCCATGAAGATCCAGCACCCATGCCTCAAAGATGTCCCATTGGGTGACATCGAAAAACTTGGTGACCCTGACCACAAAAGCTATTAATGATGATCTGCCAAGGGACTGCTGTTTGCAGTGATAATCAGTCAAATGTGAAAGATCCACTTAGCCGTTAGGAATGCTTTTATCCATCACACTGAGGGCTATGCCATGGAGAAGGGCATGATGTTTCCCTGGATATACCATCGCCACTTCAGTCTTAACCATGCAACTTCATAAAGAGGAATATTTCAACAATTAAATCATCAAATTCACTGCATTGTTTAATACAGTATATTTTTTTGGAGTCTTACCCATGTACTAGGTAGACATGAGTTTAAATAGTATTTGACTTACTATTGGGCACTGTTTTGCAGGATAGTAAAACAATGTGCATTAAAATAATGTGCACGGAACTTTCTGAAAGACCCTCGAGAGGTGCAAGAAAGTTATTTATCACCTGTTCTCTGGTCTCCCTGCAGAGAAGCACATCTTGCATCATTCACATGTTAATATCCATCATGTTGCATGACAGCGGTGGATCGCAGACAGGAATAAGTGTGTGAAAATGCAGAAACTCTATGCCTGAGAGAGATTTCACAAAATATGTGCCATTTATTGGTGTGGTGCAACTTAGGCACTGTGGTTTTAACACTTCTTAAAGTTGTCAGAGGGCATGATATTGTGACTGGCACTGCCAAGAGCTCCATCTGTCTGATAAGTGTTAGGGAAAAGCACCTTAAAGCTTTCTCTGTAGTCTTTAAAGCAAGGTTTGACCATCCTGTATTGAACTGTGAATGCGTATGATTGGTGAATACATCAGATAGCACGGGACCTTTATTGTTCTCTGAACAAACTGGGTAAAGCTATGACCTTATCCTGAGAGATGAACAAAAACAAACGACCATTACAACAAGTACCTTAAATTGATTTTTTTTTTTTTGTGAGTGGATGCCTCTTGTGGTATTTTTAGGTGACTGGGTATCTAGTTTTGTAAGCAAGTGTAAGTACAGAAAATGTCACTAAAGCAAACAACAAGCAAAATGCCTCATGTCTCAGCATTACAGGTTAAAGTCAGTATTGTTGTCTGCATGAAATTTCTTCAGTTGTTTTTTTTTTCCGTTAGCTATATAGACACTTTGACACATCAGAGATATATGTTTGGGTATCATTGTAGGATTTACAGCTAAAAAAAAAAAACTTATTTTATTATGAAGTCTCACCTGCATCGTATAGAATCGCCATTTGTGTGGAATCTTTTGAAAAGATGTGGTCTTTACATTCATAGAAGTGAACTGAGTTCATTTTAGAAGTGCCATATTTTTAGCAGTGTGTTTTTTTGATAGTCACTTTGTGGTAAAATTTGGTATGCCTGATACTTTTGTAATTGCATCAGAAGATATTGATATTTCATTATTATTAAACCCAAACATAAAGCATTTATTGACAAAAGTCCATGTAATAACAGGGCACTTTTAGTACTCCAAAGATTGATTGTTGGATATTTTACCCAATATAACTGGTATTGCCGTACTGGTTTGCAAAGGCTGGAAGCTTTGCAACTGATGTCACTTCCGATGTCCTCTAACGGGGCTCCTCAAAAGTTTATTGTATCTTTAAAGTGCCTTTTTGCACAAAAAGGAAGATAATATAGGCATGAAAAATCCAAATTAAACCACAAATGCATGAAACCGTATCGCTCTGTGGAAGTGCTTTTATTGTGCTTCGCTGTGTGGACGTTTTAAAACCAAGAGGCCTTCAGAGAATTAACACTAATTTTGTTCCTAAGCCTTCAATTAGACCTTTGACCTCTTCACATATTGTCTTTAGATGTGCATTTTGTGCATTTCTTTAAAGGGTAATAAATGTCTTTGAGGAATATTTCCAAATTCGATCACAACATGGAATGTGTGATGTTGAATATCAGGCATATTATTGCAGCATGATCTAATATTTTCCATCTTTTAACCTTAGACATAAAGTAGTTTTCCATTTTCCTTTCTTCTTTTTGCTAACCAACATATTTAACAGCTTAAAAACTTTACGTTGGAATGGTTTGTACATCCCAGTGCACTGCCTTGTTTTACAAACAGAAACTGCAAATTTATGGGGAAGTAAAAAAAAACAATAGGAGATGAAAAAAGTGATATAATAAAGATTGTATGTTTTTATATGAGCACTATTTATTTCTGTGGAAATGAATAATATATAAATGTTTTAGAATATCGCTTGATGATGCATCTGAACCTTTTTACATCTGAATAAATTCCGCCAGCAAAAACACTGAAATAGAATAAATCATATTAGAAGATTTAAATGTATTTAAAATTTTTATAATCTGTTCAGATGCCAAGCTCACATATTGAAGGTATCTCCAGCAGTGTTAAATATTGCTGGTGTTGACTATGATCCATGAAGGGCAGCGGTAAATACAGGACACATTTCCAGTCTTGTGCTTGAGACTAGGCCTCAGTTCACTAATTACGTGGTTCATAGCAATAGTGAACGTTTGTATTGTGCAGGATTAGAAGCTCAATTTACAAACTCAACTTCCAATTTATTTCAATTTGTGCATGTAGCAAATAACCTTCATCAGCCATCGCCCCTTGTTTGTAACTGACCTGTATACAAAATACTGACATATACTTTTCTATATTGCTCAGAATGGGTCGCCCTGTTGCCATGCTTTTTTAATGAATATCTCACTAGCTACCACTATGAAGGTTGGTTTGATATAAGGTTGTGCCTTATATCAAGGTACTAATAACTGTCTCCTCTTGATGTTGATGTCAAAATGACAGTGTTGTTCAACTAGCAAGAACCTAATGTTCTAGAGAAGTAGTTATAGTGTAAGTGTTAACAAGATGTGTACAGTTGTGGCCCATTACATGGTTATGAATTGTGCCGAAGTTGCATCTATTAAGTGCAATACTAAGTATTACGCTACTGCAGCAGTATCTAATATTTGTTGAACGTGAGTAGTTCTTTGAATCTTTTCTGTGCTCAGAGATTTTCTTGGTGGTAGTGTTGTTAAAACTGTACAGCCTGCTGTAGTGCTGCCTATAATCTTCTTGAATCTGATGCATGCGTATTCTGTGGTTCGATGGTTTCCTCTGCAAACCAAACAAGTAGTTAACTATATTGATGTTTTGAAACGTGCGGCAGTTGAAAAAAGCAGCTGTCGCTTTAGAATCGATCTATGGGGAAAAAAAACAGATAGTTACTACAAACGGATATGACCGCAGCATTTCTGCTGGTAGCTTTGATACTATTCTTTTACTACACTTTTAAACATAACGGTCCTTAAATGGTGCTTGGCTTAAATGTATGGTCAGGTTTGGCGTCTGCGGATCATTTAGTGAGGCAATGTCCCACCACCCAGTCATCATGCCTTGCGAAACCCACTATTTTCTACATGCTTGTATGATGGCAATCAGCTTAAAAATATTTTGAATTTCATTTTACATGTTTGCATGGGTCACTCCATACTGACTGCATTTTGGGAGTGCTCTGCATGTAGTGGGAGGATAACTGAGCAGACACTAGTAGGTTTCATAAATGGGATGACCTTGCTGCAAACATGGCTCTGCTGTTTTTTGTATCCTGCCTAAATTCATAACTTCTTTTGACAAATCTACCATAGATTATTTGCCCAATCTGCTTACGCTCTCAGAAAACAAGTTACTGTACTTTTTTGGGGACAGACAATGTCAATGGGGTGGTACCCAAATAGGTGCATCTTAATTAGATCTGTAAGTAGAGAATAGTTATAGAAGCTATACTTTATTATTAGTCCTCAGAGACCCACATTTTTGCTTTATGCCCTCTGTTGCGAGTTCGCTTTGACAAAACTATGGCCTGAAATTGAACTGAAAATGGTTCTTGTGTGGCATCGCTCCAAGGACCAATTTTTGACCATTATTTTTAAAGTGTAGTTTGGTGTATGATAGTGCACCCAGAAGCACTGGCTTTAGCTGCCCAAACATTAACTTACCTTTCAAGCTGAACTGTGATCCAGTCGCCTTGCGGCTCTTGCCTTTCAGTTTGTGTCTGTATCCACCAGTGCAGAGTCCATTAGCTGACACACGCCATAGTGTTTGTTAATCATTCAACAAGTACAGAGCACAGGGCTATACTTGCATTACTGTGCTTGGATGCATTGCTAAATGATAACTCATATTATACAGAGTCATTCTGAATCATTTTCATATCCCACAGTACCTCAATGAAGGCACATTTAACAAGCAGTACATATGAAACGTCTATGGTTGACAATGGCAACACAGCAAGAAAGTGACAATAATTCAAATGACCATGCAGTAGAAAAATGGCATATTTTCTTATTTTGATTTAATTAAATATTAAGACAGCATTGGTAAAGTGATGCTTTGCGTATGCTCATAAACATTGCTTACCTACAAAACGTTCCAGGCTTGGACATCAAAAAATACAGAGCCTGAATAAGCTAAGGCGGCAACTTGGAAGACAAGTAATGACTGGATGATTGTTTGTGAATGTAACTACACGAGGAAAATCTACAGCTGATCTTATTCTTGCTGCTCTTGTGGACAAATGATCATATTTTATTTTCTCCTTTTATCTTTGATCACTACTGCTATTGAGTGTCTTTTTGTTTTGATGTTTGTTAGACTTTTTTGTATATTTGAATTGCATTAAATGTCTCTGAAGCTGAAAAGTTGTTTTGTTATGGACAAAAGGTTATCCAGGTTAGAAAAGACAAAAAGAATCAAAAGAGTGTAATCAAATAAAATTGGAGGAGGAAAAAAAAATTACATTTGAATTCATACACAACATTTGACACTAGTCCCTCTTTATGATACTCTACAGGAGTGCATCTGTGGAGATCAGTGCCTGAGGTACGCAGCACTGACATGTATTTCATACAATCAGAGAGGGAAACTTGGAACAACTAGTTATGCATTATATTAATGCAGGTTGGGGAATATAGAAAAAAAGTCTTAAGCTCAGCATCAAGAGTAAAGGCTCTTATCTACACCCCTTAGTCAGAAAACGCTGGATGATATGAAAAATACAGAAAAAAAATACATTGACTTGTATTTCATTGCAGACAGTATGAGCCCAGGATATTTCATGTTTTGTCCAGTCAACTTCATGTCACTTGTTAATATGTTAATATACATCCATTCATGCATTTCAGGCCTGTAATACATTCCAAAGTTGGGACGATAAAACATTTACCACTTTGTAATGTAGCCATTCGATCTTACAACTCTTACAAAGATGTATTGGCACCAAGTGATGAAGTATTTCAGGTGGTATTTTGTCCCATTCTTCCTGCTATCACGTCTTGTCACATTTTTTGTTCCAAAATTTTCTACACATTCTCTACTGGGGACAGGTCAGGCCTGTCCAGTACCGTCTTCTTACACAGTCATGCCTTTGTAATGTGATGTGGTTTTGCATTTTCTTGTTGAAAAATGCATGGACGTCCCTGGAATGATGCCATCTTGAAGGCAGCATATGTTGCTCTAAAATCTAAATGTACTTTTCTGCATTAATGTTGCCATCAGAGAAGAGGGCACTGACACAACCCCACACTGATATGTCTGACCACAATAGACGTTTCCACTGTGGGATGGTCCATCCCAGATCCCCCCCGAGCCCAGAGAAGTCGACACCGCTTCTGGACATGGTTAACATAAGGCTTCTTTTTTGCACAGTAAAGTTTTAAGTGGCTTGACAAAGGTTTGCCAAGGTAATCCCTTGCCCATGTGGTTGTATCAACTGTGAATTACGGTTCTTGATGTGGTGCCATCTGAGAGATCGGAGATCACAGGTGTTAGGCTTAGGCTTGCGTCCTTGCCCTTTGTGCACTGAAATTCCTACAGATTCCTTGAATTGTTTAATACTATTATGCTCTATAGAGAGAGAAATATGCAAATCCCTTCCAATATTTCTTTAGGGAACATTGTTTTTAAACATTTCAATAATATTACATTATTACGTTTTTAATATTACAATATAATTATGAATATTTTTGTGGATACTGCTCTTGTACCAAATCATGATTACAATCACCTGTAGACATCACCTGTATGAAATCACATAATTATTTACATTTTTTAACTCATTTCTAGCCCTAAATTGCCCGTCATAACTTTTTTTTGGAATATGTTGCAGGCCAGAAATGCAAGAATGGATGTATATTAACAAATTAAATGAAATGGACCAGGCAAAAGATGAAATATCTTGGGTTCATAGTGTCTGCAATGAAATAGAAGTCAAAGTTTTTTTAAATCTTTTTTTTTTGTATATTCCATACCATCCCAACCTTTTCTGCTTTGGGGTTGTAAAAGGAATAATGTAACTATTTGAAATCAGTGAAAAATCCAGGTATTATACACAAGCAAACTGAACACATTTGTCAGATTATGTTTTGTTTCACTGGTGCTTTCATGCCTGAACCACTGTGTATCATTTGTTCATTAGAAACTGAGAATGAGGCACATCTAAAGTGACTCAACTGATAATCAATAAAAAATAAACATAAGAAAACGCACACACACACACACACAGACACAAGAATATCTTGATATTATAGTCCAAATTCAAATATACGTACATATAACTATGTTCATTTGTAAAATAGGTCAACAAGAACAAATAAAATGTCTTATACACACAACACACTAAAATTACTTGTATAGTCGACATATATTTGATCACTAGTACCATAAGCATAAACATAGTATTTAAATTCCCGATTAATATATCAGTGCTAATTCAACCAATAATTCACCTAAAGTAAAAAATATAGATGTATAGACATAGCAACAACCGGCACTAATAATTACAACTTGTAATAATCTTATTTACAAATGTATTCCTCAATAATAGAACATAAAGAAAGCAAACATATTCATTCTATTTAAAAAACAAAATAATCTTTACAGTCTAGTGCTCCAGATACGTACACTGCAAAGCATTCTTGAGTCAGACATTTTCAAAGCATAATTATTCATTTCCTACTGACATAAAACTGCCTTTAATACAATTTTTAGTTAACCAAAACTCTTTTCTAATAAGATATGCTAGACATAAATATTTTAAATATGTCAGTTTGTATTTAAAGGGCCCATGTCATATGTATGAACATTATGTAGATGTATGTACCAGAAACAGTCATAATTCACTTTTACAGTTTTTGTTACTGTGCCTTTAAGACTGATACATGTAAATGATTTGTGTTCCAGCCGGCTAAGACAAGAATAGAAGGAAATTCTTGGAGATTCTTAGTTCCCGTGTACCGTATGGAGTAAAATGCTCTTTATGACTTTATTTTGAAGAGGCAGTGCTGAACTGCTGTAGGCTGAATGCAAATGTGTTCATTTTTCATGACATTACAAGAATAGTGGATTCAAAAACACTGAACTTTATGGACTGTGGAGTGAATGTTGAAGCTTCAACAGTTTTACACAGATTAACCATCATTAACAGTGTTAATACCAGTGTTAATCAGACTCTTTCATTTAAAAAAGTGAGGTCAATTTGGTTTTTCAGGTTATGGGCCCTTTAAATTTCAGTAGAATAAAGAGAGTTTGAAAATGCCATTACCCAAGAAAAGAACACTTTGGATGCCCTGTAGTGCTTGTGTGTGTGCACGCAGGGCCAGTGCACTGTGCAATATGCTGCATTTACTTGTAGCTCACATCAGGATTTCTCATTAAAGTGAATTAGCTATTCAAACAAATACAGAAGTGATCAATGCCATTTACAGTGATCTAGTCTTTAGCAGTATTTTACACCAAAAATGAGTTCTTAATAAGGCAGTTAATTGAAGTTGGCAAGAGACAGAGGCTCAAAACACATTTCTAAATAATTACCAGAAAGTAAGCAGTAATTTCACATACAAAACATTAATACGTAAATCGTGAAGTGCTGAGGATAACAAGATGAACACGGAGTAAAAGGACTTTACATTTCTGGATATTTGCACATGTGCCTTGTCATGTTAGAGTTTAAGCACTTGTTCAGTCCACACAGTTTAGGTGAAGATAACAAAGTAAGTTGAAGGAGTATAAAAGCTGAGCAAAATTTGACCTTTGGTGTGTTTCTTTGGAGTTGTATGCATTAACGGTCATGAGCTGTTCAGTAACAAACCAAGCAATCTGGATTCAATAAGGAATGTCAGGATAAGGAAAGTACTCAAACCTGGAAAAGGGGACAAGGGGAGGTCAGCAGAGAATGAAAATGACCAGAAGTAAACAGAGAAGTGGGGGAATCATAAAAGCTGAAAAAATAGCTGTAAACATCTCACCAGCATCAGTCCCTATGGAACCAATCTCTTTTTGGACAGATTTCTTATGGAAGTGATCTCCTGTGAAACTGGTTTGTTATACAGCTGATCTCCTTTACAACTGATCTTTTATGGAATGGATGTCTTATGGAACTGATTTTCTATAAGACGTATCCCTCTGGAACTTATCTCTTATAGAACGGGGCACTTATGGAATGGATCTCTTATGGAAGTGAGCTCCTGTTGCAGCTGTTTTCTTATGGAACTGATTTCTTGTAGAACTGAACCCCTATGGGACATATCTCCTATGGATCTGATCTCTTTTGGAATAGATATTTAATGGAACTGATACCTTAAGGAATGGCACAGATCACTTACGACACTGTTCTCTTCTGGAGCTGATAAATTAATTTCTTGTGAAACTGAGCTCTTATGGATCTGATCTTTTTCTGGACTGGTCTCATATGAAACTGATCTACATAACTACCAATCCAAGTAAAACTGTCCTTAAGAAACAGCCTTTAGGATTCCACAAGCGTCATAACAAGTGTTAGTCTATTTAATGAATATTAATTTACACTCCATGGGTGGTATTCACTGCACACAATACAAACACACAGAACATACTGAAGCACTGAGCAGGTTTGTGCTTTTCTCTTGTTTATATGTGTGACTGAAAGTTTTGGTAGATTGTTATAATCTCTAGTCTATTTTAAGACAACTTAATGACTCAAAAATGGCCTTAAAGCATTCTGAATGGCTTCTGTACACCAGTGCCCTCCATGGTAGGCCCCTGTTTCTCTGTATATAAATGTTGAACTAAGTGGTTGTGACAATATGTTTTATTAGACCCCTGACTGTGTAAAGGGTATAAACAACATTAATAGTAACAGTAGGTAATACTATTGATATTTATGACTGTCTCCTCTCATTGATGGTATCAAAACTGCTATATAGTTGGGAAGCCTCTGAGAGGAAGAGAAGATTGAGTGAACTGAAGCATCTCCTTGGTTTTAGACTATTGAAACACTGTTCAGGAGTTCAGTGGAAGGCTGCTCCTTCGGGCTGGATTTTTCTAGGACAGAAATCTGAGTGACGGTGCTGCTCTCTGTGAACAGTGTCCGTCTTCTCTTACTGTAGCTCAGGTAGCCTTGCATCTGCCACTTCCACAGCCTCTTCTTCAGCTCTGCTTGCACCTGAAAACCACACACACACACACACACACACACACACACACACACACATACACACACACACACACACACACATACACACACACACTTGTAACATTGCCCCCTTTACATTGGAGGTACAGGCTGTGAAGCAGCAGTTGGTGGCTCACCTCTCCATTGAGAAAACAGTATAAAAGAGCCACAACAAAGCCCTGAAAGAAAGAGAAGAAGGAGACATTTTCAGCACAAACCAGATGGATCATTCACCACTGTTACACTTTTTATAATAACAGTATTTGATGAACAAAATCAAATGTACACAGTGTCCCTGGTATGATAATTATATGGTTTGTAATGACAAAATTGTATTAATTTAAATAAAAATACAAAATATAAGCAATCTGACAGGTGATCGTACACTTTTGTTCCCGACTGTATACTTAAAAGCAAAGGTGTCAGACACCAAATATGTCTTTTGGGTTAGATTGGGTTAGACTGTGTGTTTTTCCTTTTGAATAATTTGAATAAATAAATCAATTAAAATATGCTGTTTCAGATGACATAACCTACTATATGTACTGATGTCTACCTGAAAGTACTATAAAGCATTCTCTTCTGTGGTCACTAGAGGGCAGTGATGGCTAACCTGAAAGGAGCCCAGTCCAAGCTCAATGTAGAGTCGAGCGTCCTCCCCTGTGTTCTCTGGCAGGAAGGCAAAGACCATGTAATGCATTCCAAACAGTGGGATCAAGAATAGAGTCGATTTAGCCAACCTCCTACACACACACGCGCGCGCACACACACACACACACACACACATCAGTATACTATCTTGTACAGGAGCCATTTTTATGAGTGCAGATTACAGTGAGTTTAAGTAAAACCAAAGGCGAGTCAAAGGCATCTTATGTCTGAATATTTAAGCTCTCACGTAAAATGGCTGGTGTCATTTCCACCAACTCCTGGACACTTCAGCTTTTGCACCAGTATCCTGATCACATTGATGAAGATGATAAAGTTTACCTAGACCAGAGAGATTAAAGATGAAAAACACTTGAAAAGTTAAAATGTGCAGGATGTACATGTTCATTCTTAAGGCAATATTGTCTGTTTTTATAAACTGCCTGTCAAAGATTTGGGGGCACCTTGCCTTCTTACAAACTGCACTTTCTCATTTTTCTCTACAATGATACAATGGTTTACCTATAAAGAAATTTTGAAAAATTGGTGCAATTTCCCAACAGCTATTTACTAATACTTTGAGTATACTTTGAGCACTCAGCTTCATTTTCTTTCCCAAACTATTGTTGGGATGGTGGGATAAAGGGATGAATGTTGTACTCCCCAGTGGTCCTACCACTGAGAGATTACAAGTTAATCCCTGGCGATGCCACAGCTCTCTGGCATCCAAGAGAGGCCTTAGTCTAGGCCTTGTTCTCTGTAGGTGGGTAGGCTGGCACTCCTTCTATCATCACTCAACGCGATGCTAGCCAGATGTGGGCATCTGTTAGCTGGCAAAACAGAACTGGCTCTTAATGTTCTCCTCTAAGTGTGTTGAGTTGTCCATTGATGTTGCATCAAATGCAGTTTGTAAACTTCACTTGGTATAAGCACATGCTAGCCTTCCCCCTTCCAGCTTTGGTGGTAACATGCAATTGTGGACAACTGGAACTGGACATGATTACCTCAGAAGAAAATTGGGAAAAATGCAAAGCAAAAAGTAAGAACGCTGCAGGAGGATAAAACATGGGGGTTTTGGCATTGTTCCCAGGTATTATTAGTACTATTGTGTACATTTTGACAAATCACATGCATACATTCATTCACTCATTCATTCTTTCATGATCTCATGATCTCATTCATTCTCTCATCCAAACCAGGATCATGGCAGGTGCTGGAGCCCATTCCAGCAGTCACAGGTTGAAAGAAACACCCTGGACAGGACCCCAGCCAGTTGCAGGGCACACTCATTAGTCTGTTATATGTTAAAATATTGCAAACCAGCAACATTCTCATGTATATTAAAAAAAAATTTAAAAGTCAGGTGCCCACAAATATTTGACTGTGTTTGTACAACATGGATTACACTTACCAAAAGGGATGCTGTGATCGGCCCTTTTATAATCCACCAAATGAATGCAACATCCGTATCGTCCCAGCACCTTCAACATTAATCAGTTAAACCAACAAATCCCCTCTCAGTACTGAGTCAGCATTCATTAGCAAATCTCTGCAGACCATGCATTTTTACACTGCTGACATCGCTCTGAATATCACATCTGGCCTTGCACTAGTCTCTGGAAAAAGCTCTGGAAATGAACCTTGGGATTTCCTTTACACACACACACACACACACACACACAAAGCACGTTGCCACTTCTGTTTGAAGTGGTAAAGCGCTTAGACGCCAAACTGAACTCACCCCCTGTTGTCATAGAAATTCCTGGCCAGAACCCAAACGGTCAATATTGTTGTTGGAAGACCTATGAGATGAAATAAACAGCAGCTGAGCAACAGAAAAAAAAACAACTTATAAACATACTCATGCTTTTAGCATGCTATAGAAACGTGTTTTTTTTAGCATGGAGGTCATCTGACCTCCTACAGATCAAGGAAAGTTTAAATTATCGAAGGTTAGATCATTACAAATTATTGGCAAAAATGAAAGGAAGTTCTTTTTACCATACGTTCTTTTTTTTTTTTTTACTGTGAACTGACCAATGGAAATGCATGATGCTAAGATATCATTCTTTCAGATAAAGCTAAGAAAAGCTTTATACAATGTATTTAATGCCTAGATGTATTTTGTATCCCTTTGCCCACTGCTGTTTGGATGTTCTGTAAGGCCTTCTGAAGCATCTGTGTGAAAATAAATATGTAAATGCAGAATGTTTCTAATGAACGTACCCCAGCCAATGAGGATGTACCACCAAAAATACTTCTTTTGTGAGACAAATGTGAGGGCCAGTAGAGTCTGCAAGTACATGCCCTCCACCAGTAGCCAGAAGTAGTTAGCCAAGATGCTAAACTGGAAAAAGGCCACTGCTGCCTTACATGAAGCCTAGAGAGAGAGAGAGAGAGAGAGAGAGAGAGAGAGAGAGAGTGGGGGGATGACTTTGATTTATGATGATGATTAGGATTTGTGAATGAGCAGCTTATTTTCACACAATGAACTGAAGTAATTGTTCCCAACTTTTCTGCAGTCTTTTAGATCTCATCACTGACACTCTAACAACATTCACAGTGGTAAATCTGACAACTTAAAAATTAAAGGCGAGGGTCCTATTGTTATCATTAATGTAATATTTTCAATAGAACAAATCCATTATGAGTAAAAAAGTGCCTATTTTCAATTGGGTTGAAATCTGACTGAAGGTTTAATTTTATTTGCCTTTTAAAAATGTTCAAGCATCACAGTTACTGCTCCACAGTCTGAATGGAATTAAAAAGGACATTCAGTCTTCATTCTGAGTGCAGCTCTATTTGTGTAAACATTATTTCTACATAAAGGATAGTCCAGCGGCACACCAGTACACAGTGGTTCCCTATAATAGGTTCCTCTTCTGACCATCACAAATACAAACCAGTAACTCTCAGTGCTGGTCTTGCACGTTTCAGTATTTTCCTGCTCTAATGCACCCTCTTGAAATTAGGAAGAGCGTTAATGAGCTTATTATTTGGATCAGGTGTGTTAGAGAAGGAAAGGCCAAAATATGCAGGACAATTGTGGACACAAAACACAAAATATAATGTACACCAAATGTTCTACACATTTACACAAATGTTCTATACATACATATGGATGCATGTTAAGGGAATGCATTGCTGTAAATATGACGTGTTGTTTTAAAAACAGTTCTGTGGACCTTATCTGTTCTAGCATAAGCAAAAAAGCATCTAATCAGTCGGTCAATGTTTAATAATGCCATTGGTCTTGTCTGTTTGTGTTGTGTTTTGTTAATTTTGTGGTTTAAAAACTGTGTGAATGGAACCTGCTGCACCAGTTTTCTGCTTGTGAGGCAATGAAGAATGAATGAATGAATGAATGAGTCAATCAATCAATCAATCAATCAAGAAGTCACGTGTGACGTTCTACTGTAGTGCATTTTAAAACACAAAGTCTTTGCTCAGTCACTACAGAAACTATGCCTTATCAAGACTGTAGCTGTAATCATTTTAAAATGACACTTTTTATAAGGTTCAGGTGCAAAAAATAAATGTATGGCTGTTTAGGTAGTGTCAACATAATGTATTAGAACTTTAGTTCCTTTTCTTGCAAAGACTGTCATTTATTGTCTGTTGTGTGTGTGTGTGTGTGTGTGTGTATGTGTGTATGTTCACACAAAATAAAAAATAAAATAAATGTGACAGTGTTTGTGATTTCAGTTGGTGAGACTTACGGTAGACATGAAGCAGTGGTCCTGGCTCTCATCCATAAAGAGGACGCCGTCTTTAATGAAGACCGCACTAGCTCGCAGGATGAAGGAGGAGAAGAGGTTGATGTGGATGTAGTTTCTTGTGCAGTGGAACTTCCTGTTTGTATCATTTGTAAATACAGAATTATTCTTACAGGTGAACTTGAATGTATTGCGAAAGGGCATGATTGATTGGTGGGGTTCAGATTTTCCTAAAATGTGAGAAATCCTGTAAAAGTGCTGCTGGATTAGATCATTTCTCCGTATAAGCTTGCATGGATCAGATTATATAGACTGATGTTTAGCTGTGGTATACCTGAAGGCTGTGAAGACAAAGATAGCCGAAATGAGGGAGATGAGTGAGGTAGCATAGCCTGCAGTGTACACCTGTCTGAAGGTGTAATAATATGTTGTCTGTGGAAGAGAGCGAGAGAAAAAGGAGTGAGAAAACATTTATGAGGATTTTCTCTGTAAGAGTTTGATTATTTAGCTCCTATTTTTGTCACAGCCATGGCGCAGCCATTTCTACGGAAAGGGGTGTTTTTTTTTTTTATTAATTTTTTTTTTTTTTACAGTAGTGGGTCCTCATTCCTCTTTTTTCAGCCCACATTGTTACACATAGCAGCTTACATTTCACATACACAGAGCCAGCAGTGTCCTAGTTAAGCGTTATAGGGAAAAATATTCTGTTTCATTATAAAGATAAAAAAATGATTAAAAATATCTGAGTCGACTAACATTCTGCTGGAGGGATGTGAAAGAGTCTCTCCATGTTTTTACCCACAATGCAGTGCTTCTCAGGATTCAGTTGTTGTCAGACTGATACTAGTTCACTGTAGCAATCACTGTGTATGTCTATATTATTGTCCTTAGAAAATGTTTGGTGCATCTGACAAGCTTATAATCACTAAAACACACATATTATCAGACTTAATATTGCAGATATTGTATCTATTCCACAGAGTTGGCATATTTCTCACTGAAGAGCTCTCCTCAGTGGTACATTATACAAAACACAGTGAGGTTACATAAAATAGCATGAAAAAAATCCTGTCTTAAAATGTGCTTTCAGTCATTTATGCTAATCGTAACCTTGACCAGCATGGTCATGAATATAAACGTTTTTTCTACAGCAAAGCACATCCCCTCAAACAAGAGCGGCAAAGGACTCATTTAAACTCATATTGTCATTAACCTATTAATCCCACTGAATATTAATCAATATTCAACAGAACAAAAGAAATCTCTCACTGGAAAAAACATTGCCCAGAAAAACCAATGTCAATGAAAATGCATTAGAAGCATTAAAGTTTTGAATAAATAAAAAACATCAAGCGTATTTTACATGCATTTCTACAAGACCTATTATGTAATATATACTGCATACCAGTGTTTCCCAACTACTCAGCTCTGCACATTTGAGTGTTTTCACTGCTTCTAACTCACCTGATGCAACTTATTAGATCATTAACAACCCCTTACTTAGTTGATGTGGGTATTAATGCAGAAGAAAGCACTGAAATGTGTAGGATGGTGGGGGGTCTGCAATTACATCTGAAAGTTTTAATAGAATACGCTGTATACAATGAAATCTGACATATTTAATTGAATATGTTGCTATATGTAAGGTTAGGGTTAGGGTTAAGTACCATATGCACAGGGACAAAACGTTCCTGATACTCCACCCCAGTCATGTCCAGTTTCACCCACCAGCTAGGACCCCCCACATCACAGGATACCACCAACACTGGGAGGGTGAAGGTAAGGATGCGCAGACACAACAAGCTGCCACTACATCACTGGACATCATAGTGTACTTGGAGGAGAA
This sequence comes from Brycinus macrolepidotus, assembly GCA_037974445.1. Classification (NCBI taxonomy): domain Eukaryota; kingdom Metazoa; phylum Chordata; class Actinopteri; order Characiformes; family Alestidae; genus Brycinus; species Brycinus macrolepidotus. Next base: position 13,529,536 of record JBBPCZ010000115.1, on the reverse strand, counting down.
CGCTAACTGATAATTCTGCCATGTCTGCTAACAGAGGAGTGTGCAGGCTAACTTCACGCTAAGTAATGGGGGGAGATGGAGGGCCATCCAAACTGCGCAGAGACCGAGGTCAGTTGTGCTCTCTTGGAGTCCATGCCATGGACTGGAGATTGACTTTGAGATCTCCTGGTGATAGTTTCAAACGCTTCAATTGTTGCACCACTTGGGAGCCCCCCTGTATACATTTTCTTTACACAATTTTATAAGCCAGGCCACCATCACCCGTAACAATTCTCTAGGTGCATCTATTACCCTAAAGCCACTCGCCTGAAAGAAGGAGAGGTGAAACTCATTACTGAAAACAGCATAAGCAGGGAAAATTAAATCTACCATGCAGGAGAGACTCTATTGTGTTCTTGTCTGACAAGTCGGCCACGTTAATTAGTTTGTTCGCATTAGGGACATGCTCCACTCTTAGCCTTGGTCTGCTTCGCATTATGCGTGTGTATGTGTGACGGTGTGTGTTTGTGCATGCGTATGTGTGTGTGTGTGTGTATGAGTGTGCGCACTGGTATATGTGTCTATGTGTGTGTGTGTGTATGTGTGTGTGCGGAGGATTAATATATTATCACTCTTTTAATGCAAGGCAGTGTCTCTAAAGCTCTCATTAGCATTTGACTGAATATTCAGGCATTTTGCCACTAAGTGGTTGAGACAGCAAAGTAGGGAGAAAGAAAATGGAGAAGAGTGTAAAGAAGAAGAGAAGGGTGGAGGTGGTGTAGGGGGGGAGTCGCCTTGTCTATGTTATTAATCAGCTTCAAATTCTCTCCTTCTCTCTCTCTCTATTTCTGTCTGTATTTCATTTAAATTATTTGCAGCTGCCCCGCAGTCCAGTCGTGCATTTACACTCTCTGTCGTTATCACACTCGCTTTGCTCTGAGGTGAATACACAAGCTGAAAGTGAGTGAGTGGGCGACATGGACTCTGCGCCAGTCTTCACTTTTCCTCATAACTAACAGGTCGTGCTAGGTTTCACCAGCGCTGAGAGTAATTAAATGAGAGAGACAGAAAGTTCCGAGGAAAGTAGGAGGTAAAGGGAAACAGAGTCCTACAATATGCATAACTCTGAGAACAGGACTTCAGCACAAACTGAGAGATGCAGCAAGTATGTCTAAAGACCGCTTTCGCAGACAAAAATTAAGCATTGCGCAGTGAGTAGATCCAAGAGCTGGTTTCGTGAATGTAAATTAAGCACCAGTGCAATGAGTATATCTAAAGGCTGGTTTTGTGGACGTAAATTAAGCCTAGTCTAACATTACAATTACAATTACCATTAAAATTTTCATTCAATCTAGGTCCGGAAATCTAGCCCAAATGTGTTAACAACAGAAATAAAATGATAAGTAATCGATTTTTCACCTCATCAATGTCCGCAATCCCATCAAATTCACAAGCAACCTCATAGGACGGGTAAAGGTCACTCCAGCCATTCTTGGTACAGTTCCTGTATATGTAACCTGAGAAAAAGACCAAAAAAAAAATCAAAATGACAAGTGAAATAAGTGTGAATAAATAAATGAGTGCATTTACTCACTGAGATCATTTCAGTGACATGATGTTTAGAAGCACTGAATGACTCTTTTTCACACAAGCCACTATTCTTTTTATTTTCTCTCCCCAGACTTCTGCAAACAGTCACCAGTCCTGGACTGAATATTAGGTTGGGAGTACACAGAACATTATAATGTGACTGTGTGTAATAGCCTCCTATTGCTTACACTATGCTGTGCTATGGTTATGACTTGTGTATCAGTTAATTTATCTGGGTCTGTACTATTCTGCATTACTTATGTTCCAGTGCACTATTCTCAATGTGGACAAGTGGGTGAAATTTTGAAATAGGTACACATTAGCTCTAGCTGAAATGTAATGTAAATGTAAGTAGAAAAATGAGCAAAAATGGACAGTCTCTCTTTCTCTGGTGTGATTTTTACCTGATGGAAAGGTGCTGCTGCTAAGGCAAAGGGGGCATGTAATGTGTGCAAAAAATTTTTTTTGCCAGTTAAGCATACTGTCTTGTCATACATATTTACTGTACAGTATATAAAATAATGATTAAGCAATGATGAAGTATGTATTGAACGTAGTTTTGCATGGTTGTGTTTAATGTACTGTAGTGCATATTGTTGGACATTTGGACATTGAACACACTTGCAGAACTCTAACTGCTAATTCTGTAATGCCAACTGAATAGCATCATGCTAATTAATGAGGGGAGACGGAGGGCCGTCCTACTCACACAAAGAGAGCAGGGTTGATTATACTCTCTTGAACTACTGGCCACAGAAAGCTATAGCATCACTACCCACAAAATTTGCTATCTCCCAATACTTCCAGCACCAATGCTTAGATGGTTGCACCAGTCTAAGAGCCTTTAGTTGATTCTTGAAGTTATATGTGTTAAAATGTCTTGATGTCTTGACAAAGCTCTAATTATATACAGATATACAGATCAATTTGGCTCAGAAAAATACAAACTTATACAAATGCATTTTTAAGTCCCCCCATATGAGCATAGGTGTGTCCATAGTATAGAATAAGCCCACTTTACTCTGACAGGATACACCCAGACGCTCAGTTTTGATCAGTGAAAGTGGTCTCCATGAAAGACCCTCGATATACCAGTACAGTTTTGAATTCTTTTTTACTTCTTATTGGTTAATACTGTAAAACTAATCCAGCATTTTAAGAATTTTTGTTTGCCATACAATTTTCATTAAACTTCAGATAATACATTTACACAATGCAAACCATAGATTATCGTTCAGCTGAGTTATACTAAAAAGTTCAGTGAACTCAAAATCACAAGGCACCCAGGCTACTTGCTTTTTTATTAAAAGAGGAAATATTACCCAGTGCTTTTACACCCTTAGATAATAATAAGCTTCTTGACATTCTAGGTTTCTCACTCTTGAGGATGCAGAGCTGCATTAGCTGTGCAGTCTAAAGCCTGAAGAAGCTGCTACATCTTCATCTGCAAGGTGAACCAGGGCACTTGCTCTGTAAGGACAACCTGCAGTGAGCAGAGCTGCTTTCTACGTGGAGCACTCCACTGTGAATAAGATTAGCGTTTTTATTGATATGATTATGGTTACTGCTGTTGTTATTGTTCTTATTACGTAGATGCGAGCATGGGCGCAGGCACCCAGAGATGTAAGCTCTGTTTCTGGCATTATCCTCTGGATTAAAGGCCTCAGTTGACAAGCCCTCAATAACAAGAGCTTCTCTAGAAGAGAAGCCAGGGCAACAGAGTGCATATAAGGAATTAGGGAAAGAAATGGCAATAAAGGTTTAATAATGACGCTGATTGAAATCAAGAAAGGTGGATGATGGCAGGAAGGAAGAAAGGATTCCTCTGTTGTCTTTTATCCGACTGTGACAGAGAAATACATGCAAGGGATGAGGAGGATAAAAAGGTGGACAGAAAAAAGCAGGTGACAGAGAGGCAGAGAGACAGTCATGTTGCCTTGGGTTTGGGCTTAGGATGAAGTGTGTTATGACAGCTATAAATATGCAACAGTGATAGAGGTTCGCAGCTTAAAAGAGTTACTGATATAGCTCACGCACAAATTCTAAAAACCTAAAAACAGTAAGGACTTTACTAAAGTGATGATTTCATTATCCACACACAGTACCGCTCACAGTGCAGCATCACGGTATTGTAGTGCATTGATTTCTGACTTCCTCAATATGCATTCATCCATCTTCCTGTTGCTGTTGTGCTTTTGTTCTCATGGATGAAACACATCCATAAATAAAGAATATGTACTGGTGCTGGCAGGTCAGCACCTTCACTTCAGATGCTTTGGCCTTAGATTTTTATTCAAACTTCTAAAAATTAACTTCAATCACACTTGTGCAATTAAATACAGTTCAGATTTGTTGATAAAATAGCATAGAAAACACCACTCATGCTCTTGACAATCACAACTTTGATGATAAGTGCAACAGTATTATCCATAAGTTTTTAGACAGTGGTTTTGGCTCTGTACTCCAACACACTGGGTTAGAAAAGAAGTAATGACTATGATGTCAACCCTAGAGTTGAAGCAGTTTTGGTTATTATTTAAAACAGGAGTGTTCACACCCATCTGCAAAAGGGCAGGGATAGTTACAGTTTATAATTTCAACAAATCAGGAACCCACCTGATTCATTGTTTGAGGACTGAGACCAACTGATCCAACAAGTAGAATCAGGTGTGCTCCTGCTTGTTAGGAGTGAAAACCTGCCCCTTTGTGAGTTGGATTTTCAGTACAACTACATAATTTCATGATTAACTGCATAACATTTCAGTTTCATTCAATTTACATCCAATTTATATAACATTCTATTTACATTCAGTTGATATTAATTTACATAACATTCCGTTTACGTTTACATTCTGATTTGACAGAATTGTTTTAGTTGCTTAACTTTTACTGTTTTTGTCATTTTGATGTTAAGAAATGACCGAAACATGACAAAAATGTTCAGGCATGTTCAATTTATGTACAAAAACATGAACACGGAATCAGCACTTTCTGTAGTTTAGCAGTTTTGGCAAAATTTCTGCTTTTATGCATGGTGGTGGAGGGCATAGGTCCTGGGTTTGATTCTTGACCGGGAAACCCAGGGTTCTCTGTGTGGGATTCTGTTTGCATGGTGCCCCTCCCACAGTCCAGTTCACATCAGGTGAATTAGAGATGCTAAATTGCCTCTAGGTGTGGCTGTGTGTTTGCCCTGCAATCACACTGACAACCTGTCCAGGGTCTTTCTCTGTCTCTGGAATGTCTTATGAGCGCTGGGATAGGCACCCTCCATGATTCAGGTTAAGATAAGCAGCTCAGATGATGGAATGTTTTAAGTAACTACAAATTAGACAAGAAGAATAATTCAAGGCATATTACAGTAACTGCTAATGGGCTGCTCAGTTGTCTCTTAGCCAGCAGTGTATAATCCATTAGCTCATTCTCAACAGAGATGACAAAAGATCTAAAGTAGGGAGAATAAGCAGCAATCAGTGGAATCAAGCCGAATGTGCAAACCGGCCCAAGTAGTGAGAGGCTGAATGGTTTGACTGCTTCAGAAGGTAAAAGAAGACCATCTGAATTTTGTAAATGCAAAGATTTTAAGACAAATCAAATGTTAAAGATGACCAGACTAGAGACGCTTACAGAGAAAGTTGTAGTGATGCAGTGCTTCAAATTTTGTGAAGATATTGGCTTATGAAACACTAGGTTTCTGCATTGATGTGGCACTAATCAACAAATGAACTATAATTAACTAGGGTCATTCGTCTCCCCAAGGCTAACTTGCCATACAAATAGAATGTTTGGAGGGAAATGGTTGTTCGGTTATTTACCTACTCCACTTCAGCGTGCATGAGCACGAAGGGACACACCCATCTAGGGACAAAAATCTCTTACTCTGTGTGGCTACAATCCCGCCAAGTTCCATGTGGATTGATGAAGCATAGGTATATGAAATTGGCAACCAAAAAAAAAAAAAAACAGAATATGACCATGCTGCATGATGGTAATAATAATAATAATAATAATAATAATAACAATAATAATAATAGCTTATAAAGTTTAATTAGCTCAACATTTTAGGGCAGCCAGATACATTAAAACACTTTGGCTCATTTATGCTGACACTACTCACTCTAAACTCATGCTCACTGTTTTATTCTAAATCCAAAGCATTGGAGTACAGAGCAAAACCAATCAAAAAGTCTGTCACCATCCAGTTACTTATAATGCATGGTATACTGTATACTGCATACTCACAGTAATGGAATAACTTATTTTAGCTGCATGAGAGATATTTTCTCTCCCACTCTGCGTGTGTATGTGTGTGTGTGTGTGTGTGTGTGTCTTTAACTGCAGGAGATGGAAAGCCACTCATAAAAGCACTGTCCAATACTGAGAAGCAGCTGCTCTCAATCTGATTAGAAAATAAACTGCAGAGGGTGGACAGTATATTGGAACTGTTAGATGTCTTACTGCCTTATCCAGCAGTGCTCACAGAATAAAGCATAACCCAGGACAGTGGGTCAGTCACACAGACCACCTGCAACCCACACAGACACACTTATAACCTCATATTAAACCCTGCCCAAGCTAATGAGTCTACATGTCAAACGTCTCATCACGACAGTGAGGTATATTGAACTATCAGTCAATGTACAATAAAATTACTGGCCATTCACAGCCAAACTAAACAGAGCAGGATTTGGAGAGATCTTACACTCGCCAGAAAATGAATAAGAGTCAATATAAGGTACAAGAGTGAAAACTGTCGAGTGAATTCAAATCAGCACTTTAGTAGAGCACCATGGGATTGTTATAATATATACTTCATAATCTATATTTTACTCCATTTGAGGGTTAGAAGACTGTTAAATATTATTAAATATTATGCTCTAAAACCATTTGTGTAATCACATATACTGGCATTAGTTGGGATGCTTTCCACTGTTCAGTAAAAACACTCCCTGATTTTCTTCCCTGATGCAAGACTAAAGGCAAACTGAAACTCGAGCGCTATACATACCAAAGACAACACTATGAACTAGGAACGAAAGGTTACAAAGAACACACAGGTGGGGGGATTAATGGATATGCTGGAATAGCGAGGTAACACAAAGGGAAGCTGAAGAGGGTGGAGCCAGAACAAGAAACCTCATGAAAATGAAGAAAAAATCCCCCACCCCTGCAAAACTACTTTCATATTCAATAAAATGAAAGTCTGCATTTCTTTTTTTACTTCGTTATTGAGAATGTATCATGGTGCAAAAATGACAATACATTTCAAATTGTGAAATTTTCATGTCATTTCGTCTCTAGAATACTGTAGACTTAGCCATGTAATAGGAGAGGTTTTGAATTAGTCCACATTCTTATTGACACATAAGCCTTGAACCAGTTCAAGAAATGCCCAAGCTGATTCAATGTGTTAAACATCAGTCACTGGAGCGTCTAATAAATATGAATGATAATTCATATTTGGCATTATAATGGAGTGAAAATGCCAATGCCAACTGTTCCCGCAAAGGTCTATAATATCAGAATGCAAATCTGTGCACTTTTGTGCATTGGATTGCCCTTTTTTCAAATATCTGTTAGATTTGTGTGTGTATGTTGCATTTCATAGCTATTATACCATTCTGTCTTTTTCAGGCATGTGGCAGTGTAAGGCAAACAAAGTGGGTGGTTTAATGTTAGCTTGCCAATGGCAGTTTTTTTCTCACCCGCTGTTGCTAGAATTAGCATAGCGAGGCATGCATTGCTCAGGTCTCTCCCTGAAGCGAATGGAAGGAGAAGCTGGCTGAATGCTTGCTCCTGCTTTGCGTGGTAGAGGTCTAAGGCTATGGCCTAGGGGAGCAGAGGACCGATCGCTAGCTGTGAATCACCCGCACTAACAAGCATTGCTACAGTGCTAACCTCCCTCTGCACCTAGTCCTCTGGCTTCCTTCCTGACCCCTTTGATTTTCCATTATTTTATTATTTCCTTGGCACAGTGGTTGGCAAGACAGTTTTTATACAGAAAACAGTACTACAACACTCCACTTATTTATTCAGTATGGCTCTTCATTAAGGGAATTAAACCACTGGCTGACCATTAATGGTGTTACATGTGTGTGTTTTCTGACAGCAAATTCCTCTAGCCCATATGCTGATGTGCACTTTTGCCCTACTCATAGCTTTTTTATGCTAATGGCTGACAATGAACATGTTTTAATCTAACTGTTGTTCATTCCTAAAGTTCAAGGGCCTCCAACACATTCTTAGTGTAAAAATACTGTAAACAATATAGATTTACACTGTGCACTACCTACAGCAGTCTTACAGATCGCCCAAATTGCTTTGCACAGTCCTAGACCATGTTAAAGGATGACTGTAATAATTTTACTCCTCACAAAGACACGCATGCAATTCATCCTTTCGCAACCAGAAGCAGCATTTCTGGCTCGGGTGTGTGTATCTAATGGAGTGTTTACAGAACACTCTAGAGCTTGTGTGTCCTGGGCCTGGCACATTTATAGCCCTGAATTGGTTTGTCTGTGCAGGAAGATGTTGTAAATGTTTCTCGAAATGTCAGACTGTAAGGACTGGGAGTTGTACATGAAGTGAACTGAACTGCACTGTCTTATCTTTGGCAGCTGTTTAAATTGACTGTATTGTTTGACAAATTTACTGGGAGACCTCAGAGTAGTCATGATAACGTGATTGCCTCAGCAGCTATAAATATGCACAATATCTTTTGTTTGAAAAGTGACTAGGTAAAAGCCTCAGGACCAAAAATATGTATTAAAACACAGTATTAGTAATATCGGTATACTCAAAATTAGAACCTGGTGGGGGAACAGTATTTGGAGCAGGGTTTGAAAACGTTTGTATAGGGGTGATAGCACAGTACTCATAAGGCTTCATGACACCTACATAAGCCTTTCATAGCTTACATAAATCTTCATAAACATTTCTAAAGGAAGTCACAGCAAAATTCACTAGAGGACCCTAACTGACATATGTTGGAATAAGCCTTTATAAATGTTTATGTAGGTTTATATCAGTTAGCATGAAAGGTTTATGTAGATGTTAGGAAGCCTTGTGACTACAGGCCTTCAGTGAAGCGTTACCAAAGTGTTATCGAAGTTCTGAGATAGAAATCCATGATGTGACCTGCCAGGCATGAGCTGGTGAGAAATACTGCTTATGCTAAATAAATTAAGATAAAAGAATTAATAACTGATTACCGTGATTGTTGACAAAGAGCTGGGACACCTCGGAGCAAGAGACATTAACCACTTGCCCCACTTCAGCTCTGTGCCAGCAACGGATCGCATCCCACTCTGTCCGGCATCCTGAGAGAGAGAGAGAGAGAGAGAGAGATTAAAACATAAATCATAAAGTCATAAGTCTTGATACCCAGCTATTTGAATTACTTTATTGAAAGTAGGTTCACACAAACTCCTTTAAATGAAGTTTATTCCACAAAGAATCAGCAGAATATGATAGTTTGTCTGCTTTACATTATACTTTACAAACGTAATGATTGCATACGTGTCTGTATGATGCAGCCCGAAGGTAGACTGACAGAAAACCTCAACCACAGTGCAAGAAAAAAGTATTTGGAAGCCTGAAATAAAGGGTAGGACTGCGTTTGAGGAGAAGAAGAGAAGGAGTCATGTCAGGAAGGCTGAGAGAGCAGAGACAAAGAAAAGATGGGCACAGAGATAGAGAGAGGAAAGAGGCCATGGACACACTGAGAATAGATAAAAAGCTGCATAAGAGCATCTGCACAGCACACCAGTGTGCTTATGTGTGTGTGTATATGTGTGTGTGTGTGTGTGTGTGTGTGTGTGTGTGTGTGTGTGTGTGTGTGAAACCGAGAAAGACAGTGAGAGAGAAAGAGAGAGAGAGAGAGAGAGAGTTTTATAGGGACAGTAACTAAATGATTAAAAGTTGAATCGGTGGCTGTAATGAGACCAACAGGGTGTAAATAAACATGACGGACATGTCCTAGTGCCATTTCTGAAACGTCCATGTCCAAAGCTGTACCATTATCAAAGCCACGTCACATATAACTTACAGTTTAAACATCTTGAACTGACAAATTATTGAATAGATCTTTATATAATCTTTTCTCTAATCTTTATCGAATCACTATTTATCCCTCAGACAATAATAGACAGTAGTTATGAGATCATATAGCGGTTTAGAAGGTCCATTGTCCCCACGGCAATAAGACTCTTTAATGCTCTTTGACCCTTTTTATATTTTTTATTTATTATTATTATGTATTAATTAATTTTTATTTTTGTTTTTATTTGTATTTTTATCTGAAGGGCAGATGCTGAAGGGCAGCTGTCATAAAGCTTCACAACAGTTACATAAGTCTTTCATGACAAATGACATAAACCTATAATGTTTACGAATGCTTTTTCCTACAAGCCTCAGTTGTCATTAACTTTACACCAAAATGAACAAAAGCAGCCCCAAAAACAGCTGACACTTATTGGAATAAGCCTATAAATGTAATTGTAGTTTTACGTCAGTTGTGATGAAAGGCATATGTGGGTGCTGTGTAGCCTTACACATGCTACCCTTCAGTAAACCATTACTTCATACAGCAAATAATTGCTATAAAATTACAGTAAGACACTAAGAGCCCGTAAGTGCTAAAGCTATTGTAGTGTAAGACCTTTTATAGACATTTGCTATAAATGTAGAGCATTAAAGCCACAGTAGCTACAGTGAACTCAAAGGGTGTTTCTGTATATCTACAGTAATACTGGACATGTTTTGCAGCTAAAAACTACAGAAAGCGTTTACTCACTGGTGATGTTTTTCATAGTGTAGCTCTATTCCAACAACAATATTCTTAAAGGTGAAGTGATAAATAGTTTAACAACATTGGCAGTTTAGAAGAAATCTAAGCTAACTTGTATTTTCTCAGTGGACAGCTGCCTGTGATTTTAGCAACACCCGCTGAGTTTTGCCTCGTTATGGTTACATCAAGAACAGCCTAGGCATATAATGAGAAGAAGCGTGTGAGTGTTGCACAATCATGTTCTAGGGCTTAGTTCACTCTGAATATCACACAAATGCTAAATAACACACCATGTGTCTTATCTCAGTGTAGACGTTTTATGCCATTTGTCCTATGTAATGCCATGCATGTTCTGCCTTTTCTGGAAGAACCATGTGTTTTGTCAGTAACCATTTCTCAGTATTTTCCCAATTACCGAATACTTTCTGCATTATAAAATCTTTTGAACTGATCATCACATAAAAGATACTAGTTTGGTGAAGGCTATACAGAGCCCAGCATCACCATCATCAGTCAATACAATAGCATTGCAACTCATATCAGCTGCGGGAGAGGAACAATTTCTTAGTGACCCATAACAAGTCCTGACCGGCTAATATGAATCATATTGTAAGGACGGGGTGAACTAAGCCCTTATACTCAAAATGCTCCCATTGCTAGAATTCAAGTATAAGCCCAGGTTACAAAAGCTAACTCACCGCTTGCAGAAACAATGCCGTAGGTTTTTCAAACTACAAAGAATCCTGCATGAATCATTAGGAGACGCTCTTAAGGAAGACAAAAATTGTTTTTTCCCAATCAAACAGTTACATCCCAATTTCCGTAACCTTGAAAAGAGACATTTAAGCCCCCTTTTTTAAAGAGTGTGTGTGATCCTCCCACATGTTCACATGTTCACACAACAAGTCCTCTAAGACATATTATGAATAAAAGGTTTGCTTCACTGTGCTGAGTCATTCATCGGTTAAAAGGATGCTTGTGGGCATCATTGGCATCCACATTGTTTTACTTGCTCTTACTAAATAGCTACAAGCTAATAATTGTATACTTTTATGGATCTAAGAAAAACAGTACCACCCACAGGTGAGAAGAAAAATAAGAACTGGCTACGTTCAGGCTGATATATATCTAGCCCAAGCTGTAGATTGTCATGTATTACGTACATTATGTGTAGTGATTTGTTCCCCATATGTGCGACATTTTTGAAGCCTGCAATGTCCAGCCATTCTGTCTTGCAGTGTGCAATTAGTAGTTAGGGTGGAGACATGCTCAAAAACATTGCAAAATACTGCATAAACACAATTCTAATTAAAAAAAAAAAAATTGTGTACACTCACTAATTCAGTCACATTGTGAGCATGTCATTACATGGCAGTGTAATACAAAAAACATTTTTACTTGCTTTATAAGAAACTCTTCTTTATCCAGTTTCCATGACTTCTGTAATGCTAACTGTTAGCCCTCTTATGCGACTTGCTTTATTAGTGCCAGGCTAATGGTAGTGATATTACAGCTGTCCACGGACATATGGACCTTCTAACATGGATTATAAATTTACAAGGTTATAACTTCTAGCAAGAGACATTCAGATATTGGTGCTTAACACAGCCATTCAGAAATGATTTACACTTAAAGCTTTTCATATTCTACTCCAGTTGTAGTGGTATAAAGTGCAGTGCTGCTGTGAAACACACTGTGCTTGTACTGTTAGCGTGCTGAAGCCATTAGGTAAACATTGAAACAGTTGATATCTTAGACGGTCCATTTTAAAATTTCATTACTATAATTGGCTTTCAAAAGTAATGCCACAGGTTGTTAGGTTTTATTGGTTTCAATGATCCTATCCAGTATTAGGAGCACTGCTTATGGGGTAGTATGAATCTGATGTAGATTTGATGTGAATCTTGCTGGGTTTTTTTTTTTTTAATTTTCATAAGAGCTGTGTCCTTTCTTACCTTAATGAAAAAAGGAAATCAGTAAGGAAATACTGCCTGTTGTTTTTGCCATATTGTCATTTCAAAATACAGGGTGTGAAGAGTTAAGTGTTACAGAGTGTTAAGATAACTCTGTTTTGAAAGTTCTCCTCAGAGAAAACATTCTGATGTAGTTGACTTCAAATGAGTAAGATGATTGCTGCTTAGATCACAAAGATCTGAAAGGTCTCTGCAATGGCCACAGCCTGCAAGATCACCAAAGCAGAAGACTTCTTCTTCATAATTCAGAATCTCTGCATGCTATTAGCATCTTCTCTGTGAGCGGAGCTTCTGTTGCCAGCCAGAGTAATTAAAGGTATTGGCCTGTTGGCCTGGCATTCCTTTTTTTGGTCAGTTATGGGGCTACTGAGGTGAGCAGACCTGTTTAAAGCTCTTCAGTGTCTGAATTTCAGTGAAACTTTTCCTCCATTCAACTGTTTTCATCTTTTCAACTCTCACATTTTCTCAGATCCTCAGTTCCTTCATGTAAATGTGCTCTATATAAATCCTTCTAGAGAAAAATCACTCTACTTAGCTGGCTTCTATAACGAACAGAAACAAAAGCCCCCTTGAAATGTTCTCTTCACTGGGAATGGCTCATGGCTACTATAGCTGTACATTTTAAAGAAACTTAAACTTTAAGCCATAGTAGCTATGACATCTGATCTAATTTCTCCTTTCACACTCCTACTAAAATTCCAGAGTTAAAATAATGATCCTGCCTCACAATCCTGGTCTTGTTGTGTAATTATGGTATGCAATTATTAGGTTATTTACTATTAATGTACAAACCATAAGTTGCCAAATTAGCCCAACAGATATCTTGCTCTCCATGCTTAGTGCTTTCCAAATGGCCACAGAATCAACTCAAGCTCAAATAAACATACATTACTCACCTCTGCCCTCTAAAGGTGTTACAGCACCAGTAAGAAGTTATTGTTGTCTTCATAAAATTCACGATATGTTTCAGTAAATGGGTCTTCTGCTTTCTTTAATTTTGTTTTCATCAGCTGATGAAAAATTTACAATTTTTCTACTGTGATGTGAACACATTTGAAAGAACTTTGGAAAATATAAAATAATTGTGATCAGTTCTAATTATCGTAATCAGACCTTTATGTAATAGTTGTGATAAATGATTTTACAGCTTTATGCTGACTTTTAGAGACTTAAAAGTTGAATATCAATACATTTGTGAAAAATATGTGGCAACTTTGACGCAACACAGCATGGAAGTAATCACTATACAAAATAGATGAGGCTATCTTCTGAAACCTCGCCCAAATCACTATGGCAGCCCAGACTTGTCAATGCAGTTTAGGAATTAGTATGACTAACTGTAAGTGATGAAAATAAAAAACAAACAAACAAACAACCCCCCCCCACCAAAACAAACAAACAAACAAAAAAACAAAAAAAAACTTTGATCATGTCTCTGTTCATGTGAACAGTACTTGCAATTATCACTTTCTTCTCTGGTGTTTTCTGGGTGGGTCAGTTCTGTAGCTAGCTACCATAACTAGCTACAGTGCTGTAAAGGTGAGTTGCTAACAAAAAGTACACTGCTTTCTCCAGATGCATCTAGGTGTCATGTCGGGGGTGTGGAGATAGGACGATGTACAGGAGATTGAGGACAAACTTTTAATCATAACGTAGATCCAAGAGGGGAAACACACACACACTTGACCATAACTCTTAACATAACCATTAGCATGACTTTGAACTTCGACCGAGTCCTCTGTTGGAG
>JBBPCZ010000115.1:13471937-13495878 GCA_037974445.1 Brycinus macrolepidotus | reverse complement strand
GCTTAATTGCAGTTGTTGCTGCTAAGGGTGGCAAAACCAGTTATTAGGTTTAGGGGGCAATTACTTTTTCACATAGGGCCCTGTAGGTTTGGATAGTTTTTTTCCTTAATAAATAAAAATCATCACTTAAAAACTGCATTTTGTGTTTACTTAGGTTATCTTTGTCTAACATTTAAATTTGTTTGATAATCTGAAACATTTAAGTGTGACAAACATGCAAAAAAAAAAGAAATCAGGAAGGGGGCAAATACTTTTTCACAGCACTGTACATAACATTGCTTTTTCAGTGCATACAGCAAATTTTCCAAGATCATCTGGCATACCATCTCAGAGTGCTTTGTGTACCACCAGTGGTTTATGCTTCACAGTTTGGCAACTAGTTAAGAATTATCTCTGAGACATAATTCAAAGGAAAAGCTGTGAATCTGTTAAACATGTTAGGCTTAGATTATTTCTTGGACTCTGATCGGTTCAAGAAATGGCCTCTGTGTTTCATTGCATTCTGAGATAGAGAACCAGTCTCTGTGAATCTATGATGGTTATATCTGTTCAGATTACCGCTGATGAATTTTCATGAATTTCTCTTTTTCATGCCATTTTTTCACTCTCCTGCTCCAACCATTTTAATTAAAGAGTTTAAGTATAGTATACATGAGAGCATGGGTGCCGTAAACATTTATAAGGTGGGGGGGATGCAGCGCTCTATGTCTTGACAGTTGTCCGGAGGGGAAAATGTAGGGGGGGACGAAACTAGGGGCAGTAATATTAAACAGCGTGAATAGAAAAAAAGGTTTATTCTTATTAAAAATGTGTGTCCTTGCATGGAGTGATCCAGTCAGTGTATATTTAATAGGCTCTAATTTATACACATAGAAGAAATGTGTCTCAATGGTCAGATTCTGGCACTGTTTGGAAGAAGTCCCTGTTTTCTTTTCTCTTTCATACATTATCCCATTGGATTTGCATGGCTTGTAACAGCACTTTGGCATGTCTTTCACATTCAGCCAGGCATTGAATGTCTGATACTCTTGCGAAAGGTTGCCAAAAATAGCTGAATAAAATAAAATGAATATGAGGCAAACATTAGGCTTAAATCTATTGAGGAAATACAGGTGTTTATTCTCATTATTGTGAAACAAATGATTTTTTACTGATTTCTGCTTTCACAAGGACTGCTGAACAGATAATAAAAAACAGGCCATTTGATTATTTTTGTTGTGACACAATTTTGACACGATTTTGTTCCGTAACTGAAGGTACTGAAGACTCACCACCTCAGTGATTTGAGCAGCATCATCCCAGTGACAGTTTAGTACCTTTTTCTATGAGAATGTACCATAGTCTTAAGAGATTTCAGACTTTGAAAGACAGGGGTGTTTTGTCAAACATCCTTCCATAGGTGTTTCTACTTCTTACCTACTATACACTGAAGCTGTCTTATTGTCAGCTAATGCCATAAAGAAAAGGCTTTTCTCTATTTATGTCTTCTGTCTTGGTAGTTTTCTGTAGCTATTCAGCATCTGCTGTTTGCCATGTCGTTCTCAAAAACGGATCAGGCATATGCATGAATTAAGTTAGCCTAGAATGTCAAACACATGTCAGCTTTAGTCAGATGTTCACACGCTTGGTTCTGTTACAGCAGCAAGCAAGGTCATCGAGAAGGAGTGCCAAAATGTTCTCTTTTTTTTCTCAGCACTAGCCCTTGAGCTAATTCTCCTTGCGTTTTGTGGTTAGCCTGGCCCAGAAATTTATAGGAGGCTCTAGCGGTCCCAGGGGGATTATAACTTTGTCTCTTGAACATGGAAAATTTGAGTCCATAGAGACCAAACACAAGATGGTTTAAAATGATCAGAGTTGAATTAAAGCCAATACTTGACGTTGAATGACCACTGAGAGTCCTGCAGTGAAATCTGTTTCTGTTGGGTAAAAACTACGATTAATTAGTGTACGCTATATCCTGTTGTACATTTACAGTCGTGCACAAAAGTCTGGGTGGCCCTGGTCAAATTACAAGTTTAAAAAATTACACATTTCCTTTTTTAGAAAAACACATCTACACAATGTAATGCACAGTAACTATTTATTCGCTGTCTTTAACATATTGGTGAAAAATAAATAAATAAAATATAAAATGTGGCCTGTGCAGGTTATAGCATTTTATGTTTTTTTTTTTTCAATATCAGCAAATAAAAACTGCACAAAGTGTACAGAAAATGCCATCTTCATGTTACTTAAAGAGTATTACCTAAAGAGTATGTGTTAACTTATTTTTTACTTAGAAAATCAACAAAGCATTTAATTAATGTTTGCATACGACTGCAGGTGAAAACCTGGTGTGTTGCATTTATTTGTTAGTTTATCAGAGAATTCTGTTTTTTTTGTATAAAAGTGAAATGTGTCACTAACATGATCTGAAGTCCACATTCAATTCCAAAACACTGTATCTCCATCTTCTCTGAATACTGTCTAAATACAGTAAATAAATACATTTATACATCCCATAACAAATGTGATATGAAAGCAGCGAGGCAGTTCCCATAGCAACGTCATTAACTCACAATTAAATTAGTATGCTTGTTCAAAGGCCTAGAACAAAACCAAGAAGCACAATTACTCGAACCACTTTAGCTGACTTCGCAAAGCAACAGCAATGCCTTCTTCATTATCCTTTGGAGAGCTGTTGAGGTCAGGAGGAATAGAATAAGCAGGTATGCAGTCTTAACCAAGGAGGTCATTTGGCAGGTCAAGGGGCAAAAATTAATGGCACAGGGTGATGGCTAATGGCACTCTGTGCACAATGAATTTGTGTAAATGCAGACACGAACAGTGCTGTATTTGTTCAGAAGGAACAGGCTGCTGAAACTGATCTCTCATGTTTGGAACAGGATTTTTGTTTTGTTTTAATCTGTGTCAAAGCTAATCCAGTCTGAAGCCAATGTACCAGAGTCAGTAATAGGTGTTAGTGAATAAGGAATCGATTGATCAAGATGTCACAATTATGATTCACAGTGTGGATTCCTCTCTGTTTGCTCTGTGTGATGTGTGCGTGCATGTGTGTGTGTGTGTGTGTGTGTGTGTGTGACTGAGCGGGTGTGAGTTTGCATATGTGCTGCTCCACATCTCTGTCAAGTCATTAGTTTTTCATGCTTGTTTCTTTCTAACACACTGGGAAGAAAACTCAGTAGATCAGAAATGCCACATCAAAACTCTGATACCAGCAAGAATCAGTGATGGAAACCTTTAAAGTACAAACAGTGTGAAACTGCAGTGCAGTGTGGTGTGTGTTCAGTGTGTGTGAAGAGACTGAGCTCTTTATTAGTACGCTGTGATTTGCCAAAGGAAAAATGGTTAAAATATGAAGCTCATAACAGGTTATAACAATATAAGGTTATAATAACATAAACTATGTTCTCCCCATAAACACCCCCCATGAATATCTGACTGAAGTTTTTAATCCCATTAGGGCAACCTGTCTCCCTCCACACCAGCTGTGGGACTGTGCCACTGAGCTCCTACCTGGAGCCACGCCCCCTCTGTCACATGTTTACCTGCTGTCTGAGCCTGAAACTAAAGCAGTGGAGGAGTACATGGCCAAGACACTCAGACAAGGGTTCTTTAGTAGATCCACATCTCCTGCCTCTGCCAGTTTGTTTCTTGTAGAAAAGAAGAATGGCGGACTTTTTTGTACCCACTCCCACTGATCCTGTCAGGCACTGAATAGCTCTGTGGGTTAACTATTTTCACTATGCTTGACCTGTGGAGCACGTAAAACCTGGTGCAAATACGGGCAGCGTTCATGAATAACATGTTCCATGACGTGCTAAATAGATTTGTTATTGTTTATATTGATAATATCCCTATACATTCTAAATCACTCACAGAACATTGTCGGTCATGTGCACCTGGTCCTCTTTCGCCTCCTCGAGCATGAGTTGTGCATCAAGGCCAAAAAGTGTGATTTCCACCTGGTTGGGGACCTTATTCCTCAGCTATCACGGTAGGCCGGCGGGAGTCAGAATGGAGGAGGCTTGGGTGTCTGCAGTAACGGAGTGGTTGGAACCCCATGTAGTGAAAAGAGATTCAGCAGTTAATGGGTTTTGCTAACTTTTACAACATGTTTTTCCAGGGTTTCAGCTCTATTTCAGCTCGCCCTTTCTGACCTCTTTACAGATAAACCAAAACACCAAAAACATTTCTTGCCATTGGTGGACACTAATGCTTTAACTTCCAAATCACCTAGAGTCTTGAATAAAAAAAATGGTAATGCTGACGTTCTCTCACCTGGTGACTTGGGGCCCGGATGAGGAGATAGCTCAGGAGACTCAGGAACATCCTGTGCTCCCCCTGGCTGTCCCTTACATAGGCTCTATGTGCTGGAGTGCCTGTGCAGATGCATGGTGAAGTGGGCACACATCTCAAGAGAGGGCCGGGGTGTATCTTGAGATGTTCATGTCCTATATGTGCCACCACCAAGAGTACACACGAATTGCCTGCTGGGAAATGAATGCCAATTCCTGACAGACTGTGGTCTCACATCCCTGTGAACTTCATCACAGATCTGTCCGTGTTGGGAGGCTACACTGCCATTCTGGTTGTGGTGAGTCACTTTTTCAAGAGGTGTTGGTTGATCCCCTTCCTCTACCCGCCAGGTAGCTGATGCTCTGTTTCACACTGCCATTCCAAAGGACATTCTGTCTGAACAAGGCCCCCAGCTTGTATCCCAAGTGTGGAAAGCCTTCCGCACCAAGCTGGGGTCTCAGTCAGCCTGACTTCAGGCTACCACCCTCAGTCCAACGGTCAGTCTGTATTGCTGTAGGCAACAGCATGACTGGGCAGAGTTCTTGGCTTGGGCAGAGTACTCCTAAAACTCTCTCTGCCACTCTGTGACCGGTCTAACGCCCTTTGAGTGTGTGCTCAGGTGTCAGCCCTTGCTCTGCCCAACATAGCCAAGGTGGATTTGTGGTTCCGTACAGTGGAGCGACTGTGGGAAGGGGCATGTTAGCCAAGCAGTTCGTCTGTTCCAAAGGCAGGCGGACCAGCACAAGAGGGAGGCACCTAACTATCAACTGGGTGACAGGGTGTGGTTATCATCTCTGGATCTCAAATTAAATCTCCCCAACTCCAAACTCATTCCTTGATTCTTAGGTCTTTTCACTTTTGGAGTCATTTTTAACCCTATTCCTGTTAAGGTACAGCTGCCCTCCCACATGCGTATTCATCCTATATTCCATGTCTCCCTTCTTTGGCTGATGGTCTGATGACCTTTGGACAGGGGTTTGGCCAAGTTGGCACTCCCAGAGGTGCCAGGATCAGAGGGTGCCCCAGTGTATTGAGTGCGATGGCTCCTGTACTCGAGGTGGTGGTAGGGTTGCTTTGAGTACCTGGTAGACTGGGAGGGCTACAGTCCTGAGGAGCAGAGGTGGGTCTCAGGCCGAGACATCTTAAGTCATGAACTCATCACAGAGTTTCACAGGGTGTGGTCGGACTGCCGTGCTCCTTTCCCCAGGGACCACCCTCCCAGTAGTGTCCACCATGCCTCAATTACACGGGGTCTTGAGCTTGGCACCTCCCTCTCCCCTGTTTTCCCTCTCGTTTTGGTCTCTCTAACTATCCTGATTTTCAACACCTGTTCTGCATTCCTCTCTCTTTACAAATACCCAGTCTGACCAGGAATCTAGCATACGCTTTCCATCATGCCTACTGGCTAGAATGGCATGTTGTTTGTTAGTTTGTGTGTGTCCTCTTCAACAGAGTAGACTGAAGTAGTAAGCCTGGCAGCCTAGCTGAGTAGTTTTGCTTGTCAATAGGTGTGGGAAGAGAAGGTCAGTAGTACTGGTCAGTATTGTTTTTACTGCCCTCTGATGTACGTGAACAAAAGTCAGAAGATGTTTTAGAGCAGTCATTACATTTGCAAAAACCTTTCCTTTTAAACAATGTGATGAATGCCACTCAGTTTGACAAAGGAATAAACTACACAATAAATGTACCCTTTTTGTAAATGAGATGTGTGAGCTTTAAGTTTAACTATCTTCCACATAATGTCAAGGTTTGTGTAAGAACCCTTACACTTATAAAGAACCATTACATTTTGTGAAAGTTCTTCATACCTTTATAAGGTTCATCACACATCTCTTTAACAGAAATGGTTCAATAGGCAACAAATATGGCTTTTCTATGGCATTACTTAAAGAATCCTTTATGGTACCTTTTTTTAGAGTGTAATGTCCATTTTGGTTTCATGTTTACAAGAAGTCGACTAAAGGAACTACAAAGAAAATGTGAAGAACACCAAACAGCAACACAAACATACGTAAATGGGGAAGAGTTTACCAATGACCGACAAACAACATCTACGTAGACAGGACTATATATAAATCGAACACAGCTGAAACACATGAGGATAAATGAGCAAGTGTGGGTATTGAGAGGCAGGGCTGGACAAGAGCGGAGTGTGAGAAGACAACAGAAAGCACATGGGGGAGAGCGTGTCAAAATCCAGAGCCACGTGTTAAATGTAAACAAGGACAAGATGTAACTGAGGAGCATAAAACAGAACAGGGAGTGGCAGGAAAGAGTGAGGCTAGAAGGGCAAGACTATTACATACAAGCAAATGCTGCTAAGAAACTCTAGAAACCAATAGCTTAAATAGTTTCTACTAAAATACACCAGCAAAACTTCTCTTAATCTATTCAAACCACATCTAGATTGTCAATAAGGTTTTGCAGACTTGTAGATGTAGCTCAAGACTAATTTATAGCTGATTTGTGAATATGTGGTTTTCTGAAACCACATCAGTGAGTCTGTGCCACCTTAATAAAGAGTTAGATGTACTTTGAAAAGGTTGAGAGAAGTTTTGGTGATGTTTTTTATGGAAATGATGTGAGGTTTTGGGGTGACTACTGAGTGTCTGTTAGTAACATTGGATTTACAGCTGCAGTACCAAACTCAGGAGTAGTTCATTTGTGGCCTGAACATGATCCGACCTCAATCCAACTCAACTACTGGGTGTTATCTGCAAGTTCAAGCTAAACAAATAACAAGAAAAGATAGTTAACATATCACCCTTACTGAACATGTCTTCGGTTTAACATGTCTGTGGTTAGAATGTTGTTGTACATGTTCAGTATTAGCTCTCTTGTTCTGCTCTGTCATTTGAAGACAGCAGTCTTCGCAGAGTGTAAAGCAGTATGGTATTTTCAAGATATTTTCTTAAACTGTATTCTGCTAGTAAAGTTTCGCTGTTGCCCAGATAATTAACTCAGCAATTAACAAATGGCAACTCTGCAGTTGCTCCATGTTAAATTGCATAGTAATGTTCCTCTCACAGAAAAACAAAATATGCACCAGTCTAGAACACAGGACCCTCTTCCTTTGTTTACTTTCTTGCTTCCACCTCAGACACGTCTGATGAATAAGTGGGGTGAACGTTCTCATGTAGTTTGTGGTGACGCATTTTGGCTCTCTCAGATTTTTTTCTATGTGAAAAGAAGCTTGACCAAGAGAAAATGCTCAAAGTTTACAAACTCATCAACTGATTCTGACCAACACAAACAAACTATAGGTGTGAAAATGTCCCAGATTACTCTTTGTTGCTAAAAATGTCTTACTAGCCGAAGCATCCTGACAGATTTTCAATGAACTGCTCTCATGTGATTTAATTCTGTAAAGCAGGCTAGGGCCGCAACATAGAAAAATCATACAGTCTAGTAAAACAATAATAGGTTTTAGATTTTTTATCAGTTATTTTGTGCCTGTGACTTGATTTTGTTTTTTATTTTATCTTAGTGTGTAATGGAATTAAAGATTTCAGCCACTTTTCAAACTTTGATTTTAGGTAGAATCTATTCCTATATATTCGGAGTGCAGAGAGTGCATTCTGTTTCTCCATGTGTCAGTTACTTTAATCTGCAGCAATCAGCAGTGCCATGCAAGGCATTAGTCTTTACAGCAGTACACAGCTTTAATACATGTAGTTTAAATGCAAGGCACTTGCCTCTTAATCAGACTGTTTTATAAGTCTAATCAGATGTAGCAGGCACAATTACAATCATACTAAATGCAGCGTGTCTCATCTTTGCCTGATCTTTGATAATCAATAGTCTGAATGAATATATAATCACGGGTGCAGCAAAACCTCACATCTCTGAAAGAAAAAAGACACTTTCTTAAAAGGGATTTTCAAAGATTTTTTACAATTCTATCACAGAACTGCAAACAAAGTCATTTAGAGTGTTTGATTGTGAAGAAGTGCACTGAAAAGAAACAATTTTCTTAACAGTTATTCTGATAAGAACCAGGCGTCATGTCAAATACAGCCATTTATGTACTATCAACAACTACCAATGAACCAATGAACCTAGTTTTATAAGTATTGTCAATAATGGTAAAATAGTGGTAAATCTGGAAAAAACAGAAATTCTTTGGGAACTATTTTTGCTTACATCATCCTGTATACACCACTCAGCCTACAATGGACTTACGTTTCATGCTAAAACCTTCAGTACAACTGTAAAACAATGTCTCAGGTGATGTATTCATTCAGAACATCCTGTCACATACGAGTAGTGTCCAAACTATCTGCCATAAAACTATGCAAACATAGTAATAAAACACCACAGTTTATGTGTTAATGGGCAAAGCAAGTGGCTGTATAGTCATAAACAACAGCTGGGAGCCTATAATGCTTAAAGATTTATTGATTATTAGTTTTACACATCGCATGCAAAGATTGCAGTGGTGGTGATCACATCATAGGTACATGAGGTTCAACACACTGCTAACTGATCCTGTTAAATGAAACCTACTGAAATGTTAAATGAAAACTAAATGGCATAAATACATCTAAATACAGCTCATGTTTTTTCTTTATTTTAATTAAACTTGTACATTCAAATGCAAAAGTTCAGGCATTCCTGGTCAAATGACATGCTGTAAGCGAAAATAAGTACACATTCTCTACAGAGAAGATACTTCCACACATCTTAATGCGCAATTACTGTTTATGTGCTGAATGTAAGAAAGTTTTGGCATATTTTGTATTGTATATGTAAGGTTTCATTTTTTTCAATGTATTCAACTTAGCAAACAAATAACAATTTCAAAATTAGGTGTGTTCCCTATAGTGGGTGTATACCTATTTTTATATTTCAACAAAATGCAATAAGTCCAGACTTTTGCATTGGACTGTAATAATGTGTTCCTGGTGAAATTATGTACACATTCACGTCATCTCCTCGGTTTGTGTATTTGGTTTGTGTTGACTTGTGTAAGCACTCAGTATTTCTTCTGTAAACAAGCTATCACCATTAAGAGTGAATTGTGAAATGTTAATGTCCCACTACGCACTTGAGACGTCATTGAGCTTCTCCTGCCCGCTGCTCTATAGCATCTAATCATTAGACACACAGCACATTACTATATTGCACCTTGTAAATGGCTCTGGACACTGATGGACACCGATGCCATATCTGTGTGAAAGCACAGGACAGGGTTATAATAATAATAATGTCAACTCACTCTACAGTGGTCTCAGTTACTGTCCCGTCAGGTATACACAAATTCACAGTGTATCAGTTCCTTGATATTATTTTTAATGTCAAAAAATCCCTCAGTGGTATTGAAGTTCCAGACAGAATTCCTTACAAATGCCTTGGTTTGTTGTGGAGTTGAGGAGAGTCAGTGTGGTTAACATGCAAAGAAAGAAACCAGGTCAGTTTCACCTCTTCACACCTCTGTAATCACTACAGGAAAAAGACTGGATTGTATTTAATTTGTAAGATTTAAAACATGTACTCCCCCTGAAGCCCACTTAGGTCATTTTGTGTGTGTACCAAACAGTCACTGTCAGGTCTCTCTCTCTGTGTGTGTGTGTGTGTGTGTGTGTGTGTGTGTGTGTTCTTACTGTACATTTAAAACTGATTTATGCCTCTGTATTGTGCCGTATTCTAAAAGCAGTCCATCCTGAAACTCTTTGTACCTTCAACTTGAGTAGAAGGATATTTGTAGATCCTTGTCTTCAAATGATATTTTGTATGGACCATACTTCGGAATTGGTAGCGCTTTGAAACGTTCACAATGTTCACATTCTTCATTTACGAAACTTCAGTTTTCCACGTTATTTGTCATTTAAAACACATCCCAAATGGATTCCACCAGTCATGGCTCTGTTTATCCCAGTGTGCTGGTTTGGAAATCCAGGTTATGGAGCATGCCATTGTTGTAAAGTAAAGAAAATTCTACTAAAAGTGTATATGAAGTCACATTCAAGGTTGCAAACAATTATTTAGTTATGAGAGGTGAGATGGGAATGAGTGCGACACAAGCATGGCGGGGGGTCGGGGGGCACCACCGCTGCTATGATTTTTGCTCTCTGCGTAGTAGAAAAGGTTTGGTCCTTTTCCAATGTAATTTTATCATTTTTTTAAGTTTGTGTGTGTGTGTGTACGTGTGTGTGTGTGTACGTGTGTGTGTGTGTTTGTGTGTCTGTGTGTGTGTGTGTGTGTGTGTGTTCTACAGCAATCCAATTAGTGAAGGATAATAGGAGGCAGTGGCCCCTCTAATGTCAGAGTGTGAGGATCACTTCATAAGGGTAGAGGCCACAGATTCCATTATATGTCCATTTTGGATGGAACACACACACACACACATACACACACACACATACACACACACAGCCATGGATGTACTTCCAATGGGACACGGGTCTAGCACAAGGGAATGCACAAAATGTATATTTTTGTTTCATTCACAAATTAATGTTAGTACATTAACGTCTGTACAATGTAGAGTGATAAATTCTGCATGCTCCGACTTTAATTCTGCGTGTGTGAGAGATTGCATACGTGAAAAAAATGCAGTATTAGATTCACTGTGCATTTTCACTCTGTTATGGGAGGGGAGGAGGTGGAAACATGATAGTAATGGTTATTATATACATTATTACAATACGTTATTTCCTCACCCATTTTCAGATGCTGATGTCAGACAATCAGATGTTGTTTTAGATGTGAGCAAAGGTCACTACAAGATTTGTACTCTTTTTAATTAAAATCATTTAATGAATTACTGTTCTAAGAGAAAACACATAATTTTTATTCCTTATAGTTTCATTTAGAACTTTGAAGTAAGGAGATATAAAGCAAAGTGGCCCCTTATAGTCATGTGTGAACACACCACACAGTGTGAACTTCTTACTCTGCATTTAAGCCATTCGCCAAGCAGTGTGTGGGGAACCGTCCCCATACGCAAACACTTGAGTATGTTTACTTTTTACCTTGCTCAAGTATACCTCAGTGATGAGGCTAGTAGCGCTGGGATTTGAACCCACAACCTTCTGATTACAGGGGCTACGCCCTAACCACTAGGCCACCAGCTGCCCCACAGTTAATAGTTAATTTTCTGTGCTTTTGATTTTAAATTCATATCAGTGAAAACTGCTACTGCCCACAGCTGTGCTAATTTGTTTTTGTAAACTAGTCCCAGAGATCAGTTGTTGCAAATATTTAGTTTTACTTTTTAGTTATTTAGTTTTGACTTTTATTCACTTGAGTATGTTTACTTTTTACTTTTATACACTTGAGTGTTTTCTTATTGTACATAAGAACACACTTCTGCTCATTTTAAAGCACAAGACTGTCTTTCACTTTAAAACTTTTAATTGGTATAGAATCTTAACAATACATAGTGTTTCTTTTGCACTAATTTATAAAAATGGTTGGGAACCAAAAGTGGTTTTCTATGGAATCAATCTTACGGGTGAAAAGTGACTCCATCTATATTCCTCTGTCCAGTATAGTGTCCGCAGGCGTGGGGTTTTGGGACTGCATAATGTCCGAGAGCAGCATACCATGCATCACAATCACTCCAAGCACGCCAGAGGTCACTTGTTCTGCTTATTACAGTCTCCTGCACATGATGGGCAGAGAGATCAAACACAGCCCCATTAAAAGCACATGAAAATAATTCTGCTCCTCAAGAAAGATGAAAGAGGGAAAGCTCTGATAGAAGGAGGGCATGTATCGGTTTGTCTCTCACGTCCCAACAAATGCTGACACTTTGCTGGGAGAAGGCCGGATGTTATGCTAATCGCATGCACTGCCGTGTTTGAGTTGTTAACAAAGTGAGACATAATGCAAGGAGATGTAAGGAGGATTTTCTAGGCTGCAAAATCTTCACTTTCTGAAAATGGAGAATGAAAAGAACAGGCCAAGGGCACTAAAGTTTTGTACTTGAATAAATTACTTTGGCCCCTGGTCATATTCACTCAGGATAGGACTGGGAACTGAGACTTGATATTGCTTACTAAACTGGCATTTGAAGCATCACACCAAAGCTTCAGTTTATGTTTGTGGTGTTTTTCTGCAGTACCTGTCAATAGTTTGGACACACCTGAGTGAACTCAAAATCTTTTTAATATATAAAAGGTCTGTATTTACATGCTTGATGTCACGTCTGGTCTGTCTCGGTCGAGCCCCCAAAGGAGTCCGTCGACCGAGTACTAACTAAGCAGCCCTGGACACAAGGATTCAGGTTATGTATGTGTGTGTGTAAGGTCCTCCCAGGCTTGGCAGCCAGTTGCAGGCAAGGAGCTTGTTAGCTGGTTGCCAGGCAAGGGAGAACGAGTCCACCTGTGATTAGTTTAAGTTAATGACTCCTCGTTATAGTGATGATTGTTTCTGTAGTGTGATTGGTTGGTTATGTGTCTGTGTCTCCTTAAAGCCCCGCTGGTCCAGAGGGTCAGTGTGTGGACACCGATAGTCTTCTAAGAGTTCTTGCTATGCATGTTTGGGGTTTGTATAGTTCATGTTAATGTATGCTTCTGCCTATGTGTCTGTTTCAGTCTAGCTGAAGCCACTGATACGTCTGGAGTGCTTTTCTACTAAGGACTGTTTCTCTAGTGGCAGTAGAGGATCTTCCGCTCTTGAGCCACACTCGGGCTGAACTGAAAAGTGCTTCACGTGCTTGTGCTGTACTGTCACAGTGTCGGCTAACCAGTGTGAGTCCCTGTTCACGCTGCGGACTCCTTCAAGGACAAAGTGTGCTCTCTACTCGACGCCTCTCTCCTAGTGGCAGTGGGAGAGCTTTTGAGCAACGGACATTTCTCCACACACACTGGAACCCTTTCCAGTGTTCCGTTATCATCTGTGCTACTAGTACGGGCTCTGGACACTCACCTCTCCTTTACGGTTTTATAGCGGAACCTTAATGGGCCTGTGTGGCCCTTGAACAAGTATACCGGCCGTGTAGCCGTATTTCTCCCTCCCCTTCGGTGCTGAGCCTTGTTGTGTGACGGTTATGTTAGAGATCCTTTGTAAAGGCTATGCTAGGTGTTAAGCTGTCTGTTGTGTAGAGGGCTAAGCTAATTGCTAAGCTAACTATTATGCTATGAGTTATGCTATAGGCTAAGGTTATGTGCTAAGCTAAGTGCTAAGCTAAATGCTAAAGCTAACTGATAAGCTAAGTGCTACGTGTTAGCCTTTTGTTTACATTTCGTGTTCTGCTTTGAGCTCTCCGAGCTTTTCCCTTTTGCTTGATTTCATTAAAGAAGTTATTTTGCAAGAAGTCTCCTGTAAGCTGTCCTCCTTCTACACCCTGACATGACACTTTAGATTTAATTCTAAGACAAACAGTGATGAAGAGTATGTAGAAATGATTTGTATGCTGAATATTTTATTTATCTAAAATGTTCTCCTTTGAGATCCCATATGGACAAGAATGTGCAGCTGTCACCAAGGCAAAGGGGCTACTTTAAGGAATGTAATTGAGCTCAGAAAAATGAATGCCCTCCTATACAAGAAATGCTTTCTATGAATAATGTGAAGAGGAGTAATAGTACTAAAATGTTATGAAGATATGTTTACTTGCTGTTATGTCTTAAACAAGTTGTCATTCCACCCACTAATGTTAACCTAAATGAGTACTAACTATTTAAGACTCCCTATATGAAGAATATTTCATGTTGCAGGTTGTGATGGGCCCATCTGAAATGGTTGCCAGGGATGAAGTGCAATATGAATAAGTGTTGAGTTTCAGGGCTTCAGGTGAGCTGAGTCCTGTGTGGAACAGATATATGAACTTCTAGGAATCCTAAACAGTCAGCAGGACAGGACAGAATCTGAAATGCATTAGAATGAATTTTCCTGGAGGGAAATTGTAACCATTGCAATAGAGAGCAATAAACAAAGAGGATGCAAAACTGTCCATTGTAGTGAATTTCATTTTCCAATGGCAAACCTCACTTATTGTTTACATTTAGCTCTAGGAGATTTTAGAATGAAATGTAATTAAATTATTAAATGAAAACTTAAGCAACACAAACAATACACCATCCATACAGACTAATTAAATATGGTGGTGGTACCATACTCACAGCTTATTGAGGTTATTGTACAGACTGTTTAACAAGTGCCAGCCAGTTAGTTTAGTCAACAGACACATACCATGTCATTTCTTTTTTTTTCCTCAGGTTTAATTCATAATGCAGTGCTCCACACTGTTTAATCAACATCCTATACTTCTCATCTTGTTTCTTCTGAATATGAAAAATTCCTTTGTCCCCCAAACTCCTGAGATATGCAGTATCAAATTCATTAATTCCCCAGTTTGTCGGCTTACAGGCTGCTAAAGTGATGTTTAGGGGCAGACTTTGATGAAGGGTGGAGGTGGCCTTGAAGATGGGCAACAACTGACACATTCCATAGCCACTGACAGAAAACTTGGTAAAATGATGTAATCTGCAATCAAGGTTCTTATAGGTAATTTGGAATGTTCTGCCACTTTTGCTGTGATTGTTTATGTGATGAATCAATAAATGAGCATTTTATGGATATGAATAAACCTTTATCCTTTCAAATGTATTGGGCATACACCTTGAATCCAGATCAAAGGGGTCTGGGAAAAGAACTTTCAAGAGTAGGACACTGAAAAAGAAAAGAAGCAGAAAACTCATGGTGGAAGTACCCATTAATGTGCCACATACTCCGTCTAGTTTTACCGCAGCATTTTTGATGTTGGACTCGCGTCCGTCCGTCTTTGATCTTCCCGGCAGGGTCCTGCCTGCTACCATTTCTTTGCATAGCATCTAACCGCAATTAATGATATGTGAGGTCAAAAAGGTCATTACAGTATCTCTTAATGGTTTAATGGAGTCTTAGCAGTTTCCCGGGTAACCTCTCCATGCTCCATTGTAAGATTACCCACTGCTGTGGCAACATCCAATATCCCTTTTGCTTTAGGTCACGATAAGCATCTCCCTCATTTCCCTGTCGTCTGCTTTCATATGTTCTTATTTCCCAGCTCCTCCATTCTTTCATGTCATTGATATCCACTACTGTGTATTTCTGAATTGCTTTCTGTGCTCTTGCATTCTAAATTACGGGTACAATTATTAGGACATACAAATTGTTGCAGGGAATCGCTGCCTTGCTAACCTTTATGTAACTGTATGTAACCTTTATGTAACTGTATCCCTCATTAAGTGCCTTGTTATTACAAACATAAGTAGCTTTATGACCTACATGTCTCGAATATTGGCCAGGGTTCTCACAATAATTATGTAGAAAATCGCAGTTCTTTGTGCTAATTGCAATTACTGTATTTTCCAGGCATTATGTTTCTGAAATATATGGTGTTACAACAAGCAGAATGTGTGTTTGGGGCATTTTCATCAGTTGGGTTGAGGCAAATAAATGTAATACGTATGAAAAAAGAAAACAAGAAACACATTCACCTTTTAACACATACCTTTTAACTTGGTGCCAGTTTGGCCATTTTAAGCTTATACCGTAACAGTTGCATAATATGAACAAAAACTGACAATTAAATTGATAATCTCAATTATATGGCAATTAATCTTCACCTATAATTTCATGATCATGATAGGCCTGACTGTTATTCCATCAGAGTACAGATCCCAGTGGGGATTAGCGAAGTGCTGCGACTGTAACCTTTGGTTAAGTCATTTTTTGGTCGTTTTTCATCGAATTTTAGGAAGCAGACTGAAATGAACAGAAAATAGGTGCATCTCTGGATCTCCTGGCATTACTTATGAGACATTTAGCAAGTGTGTGCATGTCCAACTTTGGTAGAAATACGAAAAAATTCGAAACACATTTGAGCATATTTTGTGAGGAACTTTCACTGAGCATTGTGGAAGCATTTTCACTGAGACTGCTAGTAAAAATGCTTCTATTTTGGATTCTTTTCCTTTCTGCACTATTTCTAAGTCACATTCAACTGTAAGAAAATTTGAGACGTTGACCATGTTAAGACCTTGCGTAAAAAGGTCAGATTTTTAAAAATCTTATCCCTTCGACTGAAATGTGTCGTCAAACAACTCATCAGAGGCTTTTGCACAAACTTGTGGGGTTCATGACTGCTTAAGTGCCTGCTGGCATTAAAGCAAAAGATGGACACACCAAGTACCATGCAATTCTGAAAGGCATGTAAATATATTATGTTTTACTCATATTATTTCCTGATAATATAATTTTTAATAAAATACATAGTCATAAGGAAAAAAACACAAGAGATGGATTTTCACTAGAGGTCTCAGATTTTTTGGATGTCATTTTATCTCTCATAATGTTATATGGTGTTAAGATTGCCAATGTGTTTACTCAGAACAAGGAATAATCTCTTTAGGCATTGGCTTTTTGCTCAAGATGTTAATGTAGAAGATGTTACAGCTCCTTGACATATGCATGCTTCTCCTTGAGCTTAATTGGATGGTTTCATATGGAGACTTAAGTGACATCCCAAGTGAGATCACATATTGCTGTTGTGATTGACTGAAAGGGCGGGTGAGCAGTTCTAGTTTGACAGGTATGCCATGGTTGAGGCCCTGTTCTTCTAAGCTGATTTTGAGACATGGTCATCTAGCAGTGGGGTTTATGAATGAGGGTCAAGCAGAGGCAAGTCTGCAGTGTGCAGCACTGTCCATTCTGCCATCAGTTATGGGCGGAAAAAGGGGATTTCTGCATGTGTCAGCTGTGTGTTCATCCATTCTCTTTGTTCTAGGCAAAGGCAAGGGAAAGGAAGAGCAGAGGGTGTGCGAATGAGGAACAGAGAGGATAGGCTTACCATGAAAGAGATATTCTGGAATAAGATATTCAATTGATCATTAGGTTCAGGACTCTTTCCATTTTGATTTACAACTTCGTGGAATGTTCCAGGACATTTTGCAAATGTATTTTGTTTGATTTATATATAACCTCTTTTATCAAACCAGCATTTCTGATTTATTCTTTGCTAGTTCCCTGCTGCAAGAAGAATCTCTGTGCAAATGCGCAGGACATTTCGTTTACAGAAAATGGGCAGGAATATCAAGTACAGTTAAGCAGGCAGGAGTCAGGAAGCAATCCATCTTCATAACAGAACTGCATAAACATTAGAATCTAGAGTAAATGTTTAAGCTGGACTGTTACACTTACCATGCAGCGAATACCTGACCTGAAGTGTTTATGACAGTTTTATCAGTACTTCTGCCCATTTCTTCATAAATCTACAATCAAGCATACTTCCAGTTATTCAGACTTGTAGGAAAGATGATAAGCTTTGGGTTATTTCATGGAAAAGGTACACAAATAAGAAAGGGATGGGGACAGAATAATATAAACAAATGACAATTCATCTAGACATAATCTTATGTGATAAGAAAACAAATGGTCTGAAACGGTTCAGATTTATCTGCTTTTGCCTGCCTGCCTCCCTCTCTCTCTCGCTCGCTCTCTCTCACACACACACATATATATACAAAATGAGAGGGAGAAAAAAGGACTATTTGAATACAGTAACTTTTTTCTTAATTTATTTATTGCATTTTTCATTCAATCAATTGCACTGAAGAAAAGGATGTTCCCTGAGATATCATCAGTTTGCACTGTGCAAAAGTATTTGTGTATATTTGCGTCACACTATATAAGCCCCTTCTGCTGTCATAACACCCATAATGATACACATGATATACATGATAAACACACTTTCACCAGAAACTATCCATATCAAATCCCTTTATCAGAACTGCATTTCAGAAGAACAAGCTAAACAATATATACCATATATAAAAGAATCTGTAATTTGTAGGGATGCACAATGATACTGGTACCGGCAGATATTTGCTTGAAGAAATATCGGCACAAGTCAGACATTTCGATTTGACACATATTTCAAACCGATATTCAATGAAGGATTTGTTGCGCTCTGGAAGAGCAAAATGTTAAGATGATGCTGGAATACCATGCTAAAATGCTTTCATTTTTCTGATTTTATCTCATGTTATAGGCTTATACAAATTGAAGTTATATGCAACTTATACATCTTTCCAGGAAGAGTTTTGTATTGGTATCTGCATTGGCAGATATGTACATTAAAACTATTGCATATCTGCATTGACCTAGTCATTTGTATCCCGCAGGTTTTGTATACAGCAGGTTATCTAGCTATCTAGTGCAAAATAACTGTCCAGTCTCAATGAACCCAGCAATCATAAGTACTTAAGTGCATCTCTGGAATCATTTGATCTGATTAAAAAAATAGAAACAAATTTTCAAGCATACTATATCCCTTCTCATTGCAGAATATATCTCTGATTCAGCAGTAAAGTCTACCAAAAATAAAGGCTGGTGATTGTCCTACTTTTTACAATGAGTTTCAAGGCACTACGCATTTTTGAGTACAATCTTAGTCATTCGTTCAGAAGAATTCAAGCGCACAAATTTTCCATATGTACTTTGATGTGCATTTTAGAAAAGCAAAGCTTTATATGACTTGAGTATAAGTACTTATACAATAATCACCTAAAAACTTGAACGTGGAGAGGAATGTGTCGACTTGGTGCTGTATTTGATGAATCAGACACACTGTGGATTTGTGCTTGTTTTATGAGAGAGTATGTTCGCTGAGAGCCCTGACTGTGTCAGTGATACAGGGCCATGTTGAGGTTCTGGTATAAGTACATGTAGCCGTCGCAGAAAAGTCGTTTCGCTACACCTTCCATCTCTCGAGGCACCTGTTTGGCCAGCTCAGCAAGAGGCATTGTGAGGTAGCGCCCCACTTCTGGGCACTCTTTGACCTGTGGGATGTTAAAGCCATCTATCTCTCCTAAAAATGGAAACATATGTAGACATATAAAACCATCGTTTTCCAAAATGCCAAAGCACAAAATACACAATATTTCAATCCCTGACCTCACCTCACAAGGTTATGGTTCAATTCTGATTATTTAGGAAATTATTTAATACATCATGAAATCTCAAATTTAAACAGAATTAGAATTCACTTGATTGTTTTTTGTTTGTCCGGTACAATTCAAATTTGTTTTAGAAATATATGAATACCTAAATGGAATACAGTCCATGCAGCTATTTTTTGTAAGAAAAGATTCTAACGTTCAAAAATAACTGCCATGGTCAGACAAATCTGTCAAATAATTAATTCATTTGTGTACATTCATTCGTGAATTCATTTGTAAATTTATTTTATTGCCTTATTTGCTTATATTTGACCCTAAATAAAGATATCCTTCTTTTAAAAATCACCTTTTTAATTTAGGTACAAATGGACAAAATAATCTTCATAAGTGGTATTCCTTATTTTCAATATTTCACCAACATTCTATTCATTAGACACCATGAAAATTGCATGATTTGCATAGAGCGAATGCAGTTTTTAATATTTATTGTTGATGTCCTGGGAGAGCAACAGTGGCTGCATGTTTTAACCACTGACAAATAAATGGCTTAGTGTAGTTTGCTAAAGGTGTTACTTTAATTGAAAATTGTGTTCGAATAAGAAGGCTAAGTGGGCTACTTAGCATTAATAGCATACAGTGCGTGAGCAGCTGGGCTTCAGCCTGCATTACTACAGAAGGGTTAAACTAGGAAAATGAATTCACAGTGTTAAAAGAATTAGCGCTGATTTACCACTTCAGTGCATTGACTTTGACACCATTAACCTCGATGCATTTTTAAAAACCTCTTTTTAACACTTCCTAAACATTCTAATTTTTCAGTCTTGCGTCTGTTTGAAAGCCAAACTCTGCTCACCCATTCGGTCAGCCATGCTATCAAAGAAGATCCAGTCAGTTGTTTTTGGTCCATGTTTGACGAAAGAAACGTAGTGGCTTGTCTCTATGCACAGCACAGCAAACAGCTGCAGTTTTTCTCGTGGAAGAGTGGGAGGCGGGCCACTGGAACCCCTGAGAGGAAGAAAGCCTTCAGGGAACCCCAGGGAAGTGGGCTTATGGGACTTCTGGGATGGATGCAGATGGACCTGAGTGTAATATTCACAGGTAATGCAAACAAATTCTTGCAGTTTTCTTCCAAATTCAGAATGCATTTTTTCCTAAAGCCTTGGCTTTTTCTATGCTGCTATTAACTGATCGCATAAGTGATTAGTCCTTCTTCCAGCAAGGTGTTCCATCTCTCAGATGTTAATCAACAGGTATATAAGGTTCAGGATGATGGGAAATATTTTTACATATCAATAAGAGGTCATTCCAAAACAAAGTGTGTGAAGAGAGATCATTTAAAGCAGTGGTCTCAAACCCTGATCCTGGAGATCTACATTCTGGCCATGTTTAGCTCCTTAGCTCCAACTTGCATCTAACACGCTGCCCACCCCCCACCCCTTACTTAAAGCTCGAGTCAGTCAGAGACATCTGAAGTTTCATTAGCCAGAGCAGGTGTTGCAGGTTGTGGTAGGAACAAGATTTCTTAGGAAAGTGGATCTTCGGGACCATATTTAAAGCAAAGTACGACAGGTTCAGTAACCAACCTGAGCTGAACACACATCACAGAAATGTTTGAATCCTGTGTTGCTGAAAACTGGATTTTCGAAGCAATCAGTACACTCCACATGTGCCAGCTGTCCACAGAGCACACACTGCTGAGGACCTGAAACACACAAATAAGCACATACTCAGTCAGGACAACCATATGACAGAAGCACAGGCATGATTAGAAACATCTTAAGGAAATCAAGGTAGGCCTACCATCAGACAGAAGAGCAGTGACGTCCAGCTCTAGTGAGGGAATGATTTTTGGGAACATTTTAAACTGCTTCCCTGAGCGGGGCATGGTAAGGATCAGGCAAGAGGGCACCTGGTGTCACAGAAAGATAAAAATAGAAGGTAAAAATGGCCAGAAGGTTCTGGCTGCAAACACTGTGTAATGTGTGAAGTAATTTGGCAAACTCTGAAAATGGAATTTGGCAAACTCTGAAAAAACTCTTGCAAACTTACAAACTTGAACCTTATTTCAACAGTAATCAAC
The DNA here is from genome assembly GCA_037974445.1 of Brycinus macrolepidotus. Taxonomy (NCBI): domain Eukaryota; kingdom Metazoa; phylum Chordata; class Actinopteri; order Characiformes; family Alestidae; genus Brycinus; species Brycinus macrolepidotus. Next base: position 13,474,608 of record JBBPCZ010000115.1, on the reverse strand, counting down.
GGGTCAGGAAGTATTTGGCATCTGAAGTTTGGTTCTTGTAATGTAATATAGCTAGATATCAGTACTGAAAGCTTGTGCCCATTCATTGCCTGATTCTGAATGTTTTAATCAATGTTTTTATGTGATATGCAGTTGTTCTTTTTTATAGGTAACAATATGTCATACGCTGTCAGAAAAAGGGTGCTGCACAGGCATATTTTGTTTACAAATGTACAAACCACATAAATCTACCCTCAAATGTACAACAATGGTTCTAATATCTTTAATGAGTTTAAAATGTACACTACATCCACTTTTCTAGGAGAAACATTTTCATAACCAAATGTTATAAGATAAAAAAGCCTAGAGTCAAGACAAGGTGTATGGAGTCAAAGCAATCCATAATAATAATAAAAATAAACATTACATTTTTTTCCATAACGAAAGGCACTGAATTTGCACCCAGTGGCTGTTTAAAATCTTTCTGAGATTTTACACTGTTTACACGACAGTTCACACTGCACTGTATTACACTTGAAGTTTCTAATTTAGAATCTGGCCAGAGGTCACTTATGTGATCTAAACTACATATTCACATAACTGATAATTCAGTGGTTCCTAATTATGGCAGAAAGTTTGAAAATTTCATTGAAATCGCATGGAGTCACAAATTATAGATGACTGAAAAAATCCCAGAATCAGTTAAGAAATACAGAACAAGCTTCTGTATTCCCCCAACCTCACAGCAAACCTCGGGTTTCTAAGAGTTTGCCAGACTATTACTCCAGAAAGCTGTAGCAAGTGATTATAATATGACATTGAGTGCAGATATACACTGCCATCTACAGGACAGAGACATGCTGTTGTTCAATTACCTAAGAGCAACTCCACAGACGAGTGATCAAGTGCAAAACAGACCACAGATCACAAATACTGGGCTCACCTCTGCCAGTCTGAGGCTGTTGTTGTAGAAAGAATGCTCCAGAAGCTGCTGAACCGTTGGTAAAACCAGAGAGTTGTTGTAGTCCACAAAGATCTGGTAAAAGTAACTAGTTTCTGCTGTCATTTTTCCTAATGTTTTCCTGTATGAATTATGAGATTATGAGATTATGAGAGAGTGCCAATATGTGAATAAATGCTATAAATAAATATATAGAATTTGTGTTTATAGTACAACAGAAAAGGAAAATGAGAAAACAAAAGTGGACAGATAGTGTCCTACTTACAGTTTGAGTGGTGGATTCAGTGACAAAATGTCTTGCATTATGAGTGTAAGAAACTCTTCTGGATCTGTGTGCAGGAGCAGGGACGCAAGTTATTCTGCTGAAACTACATCAGTGTGCTTGTATTTCCTTTTGTGCAAAAGAAATTACCTTTATCTTTGAGACTAAACTATCCTAAAAGATCAAGTCACTAAACATTAGTTTGTCGTTCCTTGTACATCCAAAAACAGTAATTTTATAGGCAAAGAAAAAAATATTCTTAATGTTAACATACATTAAAGTAGCAAGATTTTTTCCCCAATAGAATTTTGAAACATTTCCATTAATCTACTTATCATTAAATGTTCACATGATATAAAGGGTAGGTGGCATTTTAAAATACTGTGTAAAAATGAAAAAAAAAAAACAAACAAACAAAAAAAACAACAATGCATGGTTCTGATTTTTTTCCGTTTCTGTGGGGATTTTGTCTTCTACATTCATGTGGGCAGGGTGACAAAAATGGTACATCTTGGCATATATCTGAGGGGAACAGACAAACTTACTAAAATCTAAAAACCACACAAACACACATCAAAACAATAAGGAGAATACATAGTCCTACAGAACAATGAAAATGAATGTTGACACAAATGTATACATACATAAATGATATGTGCATTTTACCTTTCTCATCTGTGGTGTAGCTAGGAGAGTGGCCTCGGTCCTGCAACTGCCGGCGAAGTTTCATCACATTGGTGTCAGGCACAAAACCTTTGCTGCAAACACACAGACGCAAGCTGATCTCTCAAGAAGTAATGATTCTGCAGATGCTTTTTCTGTTTAAAGGGGAATGATTATAGGGGCAGGACAGTGATATTTTCTGTCATGTCTTTATAGAGAGATGTTTCTGTGGAACTGTTACTCAACAGCAAAAAGGGTATTTGTGTTTAAACACTTTACCTGGTTTAAGGATATACTAATGACTTTGCATTATGGATCTGCACAAAGTTTACCTGCGTAGAGGACACACAATGTCCCTCAGAAGAGTTTTCTGGATGAGTTTATCATTCTGCTTGGTGCTTTTAAACAGCAGAGAGTCCAGTACTAATGAACAGGAAAACAGACTAGAACACACAGAGAGGTTACAAACTGTTAAGGCCAGTACACCAGACTAGGCACAAAAAACTGCTCTTGTGGTCATATCCCTAAATAAATAAATAAATAAATGCATACATACATACAGGTGTAATATAACTGGGTAAATCTGCAAAACAGTGTTTAAACTGAGGGTATGTGTATCTCTCTCTCTCTCTCATATATGTGTGTGTTAAAAAATGCATGTCTGTTATCAGGTGGACTAAAACTAATGTCATTTAATACAGAATATTTTCGGCTTTTTTGAGGTACTTAATGCTATATTTGAAAAACAAAGTCAAATGTTTACCCAGATACACTGCCCTCCATAATTATTGGCACCCCTGGTTAAG
>JBBPCZ010000115.1:13370654-13393847 GCA_037974445.1 Brycinus macrolepidotus | reverse complement strand
CTCTCTCTCTCTCTCTCTCTCTCTCTCTCTCTCTCTCTCTCTCTCTCTCTCTCTCTCTCTCTCTCTCTCTCTGTTAATGTAATTAGTGTGTTAGAGAGGTAGATGCTGGATGATGTCTGGTGTGTAATCCTTCGCTTCCCCCCTCACTGTGCACAAGCCGCTGATATTTAGTCTATTAATACTCAGTTTAACCAAGGCCTTGCGCTCCTTGACAAACGACCACTGGTCGCTACGGGAAACCTGGTTAAGCATCGCCGCCGGCAACAACAGGGGGCATTAATACAGCATGGTGAAGGCTTCGCTTCGGAGCACCATACACTCACACACCCTGACAGGCCCGCCGCCGTGTTAACGAGATAAAGGCTGTCTGCCTGATGTACTGTACACACACACACACACACACACAAGCTGACAAAGTGGAAGGCAGTGAATGAGAATGATGCTCTTCTCTCTATTTCACTTTTCTCACTCTATCCATCTTGCCTCTTCAGCTTTGTGTCATGCAGAGGAATGCTTCATATAGAAGCCGATGGTGTGTCTGTGACAGGTGTATTTCACCAAGTAAACTGAGTGGAAACATCAGCCGCACAATGACCACAGGTTTTATAGCTGGGCTTTAAAATGATTGAGAAAGAAAAAAAAAAGAGAATTTTAAAGATTATGTACAGCTCTTACACTCTGCATAAGGCGAAAGAATGACCTGTTCCTGGATTGCATAAGAAAACAGTAGATAGATATAACCATTATCTCCAGTAGAAAGACAAAGAATAAAGAACCCATATCATGAATTTCTTTGTTGAAGTTCTGCCAAAACAGCACTGAGCTGTAGAGGCACAGACTCCAGGAGAGCTGTGGTATCTGGCTCCAGTACATCCTGTAAGTTGCCAAGTGAACTCTTTGTCATGTTCTTCAAACCATTCCTGAACTATTTTTGCAGTGTGGCAGGACACATTATCCTGCTGAAAGAGGCCGCTCCCATTAGGGAATACTGTTGTCATGAACTGGTATACTTGGTTTGCAACTACGTATGTGTAACATCCACATGACCCAAGACCCAAGGTTTCCCAGCAGAACACTGCCAATTGCCTTCTTCCCATAGTGCATCCTGGTACCATCCCTTCCCCAGGTAAGCAACAGACATGCCCCCAGCTGTCCACATGATGTAAAAGAAAACATGATTGATCAGACCAGGGCCACCTTCTTCCATTGCTCCATGATCCAGATTTGAATCTCACATGCCAGTCCTAGGCACTTTGAAGGGTGGACAGGGGTCAGCATGGGCACTCTGACCAGTCTACGACTATACAGCCCCATACACAAGAAGCTGTGATGCAGTTGTGTTCTGACACCTTTCTGCCACAGCCAGCATTCATTTTTTTCAGGAAATCGCGCTACCTTTTCTGTGAGATTGGACCATACGGGCTAGCCTTCACTCTTTACGCACATCAAGACGGATTAGACGGATGACTCTGTCATCGGTTCACTGGTTGTCCTTCTTTGGACCATTTTTAGTAGGTACTAACTACTGCGTACTGGGAACACCTGCCAGTTTGGAGAGGCTCTAACCCAGTTGTCTAGCCATTAGAATTTGACCCTTGTCAAAGTCACTCAGATCCTTAAACTTGCTCATTTTTCCTGATTTCAACACGTCGTCAAGATCTGACAATTAACTTCCTGAATGATAAGTTATAAATCAATGTTATTCATTTCACCAGTCAATGGTTTTATTGGTTTCAAAGTATTTCTGCCTGGATTATATTATGAGTGAGTCACAAAGCGGACAGCGAAATACTGCTTTTGATAAAGGGTAAATTAAAAAAGAGAACTTGGAAAACCGTCATGTACAATTTAATTATGGATGTTTTGTGCATGTTACGTACTGAGCAGTCACCAACAGAGAAAGGAAGCACATTCTCCTAACAGGACAGAGATACAGGGCAATCATTCTTTCTTTTCTCTCCCTCCCCTTCTCTCCCTCGTTCTCCTGGCTCTGACGGTGGGTTTGGAAGTGCCTGAGACAGATGTCTGCTGCTGCTTGTCTCCAAGCTCAACGAGCTGCTGAGCTCGGCAAACTCTAATTAAGATCAATATTTCAATTTTTAGTAAAAGCGCATGCGAAAGAAAGGGAGACCAGAGAGGAGTGGGGGGAGAAAAAACATCTATTCCTCTTTTCTTCTTTGAACAATCTGACTTGAATGGGGGAAAAAAAGAGAAAGAATGAAAGGTCAAATGTAATTTTTCTCCACCTCGATAGATTGCAGAGACATAAAAAAGACAAACTTATTACAGCTCAGCAAAGAGTCTGCCCCATCAATAAAGATCATACTTTCACTGCAAGTAGTTATTCATTAGTTTCACACTTTTTTTTCTTCTCTTTACACTCCCTCTCTTTCTCGTTTTCCATTATCTGTTTCAGTTCGATTTCTTTGATAGAAAATGGTTTCTCCTCAGCTTTCACACACTTTTTAGGCCTGACTTTTTACAAAGTTTATCTTTATATCTTTCAGAGTGTCACAATAGACATAATCCCTCAGCCTTTATAATCAGTTTTAAATATATGTGAAGGCATGCATGCAGTCATATATGTATTTTAATGCAATTGTCATATCTGTCTTTCTGTCTGTCTGTCTGTCTTTCTATCCATTCATACATCTACAGTGGCACCAAAAGTATTTGGACACAGTTAGTATTTGACCCTGACTAAACTACTTTAGAGGTTACTTCATAATGTGTGATATTTTATTTAGAGAAAAAAGGCACAGCTTTAAACGGCTGTGTGGAGAAAGCATGGAATTCCAACCAGACTGCGGTGAGGTTAGTGTAAAGCACAGAGGTGGAAACCTGTTTCTTACAATGGTGTCAGTGAGCTTGTTTTCATTTGTATGATCACAAACATTTTGGATGCAAACGAGCAGAAGTCTGTAATGAAACTGCCAGCTTTTAAAATACTAGTTTGCCCAAAACAAATGACAGTCTTGGAACTAGTTTAAAATAAAAGTCATTTGCTATAACATTTTATTTCCTAACATAATGAACTAAATACAATTTAAGGTACATAGCATTTATGACACAATTTTCACAATACTTTGGTTGGTTGAACTGTGTTGTTTGGAGAAACGCAATCAATTATTTGTTTGTTCATGATGCAGATTCAGAATCATACAATATCAGTACTTAAATTTGCTTATGTTTTTGTGACTGAATGCAATCAAGTCCTCACAGCAATGCAAAAATAAAGACAAACGTTTGGTTGGGTTCTGTCCGGGTTGTGTCACCATAACTGTGTTTGATTGTTGAAAGAATGTAGAATGTTCTCTCGTTCATTTGTCTTTTCAGTGCTTTTTCTGGACATTCAACCAACATGGGGTGGTGGCCTAATGGATAGGATACTTGCCTCTGGATCAAGAGGTCATAGGTTCGAATCCTACCTTCAGCACCACCACTGGGTTCCTGATCAAGACCCTTAACCCTAAGTTGCTCCAGGGAGACTGTACCCTGTAGTCAGGAAATGGAAGATGCATCTGCTAAATGCTGTAAATGTGAACATCAAACATGTTCGTGTTTGTTCATGTTTATCCACTGGCCCTAATAACACAGAGCGTGTGTTAGTAGTCCAGCACTCAAGCCTGAAAAAGTGTATGAGCTGATCTGCTTAACAGCAAAAAAATGTTTAAAGCTTTTTATATAAAATGAATGCATTGAAATCATAATTTTGGTTTGAAAAATCTCAATGAGATATTTTCACCAAATTGCTGGGGAAAGCACTAGTACCTGTCTCTTTATCTTTCAGTCTATCTGCCTTTACTTAGACTCCATATGCTCCTCTGTCTTATTCTAATCTGCTTTGGTCACCTGCCAAGTTTCACAGGTGAATGCTTCTTTTTCTTTTTTTTTCTATCTGTACTATGCTCTGCCTGCTGCCCAAAACTGTCAAAATTGTACTCAGTTCTCTCCCTCCTTACATCTTACAATACAAATGTTTGATTCATATTTTTACTTACTTTTTTGCTGTGAGTGTCATATAAGTTGTTAATGTGTAAGTACACATACACAATTGCTGCTGAATCTCTGAGCTGGCTTTTAAGCTCTGGATGCCTACAAATGCTTGCTTTCCCAAACCTGCCTTTGATAACCCCCAGCACCTCACCTCGCATCCCTCCCTTTGGTTAAAAGGGGGTTAACTGGACAAAATCCGCCACAGTGATTTCCCCCCTATTGGCCAGCCCGGGCCCCCCTCCGCCGCCCTTCTCTCTTTCACTCTATCACTCTCTTTTTCTCCATCTTGGACGTGCTGATGTCCATTTTGCTTAAATCGCCAGAACTGCACCAGAAGCTAACTCCCAATATGCAAAGGAACAATGAAAGCCCTGACTTCAAAATTTATGTCTCAAGCCCTCGGCCATGCTCACACCCACCTAGCCTCCACTCGCTGAATGGACCACGGCAGATCTTCTTAAATGTGGCATTTTTAAAGCGGACTGCTTAGCTTGGACTTTGGGTTCCACTCTTGCTTATTTGATAAAACCCCCTATAATGACTTAGCGCCCCTCAAATACCTTTATATGATTTGTCCCCTCATCTCTCATATTTTTTTTTCTCCCTTTTTCCTCCTCCGTAGGCAGATTTGAGTCTTGAGAGCATCTGTATTTCACTGGGCAGGATATCTTACTCTGCCACGTCAGGTTAGGCGAGGCCCCGAGCCCTCAGTTCTTTTAGGCCCCCTGCTGCAGACAGAGACCCCAGTTTACTTGTGCCTTGCATCAGTTACATTATGCAACTGTTCATGGTCAGCTGGTACTTAAGCTTTGTTAATGCCTTGCTGAAAAAGTGTTTCTGATAGCTGATGTTCTGTCTTTTTTTTTAGAAAGGCTGTCATGTCAAATGGAATCAGTGTGGTCTATTGTTATTATTTAATCTACCCCCAGTGTTTCCCAACTCCAGCCCTGTATTACACCTGCGCAGCACAGTAATGATCTGTGATGATCTAATGATGAACTGATTCAGATGTGCTAAAGCAGTAAAACTCTGAACTGTGCAGTGGAGCAAGGTTTCTCAGGGTCAGTCACTTATGTTGAACGTATAATTTATGACAAAACTCAGTCTTGTAACCCTTGGCTTCACTCAATATTGTGATGACTTTAGGAAAGAGGCATGACCAGCAGGCATATTGAAAAACAGTACAGTACCAGTTTTAGCACTAGTTGTCGACAGAGCTGCCCAATTAGGAAACCTAACCAGCTTCCACTACATTCTCAGTAAAAGGTGAGTTACACAATATCACAAAAACATACCAGTTTGCTCCATCACATGCAACAAGAAGAGCAAGAATTTTCAGTGCTAAATTACAGCTAAAAAGACAATTACAGGCCACAGTGGAAGCTACCACAAGGGCTCATGAGAATTATGCAACAAGATCTAGAAAACACACAAAGCAAATCACATCTACAATATATCCTCTGGCCTTATTAGCATGTAGTTCCACAGGCCTACCAGACTAAGGTAAGCAGACAGGAAAGGGAGTTTAATTCAAGTATTCAGACGCAGCCACTGTTTCATATTCAGTAGCAGTAGCAAGATAACTGACTGCAAAACATGAGGGAAACAACATTACAGCTAACAAACAGATGGCAGTGTATCCTCACAGTTCAACATAAAAAAGAGAATGTAAGAATGTACAGTACTGCTAAAACTGTGGATGGTGTGTTTTGTTGTTCAGCTGTGGCCCACCCAGCATGCTTAGTGATAGTGACAGTCACTCGCTTAAATATTGTCTTTTTTAGTGCTGCATCTTGTTTAACACTTGGCTTTCAGTTCATTGTTACTTTGTTGTTTTTATGGCATGTTTTACATTCACTGCTCTGTCTCTGTTCATTTACTGTGTTTCGCTACATATGGCACTATCTAGGGCGTGTACCATTTTGTCTGAAAACATAGGTAAGAATCCCACAATAAGTAGTGAACAAGCAACGTATCTTATTGAACTTGGAATACTCATAACGTACTGTGTTGAATGTAGCAAAATGCAAGTATTGCTGCAAAGTAGTGGATAACCTGTGCAGCCTTAGTGTATTTAAGTAAATCACAATTTGTGTTGCCTGTAATAGTGATCTGCATACATTTACCACCGTACAGAAAAGTGGTTAGAGGGACATTTCTAACAGCTCATATTTTGATTATCTGTGCAGCTCAATTATCCATCTTGACACTGTCTGCAAAATCAACTGTCATTAATGGAGTTATTTTGTTTGTGATTGGGTGTGTCTCAAATCATCTCCTTATTCTAATATGATAAACTAAAAGATTCAACCACTGATTATATCTCAAATCAACCTCTACATTCTTAAAATAATAGTTCCCAATTATGGGCTATGGAAAAAATCTTTAGTCAGTATAGAAATTTTACATTATAAGGAGGATGCCAAGACTTTTAAATGTTTTGTCGCTCTTACTCATCTCATTTTCAACAAATGGTTCTTTTAGGAGCCATTCAGGCAAGAGTTCCTCAAATAGCCAAAAGTGTTTCTTCTGCAGTATCAGAATGCCTTTTCTTGCCTCTTTATTGTGGCATGTGGATTTGTACATGACAAATTACTATCTATTGAGCAAGAAGAGTCCAATAAAGGGGGATCACTCAACCCTGCTGGAAAATGTAGACTAAAATGTTTAACTTTTAAAAGATGTTTTTGGTGATGTGGGTGCCCACTTACTGGACTTACCCAAATATATGTTTTTGCTGGGGGCTACTTTGATTTGCAGCATCTTCTAAGACAGGCCAGCTGCACCAGTTAGGACAGTTTTATTATAGGCTACATTTAGTGTGATGGTCTTGGTAAGACTTCTCCTGCTTTAGAGTAATGTCATTTTACTACACGCCAATCTGCCCCAGCCTCTGTATGTCTGTCCACTTGTAGAGCCACGTGTGTAGATTTAGATCTTCATTTTCTCAGATTCTGGACACTGGAACACGTGGATTTACACACATTATGGCTCATATTCGCCCCTTAGGCTTGTAAAGGGTGACCTAGGCGTGCCGGCCTCAGATCCTCGCCCCTGTTCAGTCCCGGGGGGCTGCGGGGGGCTTTAATTATTTGTCGATTCGAGCAGATGAGTCGCGAGGCGATTAGGGGTTAATTGCGAATGGAATCCGGGCACTTCCCGTCCTAATGAACCCATCCGCTGCGCGTGCTCTTTTTTAATTCTTATTTTATTTTCTCTCTTCTTCCGGTGGAAATGAGGATTGATTTTTATCGCCAGATGTGGAGGTGGAACGGGTGAGAAGGGAAAAAAAGGGCACTGCAGGAATCAGCACGCCATCAATACTGGAGCTGTTCTTAACCTTCCTGCACTTGGAGGAACCATATGCCATTAAACACATAAGTCTTGTTTATAATAAATTACATCAGGAAGAAAAACGCTCGTCCTTCTCCTCTTCTGTATCAATTCACTGTAACAGCACTTTCTGATACGCCTTAGGACTATTTGACTATGAATCAGTCTTAATCCACGTTTACACTAATCCCTGTTTTATTCAAACGCTTCTGCGCCTGCAAAAAAGAGCGTTTCACTACAGTGCATGCAAACAAATGACTGCTGCTGTATTTTTAATTAAGTTTTCAAGATTTCCCACGAGCTCACTGCGGTGAATATAGTTAATCAAGCCTACGCAACTCTCCAAATGCCATATGGCATGAAGTAATAGTGGAGACTTTAAGAAACTCTTCTTTATTCCACTTTCAGCTGATGCGTTTGTAATAGAAAGCAAATTCATGATATCTCATTTAATCGCTTATTAAAATACATTACAGAAGTCATTTTGGTATAAAACGTATAATTTTTACATAAAATATATCTCAATTAATATATTTCTCTGTCCCATGGACCATTGCACTGAAATCAACTTGATATATGGATTCTTAAGGTTTTTTTTATTATTATTATCACCAAACACTTTTTAATTATAGGTCATGGTGGTGTAAAGCATTAAAGAACAGAAGCTGAAAAATAGACGTTTTTTAACTATTATTTTAAAATTGTGCGCAACCTCTTCAATTTCAAATTTGTGAAATTGCCGCTAGGGGGCGGGACGCAGCTGCTCGGGGGTCCTGCTGTCATTTTTCCCACCTGTGTTCCGACAAAGCCCCGCCCCCTGCACCTGGATTGGCTGATCCCTCACTCTCAGAAGAGGTTCTACTGTTTGTGATGTGAACTGCCAGCCAATCGCGATGCAGTGGGCGGGGCGTTGCCTGAGAATGGGTGGGAAAAGGAAAGGAAACAAACGCGCCAAAACGCACGCCTGTTTTCGTCCAATAGAGGGAGGCTGCTGCGGAAAAATGCAAATATACGACTGGTGGCTCGTCTTATTGGTCCATCCTGACCTCCGTGTGTATAAATAGAAAGAGAGCTGCCTCCCCTCTCCAGTACTCCGGTGGACAGAGTTGGGGTGGGGTACGGAGCACAAAACCCTAAAAGAGAAAAAAAAAAAGAAAGAAAGAAAGGCGAAAAGCGGGATCTACAGTTTTACACCCCAAAAAAGTGAAACAAAAGAGAAGAGAAGAGAAGAGAAGAAAGGCGTGCAGGTACCGGGATATCTGCTGAGAGACTTTATACTGAGGCGTCCCATCGCTGGAAGTTACTGTGATTGTTGTTGTTGTTTTGTTTTTAATGCGTTATCTTGCTATGTTTCTCGGTGACTTTCTGACTCGTCTGATCATTCCACCGGACTCGAGTGGTAAAGTTTGACTAAAAGACTGACCTCCTGTCAAGTTTAGGCGAGAAAACTTTCTGGGCCTCCTGTCCCAATGAAACCACACACCTCTTGCTTCCAGGTTTTGTTTAAGGACTAAAACATCTCAGCGACGACCCAGGATAAGAGTCATCTACTTTTTTTCTGGCGTTTTTATTTTTGTTTTTTATTTATTTTTGTTTTTTTTCCACACCGAGGACCTTTTATTCCGAGGGCCTGTAATAACGGGACTGAGGGTGAAGCGAGGACAGGACAGGTCGGAGCCTCTGAAGTTTCAGGTTTCGGGTGATATTAAAGGAGAAAGCTGTGAGCTGGAGCAGCTGCCAGGTGGACAAGTTCACGCACACTGGTGCTTCACCCTACACCCCCACCCCACCGAGCACACACACACACACACTCTTCCACTCTAAATAGAAGCTGTTTTAAGGACTGGTTAGACTGTGGTGTCCCTTCTGGGTTCGTTCGCACGTGCTAAACTGCCCCCCCAAAGCCCACCATTGCCACCCTGTTGAGAGAAGGACTGCAGTCCCGGTGCGGCACCACCAGCACCCCCCTCCCTCCCCCTTCGCTTCTGAGGGCGCGCGCCATCGCATGGACTGCCGCTGACGCCGACATGGCCGCGGACCTCGCCATGAGCGCCGGCGAGCTGCCCAACAGCCCCCTGGCAATCGAGTACGTGAACGACTTCGACCTCATGAAGTTCGAGGTGAAGAAGGAGCCGCCCGAGTCCGAGCGCTACTGCCACCGCCTGCCGCCGGGCTCTCTGTCCTCCACGCCCATCAGCACGCCCTGCTCCTCCGTGCCTTCGTCGCCCAGCTTCTGCGCCCCGAGTCCGGGCGCCCAGCCCGGCGGCCACAGCCTCGCCAGCGGCGTCTCCAACAACGCCCCCGGCCCCCACGGCACCCCGAACGGCCCCGCGGGCAGCAGCGGCGGCCAGGGCGCGGCGGGCAAGGGGGCTCAGCTGGAGGACCTGTACTGGATCCCCAACTACCAGCACCACGTGAGCCCGGAGGCCCTGAACCTGACCCCGGAGGACGCCGTGGAGGCCTTGATTGGCAACGCGCACCACCACCACCACCACCACCACGCGCACCAGGGGTACGAGGGCGCGAGCTTCCGCGCGCAGCAGTACGTGGGCGAGGACCTGAGCACGGCCACGGGCCACCACCACGGGCACCACCACCACCACCACCACGCGCACCACCACCACCACGCGCACGCGCGCCTCGAGGACCGCTTCTCGGACGAGCAGCTCGTGAGCATGACGGTGCGCGAGCTGAACCGGCAGCTGCGCGGCTTCAGCAAGGAGGAAGTGATCCGGCTCAAGCAGAAGCGGCGCACGCTGAAGAACCGCGGCTACGCGCAGTCGTGCCGCTACAAGCGCGTGCAGCAGCGGCACATGCTGGAGACGGAGAAGTGCACGCTGCAGAGCCAGGTGGAGCAGCTCAAGCAGGACGTGGCGCGGCTCGCCAAGGAGCGAGACCTCTACAAGGAGAAGTACGAGAAGCTCGCGAGCCGCAGCTTCGGCGGCGGGGGCGGCGCGGGGGGCGCGAGCGGCGTCGGCGGCGGCACCCGGGACCCCTCCAGCGGAAAACCCCCCTCCGCGGAGTTCTTCATGTGAGAGAGACCCTCTGGGTCTTAGACTCTTTTTTATTTCTCCGCCTCCTCTTCCACCTTTTCCTCCTCCACACCAACGCGTTCACCACCATCATTAGTACCGTTTCTTTTTTTAAAACCTTTTTTTATCGGTGTGACCTTTTACTTACACCCCGTGCTCCGTGCTGTTGTGTTCAGACAGACTCCATGTTCACGCAGAGAAACACACGCACGCGCCCGACTTCATACACACTGAGTGTGACTTTATCAGACTGTTAGACTATCATTAGAGCTCCTGAAGTCTTAACGTGTTTAAAACGTGGTGTGAACTTCAGCATGGGATCAGCAATCAGTCCAGCGTGTCCAGACAAACCACGTCCAATCAGAGCGCGGGGTTCTGCCCTCTCACTCAGCACAGTGCATTCTTTTTTTTTTTCTTATTCAGCAGTCAGTACTTTCGGTATCCAGTACATTCAGTAGTCAGTACATTCAGTAGGACCCTTTAGTCCATTCATTTATCGTCCAGTAGGCCACATTTCTTTAGGGTTGCTTACTGTTTTTATTTTGCTTTTTTAAAAATTTCATTCGTTCAGCTCGTTATAGCGCGCGACTTTTATTATTTCATTTTAATGACTAGTAAAAAAAAAAGTCTTATAAAGTCTCTCAAACCCACCTCATGTTAATGACTGATCTCAGTCATTTTAACTCCACTCAGATCCGATTTTACTCGTCTTATAACGGACCGACACGAGTCTTAAAGTCGTGGGGGGGAACTTGTGGAACTGCAATTTTATCATCATTATAATAATTATTATTATTAATAATATTTATTTTCTGTTTGATCGGACTAGATGGAGAAAAAAGAACAGAAAACAGTGAACGAAAGGAAAAGGGAAATAGCAATACGTGGTCGTCTTCCTTTACACCTCCTCTTTGGACAGTGCGGGTGCGTGTGTGTGACTGTGTGTGTGTGTGTGTGTGTGTATGAGTGCGTGTGAACTTGAGTATTGCACCCTCGACCCTGCATGCGGGACATGTACGGTGCTTCAACTCCCCCCCTGCAAACACACCTGGATGAAAAAGCATGACCCTTAAGACCACCTTCCTCAGACCCCCGACTCCTTCTCGCCCTCCTCTTCCTCTCTGTCCTGCTCTAGAAAAAAATAACGCGTGTGTTGAAGCTATCCAGCTGCGAGGAACCGCAACAGAACCAGAACCAGAACTTCAGGACAAAACTGAGTCCAAGCCAATAATTTCCATGAAGAATTTTTCTTTTTCTAACGATCAAACCAACAACACAAGGACACACGAACGAACTGAGCCAGATTTGATTTATTTATTCTCACATGTAAATACTGTAGAGATGAGTTTAGTGTGTTAATTTACATGACTCTTTTTTTCCCCTCTTCTCAAGTCCCCCTTCTCTCTTTCTCTCTCTCTCTCTCTCCCTTCTTTTTCTCTCTTTTGTTTGTTTGCTTGTTTATTTAAAACGTCTTAATGCAATGTTTGTATGTAAAAGCATGCAAATGGTCAACGATATTCTTCTTCCTATCCATAAATGTACAATATAAAAGAGAAGCCTACTGCACTAAGACAAGAGGGACTGGGGGATTTAAAAAAAAAAAAAAAAAAGACAAAACAGCCCAAAAACTGATTTGTATTTAGATGAGCTACTTCATCTAGGACAAGGACTTCAGTCGCTGCTATATTCTATGCATCTAATTACTCGAAAGCAATTAACGAGCTCAGAATATGTGAATTTTTTTTTGTATGCTTCAACCGAAAACCATAAACCAATAGATAAAAATCTCTATTTATGGGGGGGTTTGATGTCAGACGTGGCAGCTTTAAAAAGCCACAACATCTCTAAAGTGATTTTTTCAGGCTCCACATCAGATGAAACTTTTCGAGCTTAATGAAAAGTCTCGTGTCCAGGTGATGTGAGGAGGGGGAGTGATTTACTTCATCAGGACTAAAAAAGGTGCTCAGTGTGTGGTGGGTTGTGGGGTTGAGTGTAAACTGATTTAACCTCCTGCAGCTGTCCAGAACTCCACTGCTGATGAGACTTGCATTGCAGTTTAGGCGTTGATTGTATGCAACGTGGCTGAATCTTGAATCGTAGTTAGGGTTTGGCGTTCGGCTCATTTATTTAGGAGAATGTGCAATAGAAATGCCCCCCCCCAGTATGCTGAATAAAAGTGCACCACTAAAGATGATCCCCAGATGTTCATCAGCCCTTCAGCAGACAATTAATAGCCCGAGAGGGACAACACGAGCCGCCCCGGCTTTTCTGAAGTGTCCTCCTGCCTCGAGTCCTGCTTTATTTGGGTTCTACTGGTCAGTGGAGGCCTCCTGAAGTGCAGCGGCTCCCGTGATTCAGTCACATTTGAGGAAGCTCCTGAGAGAGAAATGTGCTGGACGTGTACAAATGACTGTATATACGATTTCTATATATTTATTCCAGAAACATTTAATGTCCATAACGTGTCGATACGTCTAAACGGAAATGTTTCTGACTGGAATGTTGTTCAGACTCTTGTTTTCATAATGTTTAATAAAAAGTTCTGGTAAACGAAGTTTCCCTCTCTCTATCTCTGTCCCTTTTAATGAAGTCCGTTCCTCCTTACGAACCGCCGAACACTTTAAACCTGCTGTAGAAACTCAGTAAAATCACGAGACAGCTCAAATAAACACTAACTCTCAGACCTTTCAGACTGAGGGACAAACACGATGGATGCGAATATGATCTTTATTAGATTTCAGCGTATATAATATTTCTTAAATACATACTTCGCCCTGTTAATAATAAAATGAATAACACAAAAAAACACAACAGCAGCAGCAACAATAACTACAAAAAAAAAAAAATAACAATAATAATAATAATTTGATTTATGACGAATATTCGCGTTTTACCTGCCGCTCGCGTTTCTCTGATTTTATTGCGTAAATTAATTTTATAAACGTTTTAAAGTTAAGAATAGAAATGGTTAAAATATGATACGCAAACATTTAAAATGTGTGAGAGCATACATAAGAAATAATAATAATAATAATAATAATAATAATAATAATAATAATAATAATAATAATACGTTCGCGGACCTGCTTGCTTACGCAGTATTATTATTATTATTATTATTATTATTATTAAAGTAAAACCCCTTTTTTGTTTGTTTTCTTTAAACACTGATCGCGAGCTCCGTAAATAAAGTGAAATCAGTAAACCGTGTGAGAGCGGGGATGTTCGCGCAGACGGTCTCGTGATGAGGGTCTTCAGTCTCATTTAGATGCAGATGAGAATTTATTTACCACACTGTTATCGAGTTTATACACACTGTCCACACACACACACACTTACCTCCCACAGCGTGCGGCTGGAGTCTGGTCTGTTAGATTCAGTCATTTATTTTCCCTTTCAGTCAGTTCATCTTTAACTCAGATCAGTGTCTTCCACTGCTTTATACACTGTGAGTGGAAGAGTTTCTACTAAACTCCTGAATTTAGATCAAACACACAGGAAGAGCTGAAGCAGTGGGACATGTGGCAAACCCTGATTATTTCACACAGACTAATAATCAGTAATGGTTATAAAAAATTGTGTGTGTGTGTGTGTGTCTGTGTGTTTGTGTGTGGTAGATGAAAGACTTTTAAATAGATTTGGTGCACCCAACTCCCTGATTTCTATTTTTTCAAAGCAATGCCTATCTTTGACAGGGTATCATATATTTGTGTTTGAACATGTATTCTTAGCTGTGTGTGTGTGTGTGTATGTGTGTGTGTGTGTGAGAGAGAGAGACAGAGAGAGAGAGGGAGTGTGTTCCCTAAATGAGAGGACAAGTGTCTGTAATTTTTTTGTGCTGAGAGAACAAGTGTCTCATCAGTGTTTCATTGGCACACTTGTGAATGTGTGTGTGTGTGTGTGAAAGAGAGAGAGATCTACATGTGAGACTGAATGGATACAGTGCACCCAATTGTACACATGAATAATGAATATATTAGATAGGGTAGCTTGTAAAGTTTGAGCATGTGTTCTTACCTGTGTGTGTGTTACCTCAGTGAGAGAACAAGTGTCTGTAATGTTTGTGTGTGGGAGAGGACAAGTGTCTCCTCAGTATTTCACTGGTGTTTTTGAGGGCACACTGATGAATGTGTGTGTTTGTGTGTGTGTGTGAGAGAGAGAGAGAGAGAGAAGGTGAAAGTAAGGGAGAAGTGAGGATGAGTGGTGAGAGAGGACCGCTGGAGAGGCTCCTTGGCTTTCTGAGCTTTAAGTGTCCGCATTGCTTTGCATCAAGCTGCGGCGTCTCTGTAAGTCACACTCCTGTGACAGTGATCTTCACTGGTCCAGAGTGTGTTATGACTCCCTGTACACACCTTTCAGTGGTGATTACACTATTAAACCTCACAGATACACTACTGGTATTTGAATAAGCTGGTTATGACCTCAGTGTATTTTCTGCCTGAAACTTTGGTCTAAATTACAGTGTTCTGTGTAGTGTTGGGCTTGAAGAAAAAAATAATAAAAAGAGATAAATGAATGTACTGTCACTATATGCATCACTATCAATCTGTATATTCTTAAATAAGAGCTGTTACTTTATTTGTTTATTTATTTGTTTATTCATTTGATTATTCTTGATGTTGAATTTGCAGACCCAATGGAAGTTTTTTTTAGATAGAAACTAACTCATCAAAGCTCATTAGGATGTGAAGACTCTTCTTTCTTCTCAAAGTTAACGGATATAAAATTGCATCGGCATCTTCCTGTTGGAGTGGACGCTGCATATATTTACTATGTGGCAGAAAAAAAACAGGAGCTCTGTGTTAATGGGAATTATAGGAACAGACCACTGACACTGACACTGACCCTGGCCTTTTGTGAATGCACTGAAGGCCTGAACGATCACAGTCTTTATCACAGAGTCTGAAGCTCTAACGGAGGAGGTTTATAAGCGTGACATTGGTCGGTGTTACCCACCCAGGCTGTGTTTTGTAGACGTTGTCTCTTACTGTTCAGTCAAATCAGTGTCGCACCCTGATGCTCAACCTCAGCATAGAGCCCCCAATACACACACCCTTCTGCTGAGTCAGAGGGGCCGGTGTATCTGTGTGTGTGACAGGCATCACTTCAGCCCTCCACAGTATCTGGCTGGTATACCATTCAGTGAAGTGCGTGTGTGTGTTTATATTCATGCAATTCAGTTCCTGTGTTTTTCATGCTTCTCTGAACCGTTTCTTGTGTTTTTGATCCATCTATTGTAGATAGATAGATAGACAGATAGACAGACAGATAGATAGATAGATAGATAGATAGATAGATAGATAGATAGATAGATGGATAGATAAACAGACTCACACAGACAGACAGATAGATTTGCAGACAGAGGACAAAAGTAACAATTAAGTAAGTATAATAAAGTGTAAAGCATGTAATTTAAATGTTAATCAGCAAAATTGTAATGTGATAAAGCTGGACACAAGAGGGATACATTTTTAACATTTTCTGTTTAAGCACTTATCTGGTTTAGCCTGGCGTGTATGTGGGTCAACACTTCAACTTGTATGTACTTATCAGGTTTATGTTACAAAGTAATTAAAGTAGCTGTTACATAATAAGCCTTAAGATTAATAACTGAATAAAAAAACCTCTGGGGTCTGAGTGGTTAGCATATCACTGGTTTGCGTTTTCCCTGAGTGTATTACGCTGTGTTATTATGTGTTTCAGTGGCAGTCCAAGGTGCACTTGGTGAGAAGTCTGAGAGAAAAGGAAGAGTGAGGGATGGAAAACAAGAGAGAGAGGGGAAGAGCCAGTGTGCTCTTTGGCGTCTGAGCTGCACTGCTGATGAGATTCCCCTGTAGTCAGCGTCTCTACGGCTCGGTTTACTGGAGAGGTAGACACACACACTCACACACACACACACACACACACTCACACACACACATGCGCAATATATACTCATAGATAGATAGATAGATAGATAGATAGATAGATAGATAGATAGACAGACAGATAGATAGACAGACAGATAGACACATACATACATACATACATACATACATACATACACAAATACATAGTGCATTGTGCATGTGTGTGTGTGTGTGTGTGTGCGTGTGTGTGTATGCATGCTTACATAAAGTATTACACAGAGGCTCCACTCAAGCCCAGGCCTGTAGGATCACTCATTAAAAGGCAACCACATTTTATATAGTCATTGCATCATGTCTTATTGCAATATGTGTTTTCTGCTCACATTCTTCATGGAGTTGCGATGTTCTTGTTCTGTAGGCCCATGGCATGACATTAGGCTCCTATTGCACAAAGGTCAGTGACCTTTTGGTTCATTTTGCTTGTGTATTTTCTGATTTTTCTTATATTACTGAATGACTGAAGGCGTTTAACCAGTGTGAAACAGTCACAAACACATATAACTTCCCTTAGATAAAAAGACAAAACAGGAATGAAATTATATGTCAGGTCATTTAACAATTTGTGAAGAATTTCAAGGGGTGTCAAAAATGTTGCCTTTTTTTTTCTTTGAATGTTTTTACCTTAGTGGAAGTTTCTCTGATAGTTTTTGTGTAAGCTCATAAATGAGGACATTTTTTTTATAATCATTATCATCATCATCATCATCATCATCATCAATAACGGCCAATAACTGTGAAATGCTTAAATAAGGAGCATGCTCATTGATTGGTTAGTATTAGCCTTGCATGTGATGACTTTTATACTTCAAGTTTTCGTACAGAGTCCAGTTACACCTCGAGAGCAGACGGTAGCCAGTCGGTCCCTAAACAAACGGACACTTTGATTAATCGCCTGTGAAGCTCTATTAACGTTCAGGAGCGGCTCATGATGTTGCAGTCTGCTCTCAGGATTGAAGAAGTGACCTAGGTGCACATCACCCCCCCCCCGAATGCCCCCCAAACACAAGCAACCCCTCTGCGTGGTTAAAAAAAGCAATTTCCCGCTGCTGGCGCGCGCAGCCGCCTGTCACCGGCGCAACGCGCGCGCCGTGCTGAATAGACAAAGCGCAAACATGCATTCGAGAAGGGGGGTAAAGAGGAGGGTGCGAGAAATTTGCAACAGCAGCGATTTTTTTGTTGTTGTTTTCGTTTATTGTTCAAGCGAAACCCCAAAATAAACAAATAAATAAACAAACAGATGAACAAACAGGCTCTAATGCAGAAAGAGAGCTGATTATAATCACAGGGAGAGGCTTCAGCTGCAGCCAATTAGAGTCTGCAAAAGGAGCTCCTGTCAATCAAGTGTCACCTGGACAGCACGTCATCATGCACTCCCCTTGGTTTGTAGGTAAACGGGCAAAAGTGGAAGAAAAGTTCACATTTATGACTGAAGCTTGCAGTAAACAGGCAGGGCTTTTTATTGATTTGTTTATTTATTTTTGTTAGACTGTTTAACTGCTCTGGTGAAAGTGCATAACCTGCCTGCACACGGTTGCCAGCAATGGATCTGTTGTCATAAGACTGGAAAAATCAACTCTTGGAAAAAAAAAGAATGTAAGTGCTGCTAAAAGACTGTGCATTAACCATCTCTTTGGCCTATGACTCTGGCTTTCAGTGCCTCTACTCACTGAGAGGGATTCTTTTCAATGTGCTTACATGCACACAGTCTATACCCTTTAAATGGCCAGGAGCCGCCAGCGGGTCCAGGCTTTCCTCACTACAGTAATTTATGATTACCTCTTAATAATAAGCCTCAGGATGTAATAAACCTGGCACTTTAAGGGGGTTAACTCTAACATTGCCTAAGGATGGGGTTGCTTATCATATGGCCTCTATTTATGTTTCTTCTTTTGTTGTTGTTTTTTTTTTTTTTTTAGAACAGAAAATGTGAGGTTAATGACTTGGACTCACTCATACTTGGCTGCAGTGCTGTATGGAGCCCTGCGAGTGAGTGCACTCTGCGGTCCTTCTTGTTTTTCAGGGGTGCTGACCTCCAGTGCCCTCTAGAGAGAGGGTCATGATTTTGCTGACTCACTGGGATCGGTTTGTTCCTTACACTACAGCTTTCACTTCCCTTCTCCATGGCATGGCCAGAAGGGACTGCAGGTCAGCAGCAAGAGACTCATCGATACCCAGCGAGAAAGACCACTTATGGCATGCAGGACTAAACCTTTTTAAGGCAAATGTTTTGACTTCTGTGTGTAACTGCCCTGAAAAAAAGTAATGCATTGATATTACTCTATTTAAATGCATACACCTGCATACACCATTTCCATATGATAAAACTGTGTTGATGTGATATACTCTACTCATGCGGAAATGAGGTAAACATTTGACTAGAGCAAACTCAGTGCATCACATTTTTTCAGTGTGAATGTGTTACTGAGTCTCTCTCTTCCTCTCAATCTGTCTCTTTCTTTCCTTCTCTCTCTTTCTCAAACACTGTGGAAAGTGTTTTGAACTCTCTCTCTGTTGACACGAGTTCACTAGCACCATCATAAAAGTCCACAAAAAGATTTCAGTCAATTTAAAGAAAGTGTAAAGCAAGACAGACCTCTAATTGTGTTTTACATCGCAACTCCAGATGAGCTGGGGAACAGCTGGATTTTTGTCTTTATTCCATTCGTCTCCCCTAAAATTTTGGTCGTGCTGCTGTATTACGCTGTATTTTGCTGTATTCTGTCTCGTAAGTATTTTACGCAGTGTTTTTGCAGTGCTCCACAGGCTACGTATGCATGTAGTGTTAGGTGAAGAGTGTGTGTGAGTGCATCCAGCAGGGCAGTGCAGCTGCTCAACTCCATAATGAAAATAAAAGTAATGCAGTGGTTGAGTGGAAAGGAGTGTCCTCAGTGGCACGAGGGTCAATCGGCAATCAATTACTCCATTACTCCAGTGGACCTGGCCAACAGCCATCACACACACACACACACACACACACACACACACACACACACACACACACACACGCCTTACCGTCACACCATCACCACTTTTGGTTCCCTTAAGAACCTTTCAATGGATGATTCCTTAAACTAATTTTGTAAATGAGATGTGCAGGTAAAGAAGCTTTTAAAGTTTTAAAGATTCTCCGAATAATGTAAAGGTTCTGTTCCAGTTAAAGGTGTATCTTAGAACTGTATGTTCAAACCAAGATCCTAAATGGCTCTTATATCAAGAGGAGGATTTCTATGTCTAAACTAAGAAACATTTTAAAACCTTTAACTGTCCATACCTTTTACTGGTTTTATATAATGTGGAAGGTTGTTTAGAGATTAAAAATGTCCTTCACATTTTAACACTTTGTATCTACACTCTTTTGAAATAAATGGCTCTATGAGTGATGCCACAAAATAACCGTTTTAGTTCTTGAAAAATCATGTGAGAGGTGTGTTTGTGAAGAACCTTCTAAATGTTTTAAGGGCCTTCACATAAAGTAAAGGTTCCTTATCAGTTTTTTTTTTGCATAATATCATAAAAGAACCATCCAGACTCCTAAGTGACTTTTTGTCCAATGTTTTTTTTCAAGCCAAAAACAATTTAGAAACCTTTATTTTTGAACTTTCCAAACTTTCTGTGGCTCTCGGAAAAATGTTTACTTGGTTTCACATTGTGTGGAAGAATCTTTTAACTTAAAAATGTTCTTCACACATCTACACTCTTAAAAATAAAGGTGCCAGAAAGTTCTTTGCATTAAAGCGACTTTTTGAGTTCATAATTGAAAGGTTCTTGGAAGAGGAACCCTTAAACTGCTAAAAAAAAAAAAAAACCCCTCATGATCACATTTACAAAAATGATTCTTTAAGAAACTAACTGGTTCTTCTATGACGTTGCTGAAAGAGCCCTTTGTTGTACAGTTTTTTAAACATGTACACATTCATATCAGTTATGTTTAGCTCAATAAAATGTTTAAAGAATTTATATTTTTATCTATAAATATGCATGCATTCACATGCAAGTCTGCAAATAGTTAACTTTCATGTAATGTTCTACACGCCTTTTCTTCCCTTTGTGCAGGGCCTGGAGACACACACAGAGAGAGAGAGAGAGAGAGAGAGAGAGATAAGACACATAGGGAAAGAGAGACTGCACAAGCAGTGCCAGCCGAGCCCAGCAGCCACATCATCAGTTGTGTCTGTCAGTAAATGGGCCAACCTCAGTTTTCCCCAGTGAACACACACTGGGGTGGGCTTGCACCCACCGTGCCAACAGCCAGGATCCCCACTCATCCTACTCTACCTCTGCCTCACACCCCTCAGTCCAGCCTGGGCCCCCTCACACACTCTATGAGCACACTGCATGCCTGGCTGTCCATCAGGTGGTGCACTTCAGCAGTGAAGGCTCTCAGCGCTCACATTAATCTTCTTGAATTTTGCTGTGTGGTGTCAGAAAAAAAGGGAATTGCACAGGTATAGTTCAGTCCTCAAAAGTACATGTAAATGTACTCTCAAAGGTACAACATGGTCCAATTTAATACCTCAAACAAGTTTTAAAGTTACACTACATTCACTTTCCCAAAGGAATGGTGCACTACTGTGCCCTTTCACAACCTGATGTATTTAAATAGAAAAATAAAATAAAAACCTGTCCTGTCAGACAAGACTTAAGAACTCTTTAAAAGCAAAGACTTTCAGAGGAGCATGGTACAACTATGTTCCCTAATTAAAGATACTAGTTAGTGACAGAGTTTAGTGATTTTTTTTTTTGAGAGGGATAAAGATTCCTGCTAGTGGATGCGTAATGCTGACTTTTTCTTTTCCAGTCGCTTACAGTATTTTTACCTCTTAAACTCTTGGCTCGTCTTTAAGTTACTAATCTTAACCCTTAAATATCACTAAATATCACTATGTTTCCACAGGTGATAACAAAATCATGATATGATTTAGTATTAATAATTTTGTATAGTTTATTGAAATGAGTGGACCATTTCAATCATAATACCACATTTGTGTTCATAAGCACAGCAGAACATTCTTTCTTATGAAATGAATTTGATAAAAAGTTATTATAGTATGTACAAAATTGTTTTACACCAAAGAACAAATGATCCTTTACATTTTTGTACTCGGGTGTGTTTTTCATCCCATTGACTTTTAAGGTGTCTTAGAAAAAAAGCACAAACATATTATGATAAACTCAATTTTAAAAGTCTGGTGTATGCAGTATACAGAATCAGTTCAGTAAAAAGTCAGAATGTGGTGACTACACCTCTGTAACCTCATAGAAGGTCATAGAAGCTGCTGAATAATTTATTTTATTTACTGACAAATACACTTTGAACAATAAAAGTAGAGTTATTGGTGTAGTTTTGTCATTCTGCTATTTTGTAATTAAACAATTGTGTGATTTATTAGTTAGTTACGTAATAAATTACTGTATCAGCAGGTTTACTTCTGCACCTTTAATGGTTTTCCATGTCAACAAACACATGACAAAATGTAAAGAATCATTTGTTCTTTAGAGTAAAACAATATTGTACACACCATGATAATGTCTCATCAGAGTCATTTTATAAGGAATATTTTACTGCAAGTGAACATTCCGTTCTTGAACTGATGTATTGGAAGCAGGAAAAATGGGCAAGTGTGAGGACAAAATTACAGTTTTTGTGTAGTGTTCCCAGTATATAATGGTTAGTACCTACCAAAAGTGGTCTAAAAAAAAGGACAACCAGTGAACCGGCAACAGGGTAGCACAAATTGCTGTAAACATTAATACTGGTTATGATAGAAAGCTGTTAGATGACGTGCATTGCAGCTTGCTGCATATTGTGCTGCATTGCCACAGACCAGTCAGAGTGCCCATGTTGACCCCTGTTAACTGCTGAAAGCCCCTACAATGCATCAGCATCAGGACCTTGGAGCAATGGAAGTAGCTGGTCTGATAAATTCTTTTACAACATGTGGACGGCTGCGTGATTTTATATGTCACTTACCTGAGGAAGAGGGATGGATTGTGGGAAGAAGGCAGGCTGGGCAGAGGGAGTGTGATGCTCTGGGCAATGTTCTGCTGGGAAACCTTGGGTCCTGTCATTCATGTAGATTTTAATTTGATATGTACCACCTACCTAAACATTGTCCATCCCTTGACGGGTTAGAGCTGTTTAAGTGGGACAACATTGATACCAGCTGTCTACACAATATTAAATAGGTGTTATTAATGTTATGGCTAATCATATACATATTTTTTTTATTTTTATGTATTAAATTTATTTGTATGTATACAATTTAGGTGACTGCCTACTGAACTGTGGAAAAGTTATAATATATCCATTTTTATTAGGACTCCACCAATGGCAGATTATGGATGGGAGCCAAAGAGGTCCTTTAAGGAGTTAATTAAACTTATTATCTTATCTTATTATATTTCATTGTTTTCTTTCTAAAGCCTTTTTGTCCTATTGCTCTTCTGATTAGGTTAAACACTAGAAGAGCAGCCTGTAAAACTGGAGGTGCATGAGAAGAGATCACAAGCAGCTAATCCGTTCCTAAAGTGCCCACTTTGACAGGAGCTGACTTATACAAGGTAACCCAGTACATACATACTTTTTTCAAGCTGTAGTTGGATGTATTGAGGCGTGACATTCTGAAGCCCTTACAGGACATGGTGACCCTGTGGTTTGAAGTTGGAGTGAGCAGATCCCCTCCAGACAACAAGATGAAAGTCCCCAAGAGTCTAAACTGCCTTTTATCTACTATGACTGAATCATGGTGCTCTTCAGGGCAATCTCAGACTGACACACCTTTCAGAGTGATTTACTAAAGTGAGTACCTGGACCTACCCTTCACTCTCTCTCTCTCTCTCTCTCTTTCTCTCTTTCTCTCTTTCTCTCTTTCTCTCTCTCTCTCTCTCTCTCTCTCTCTCTCTCTCTCTCTCTCTCTCTCTCT
>JBBPCZ010000115.1:13357002-13370554 GCA_037974445.1 Brycinus macrolepidotus | reverse complement strand
CTGACTCTGTCTCTGTCTCTGTCTCTGTCTCTCTCTGTCTCCCTCTGTCTCTCTCTCACTCTCTGTCTCTCTCTCTCTCTCTCTCTCTCTCTCTCCCTCTCCCTCTCTCTCTCACACACTCTCTCTCTCCCTCTCTCTCTCACACTCTCTGTCTCTCTCTCTCTCTGTCACTCGCTTTAACCCTGTCTGTCATTTATCTTTATGCACCTCTTTACTGGTACTTGGCACACTCCAGGTTTGGCACCAGAACTGAGCTCCTCTGCCAGTTCCACTCAGAAGGAGTAAGGGGTGAGCATGAAGAAAAAAAGACCACAGTTAACACATTTGTGCAGTAACCTGGTATTGTATGTAAAGAAAGATTAGGTTCATACATGGAAGCTGCAAGGGTCATTACAGACAATACAAGATTTACTGTGTCTGTGTTGAGCACATATAATATAATATAATATAATATAATAGACATATCATCGTACAAGTACAGTGATTATCTTCTTATTTTCATGTTTCTTCTGGAAATAATAATAAAAAGAATGAAGACTAAAATCGAAACCGTACACATATCCAGATATACATGCATATATATCAAACTGCATGTACTATGTTGCCATAGTCAAGTGACAGAAATACAGTGTTGATAATATGACATCAGTACACTACCTGCAGTGAAAAATATTTGACATTAATAAAAGTATCTGCAGCAGCAGTGCAAAATGTACCACAACATGTCTGAAAGGCTTTCTGCTTCACTCTGTACCTATGTCAGAATTTCGACTGCCTCGTCTTGTTTTCTGTAACTGAAGATGTATTGTTTCCTGCAGTTTTCAAGATGTTTTTCTCTCTTTCTGGTGAGGTATGACAGACCAAGTGGCCAATCTTACACTGGAGCGCTGACCTTTGTGATTTATACAAGTTGTGCCACACAGTGCCACCCCAGGGGGCAACTTTACCACACCCTGACACACCAGTACTCATACATGGCACATGCTTGCGTAAGTAGGTATATGAGGGTCATACATCTGTTTCAGCTTGCGTATCTTGTTCTTGGTGTCTGTGTGTTGTAGCCTATCAGTGTCACCATGATCCACAAACCTCTGCCATTCTCTTTCCTTTCTCTGCTACATCAGCGTTCAAGAAGTGAACACACATAACTTGGTGGGTCAACATTACTTTCCATCAAGGATGAAAACTGAAAACTGAAAATGTAGATGTTGTGCATGCTACTCCATTTAAAATAATTAATGCTGAAAAAAAATATTGACCATTAACCCATTAAATGGTGGGACTGGCATGGAGGTTCAGGCTTCTATAATACAGCCAGTGCATTGTTTAACTTATAGCTACTGAATAACCCCTGTTCAAGCCTTAAAATGTATTAAGGAAATTCAGTTCAATTAAATTAAATTCTATTTTATTCATATAGCACTTTTTTACAACCAAAACTGTCAGAAAGCAGCTTTACAGAATCAAGGTCCGAGCCCCTAGTGAGCAAGCCAAAGACGACAGAGGTGAGGAAAACCTCCCTAAAACTGGAGGAAGAAACCTCGGGAGGGACCAAGACTCAAAAGGGGAACCCATCCTCCTCTGGTCAACCCGGAGAGAGAGAGAGAGAGAAAGAGAGTCTCTATTGGGAAAACTAACAATAGAAGGCGTTTGTGTACAGACTTAATCACTGCAGAACAGATTAGCTGTCTATGACTAACAGAGTAAAGAGAGGAAACTTGGTGGTTTCACAAGGTTTTATTTCAGATAATCTTGAGATTCAGTGTGAAATCAGTGGCAATGAATCAGTAGTAACATCTCTAGTTCTTAGGTTACTTCAGAACGGCTGTGGGTGCCCACAGATTTTATTATATCTCCCTTTGTTTAGCTTTGAATGAGGTGCTGCTAAACTGAGATTGACTTCAACTTCTTGATATTAACAGGCATGCAGCACACATACTAAATGCTAGAAATTGATATGATAGAAATTTGTGGGTTTATAAGGGAAATTTAAAGGTCATGCTTGCATGTTATTTTTTTCAGACCACTCATGGCATTGCTATATAAATATCAAAAAGCAAATGGAAATGGGCAGTTAGTTTATTCACTATGTGACGTAAATCACTTTGTATAAGTTGGACCTCACTAAAAAGAAAAACACTGCATTATTTGAGCTAAACTTTCTCCACGCTTCTCTGTTGAAGCCTCAAGTTCACGTCCTAGTTTACCCTACTTGAGTTATGCTTCACACAGAAGGCCTAATGAACACGCAGGTGAATGAAAAGACCGAGCAGAAGGGAAAAGAAAAGTTTTCTGTTAAGAGTGCTCACTCAGCTAGTTGCCTGCGGAGAGGGTGGAGAAAAGGAAGGGAAAGAAAACAGAAAGTGTGGTAAGAACAGTCATGAAAAATGACAGGAAACTGGCATGGTGACAGAGAGAGGTGTGTTAGCACCAGCGGCTGGTTAGTGAGTTTGGGGGGTTGGGGGGAGTTGGGTGGGAGACAGGAGGAGAGAGAGAGAGAGACTGACAAATCATCCCTCTCGTCTTGGGTGGTGGTGAGTATGTCTTGTGGTGAGAGGCATTGGCAGTATGAGGTCATGCCTGCTGGAATGGGAGAAAAAGCGCCTGTATCTTCTGCATTATTCCTACACGGCATCACTGAGTGGTGTTATGATAAATTATGACACCCCAGTCTGCGATTTCCTGTTGTGGTGACCCTGATTTAAGCCATTAACATTTTGAGGCAACTACCCGTTCATCCCCTCCGTTCATCTGTTCCATCTCCACTTTCTGTTCTTTTTCCACAATTTTTCCTCAGGTTCTTTAGTCCCCTGTCTCAGTAAGTGGATCTTTAGGCACTTGTCTGAGAAGTTAACTCTTTTTAACTTATGTATGCCACCTTCATTAAGTTTTAGGAGCACAGGTCAATTCAAGCCCGCACAGCACACACACAGAAAAAAATGATACGAGTATATCTATTGGTTGCACATGAATAAAATAGGTTTACACAGTGCTGTCTTTCACTTTACTTCTTTCAGTTTCTTTGTGTGGTGGCCTGCAGAAACCCTTCACGTGGTGATTTGTTTTACTTTTAGGTATTTTTTATGTTTCTAAATGTACCCTCACAAACTACTTTCTTTTTTTTTTTTTTTTTTTTGAGTTTCCTGTTATGCTGTGTCACACACACACACACAAAATTACATTCCAGAAGCAAAAAAGAAAAACCTAATCAAAATGTTGCAAAACCTAATTTTTGACAAAACAGTTTGGGCTTTTCTGCAAAACAGGCATCAGTGACATTCTGTGGGTTTTTGCAGACCTCCGCATATGTTACCATGTGTAACTGACCGACACATTCAAATTATAGCAGTGTTTTTTCTTGCATGTCTACCAAATTATCACTATCCACATATTGGCCTTTCTATTGCAGATTTTAAATCGAACAAGCCATTTGCCAAATAACGTTTCTTCAGATTGTCCCTAAAACGTGTTATATACTTTGAATTCATTGATTCCCTGAAACTTTTCACATAAACTTTTATTAAAAAAAAAAAACAAAAACAATGGAAGTTTTTATTTTTTCTGTTTCTCTCTTTTACACCCTCAAAGTCAAGCATTTTTAGCAGCTCTTTAAGCACTTGTCAGGTACGTTCACTTCCTTTCTTGTTTTTTATGTTTACCATTCAATCCCTTTCCCTGGAGGCAGCCAGACAATTTGTAATTTGTCATGTATGTGTGTGAGACAGCTTTGGACATGAGGGAGCTCGTTCATATCCTGACATCACAACACATAAAACATGCAAACCATTATTAGTACAGTTCCCATGTGTATGTTACAAGATGGCTTGTCATTCATACAGAGCTGCAATAAACGAGGAGTGTGTCTGTGGTTTATAACCATGTTTTCTAAGTGGATGAATGAATATATCGAGATTTCTTTCCTGACACATTTGTAAGGCTGGAGGTGAGATGATGTAAGTGCTAGCTTTATTGAAATTAAAACAAAATGCTGAGAAGCAGTTCAGGGTTAAATCAAAAATTAAGAATAAACAGCAGGCTTGGAGACATGAGATCAAGTAACAGAAGCCAAGAAGTTCAGGAAACACTGAACTAAGCCAACAAAGAAACAAACACATTTAAAGAAACGCATCTCAAGCAAGCATATATAAAGATTACAGAGACAGGCCTACAGGAGAGTAAATACGCACAGGTGGGCACTAATGACAAGGTGGGACAAGAGAAGAACAGAAACAAGTGGGGACAAAGCCTGACCTGAAAAAGTAGCCACAAACACACACACATGTACACTAACACACTCCTACACATACTAGAAGTTGCACAGACTAGTCAACTAGTTGATTAAAATACCCACTAGTTGAAGTAAATGTCTAAAACACAGTGACAGAGAAACAGTGGTGTAGACCCAAAAAGAAAGTTCAGAAAAGAGGTCTTCTATTAAACACAAACCATTTATTGGTGTAGTAATACTACACAATATTCCACTACAAATTGTGTAATGCCACAATGAAACTGAGTATCCTAAATTAAACCTGGTAGAAATGGCTGGTTTAACTTCAAACTGACCCATCTGTATCACGTTCTCCTACCTGGATCCTGGATTCCTTTCATCCTTGGAAGGAATCCAAGCTCACCACACTTGAGCATTAACATCATCTATCTTATCTATCTTCTTTTCTCATCTAGGAATGTAAATTACTACCTTTCTCAGTCACTGTATAACTCCAATGCACTCTTGCATTTCTGGTATTTTGTTTTTTGTTCACATTTGTTCTTTGTTTCCCCGCCTTAGCCAGAGGTGGACAGTAACGAAGTAGATTTACTTGAGTACTGTACTTAAGTAGAGTTTCTGAGTATCTGTACTTCACTTGAGTAGTATTTTTTTGGGAAACTTATGACTTTCACTTCACTACATTTGAAAGACAAATATCGTACTTTTTACTTCACTACATTTCTATCAAGGGTCTTGTTACTCGTTACTTTTAATTCCGAAATGGATGTTTTTTCACCTTTTCTAAAACGTGATTATTTTTTGCCCGGGTGACATCAGTAATCAGTAGAGTTAGTCTGTAAACAGTAGTCTGTAACCATAAAATTAAGTTCAACACCGGTATTGCATTTCTGCAATGCAAGACGATGTGAGAGGCTTTTTTTAGCTGGATTGATCTTTAGGCCAAGATGGGCAGCAATCAGCTCACGCAGCTTTGAGAACCAGCTTCTGCTTAAGATAAATAAGGACTTTTACAAGTTTGAGTAATTTGACCACACTGAGATTATCTGTACCATCACCACTAAAGAGCTGTGAGACGGACAGTATTGAGAGATTTTTGTTTTGATGTTGAAGTCTTTCCGTCTTTCCGTGTACCTGTGTTGTAAAGTTGGTTGGATGTTCTTTTTTTTTTTTTTTTTGCATGCCAACATATATATACACACACAGACACACACAGGCCATACCTGGTAGACGGTGCTATACGGTTGAGTAAGATCCCATAACACATGTAATGCCTGTTTAGTCCATTTGTGTGTGTGTGTGTGTGTGGGTACAGGTATACGTCCTCATGCAAAGCTATACTTCACTCCTTTCTTCTTTCATGTTCTTTTTTTGTGTGCCAATTTGCATTCACAGCAGTTCCACTCTCAGCTTGATTAAGA
Source organism: Brycinus macrolepidotus (assembly GCA_037974445.1). Taxonomy (NCBI): domain Eukaryota; kingdom Metazoa; phylum Chordata; class Actinopteri; order Characiformes; family Alestidae; genus Brycinus; species Brycinus macrolepidotus. The sequence continues at coordinate 13,364,905 of JBBPCZ010000115.1, read as the reverse complement.
TGTACATTACATACATGTACATGGTACATTGTGTCAGAACACCTACCATGCTGTTTCGTGGTGGTGTGTAGTTTTACAATTAAAAATAAACAAATGACTTGTTTTCTTTGTCAGCTGGGGTTGTGTTTCATTCTGTAACATTTTACCAGTTCCTTATTCTAGAGGTTCTACAAGCTAGTCAGAGGCATTAGCTATTGCATGTGTTGTGCCAATAATGCAACAATGCGGTAAAAGAAAATGTACTTTTAATACTTAAGTATTTTTAAAAGGAAGTACTTCAGTACTTTAACTCAAGTAAAAATTTGACTGTATGACTTTCACTTGTATTGGAGTAACATTTGACCAGTGGGATCTGTACTTTCACTTGTGAGTAATGTGAGTAATTTGTCCACCTCTGGCCTTAGCTTGACTTTACTTTTCTTAGCCATAGCTGTTAGCTATGGGTAGTAGCACTACCTGAGGCCTAGTCTGATTTTAACTTTTGCTATTAGCTGAGAAATGGAAGACTCTAAAATGTGCAGTTATTTTAACATATACTTTATATCTGGCAGTCTGTGTAACTTTGTGAACAGAGCATAAAACTGAAACAGAACAAAAAGTTTACAATAGTGAATGTCTCATTCCTCCAAATGCAGCATCATAGCAGCCTAGCAGCTTTTTACTGATGCCCAGAACATGAGGACATGTTTTGTAATGATGACTAATCAACTAGTGAAAAACACTAGTCATGCAACCCCTAACACCCACCCACCCACACTGGATGCTTTTCCAGTGTTCAGTACAGCAGAGCACAGTCACTAACTTGAACCCAGAACTATTTGTACCCTGGTTCCTATCTAAGGTTTTGTGCAGAGTGATAATCATAGACTCTCAATGAACACATCTAACGGACCTTGAACAGTCTTCTACTGATACAAAGACTGTATATGACAAATGAGCCTGAGCCGTACACACACATTTGTATCCTCACGCATAGAGTAGAAGTCTCTGTAGCGCCTGCCCCTGTCAGATAGTCCATTATGAATTAGTCATGGCCCCACCCAGCCTCACCTGGCCCTGTTTGTGCCTCTGAAATATGTATGTCAACTTTATTAAGATTTAAGAGCAAATGTCAAATCCAAGCTCACTCACTCACTCACACATGTTTTCAATCTCTATTCCTTCTCCCCCGAATAATTGCTTTCTTGTGGACTTTTAAAGCGTTTGTAGTTCTTTTTTTTTAACATGGATGCTGAAGCATAGATCAGGCCACTTTGCACCACTATGTAACTTTACATTCAAGTGCAAATAATGGTGATAAAATAGTGCTAAGCGAATTTGTCTCCTCCAAGAAGAGTAAAGAATAGACTAAATTGTCATTGACTTCAATTAAAAGTGTTACAAAGACAGAGGAGAGGACCATCCTGTATGAAAATCTCAAACAGGTGCCAAAAATTGGAAGTATTGGTACTGGAAAAATGGAACTGGGCTTCACTGCAGGAATCATGGAAATGGGAAAATTATTATGAAGGACCTATGTCACTCCCATCCTACTCACACCTTCTCCTTCATTCCAGCAGAGACATGTGGTGAGAAGGACTGGCAATGTACTCTGGGAAAAGAGGGAAAACAGGAATTCATCAGGCCTGTCATATGGAATTCCCCAGGAGCCGACAGATCCTGGCCCAGAGATGGGGAGCCAAGTGGCCCTGATGAGCCAAATAAATCTCCAGCATCCCTGTGGAACGTCGTTTGAAACACCATCCAAGATTGTGATACAAGTAAGGGTGGTGAGCTTTGTCTTTTTTTGTCAGGCCTTATTATAAACATGTCAAAGATGCAAAAGAGGAGTACATAAATGCAAATACATTACCATTCATGCATGCTAAATCAAAGGACATCAAACACAGCGGACTCATGCGGAGATCCTGGTGGCTGTAGGGGTCAACGTATTGTCACTCAAAACACTTATATTTTTTTTCCATTTTAAAAAATGCCTTTAACACCACTTGAAAACACTAGCCCATTTACTTTGTGACATCTTATGTCAAATTAACTTATTAAAGTGCTCCAACATAGTTAAAATCTTGTTGAAATTTTAAAAAGTTAAAAATGTTACTCAGTTCCCCTTTGAAAATATCATTTTAAAGATGGAAGGCTTTGTTATGACAGTAAGGATATTTATTTTTGCCAACAGGGAAGATGCACAGCTGATTGGAAATAAGTAAAGCAGAATATTGGAATTATTCGTGCTTAAGATGATTGATGGAGGAGAAGAAATGATAGATGGATAAATATATAACAGATGGCTGTTAAGAAAAAAGACGTGCAACAGATAGGACCGCAGGACCCAAACCCGTTGTCCTCTGACATGTATGCTGGACAATGGATGAGCTGCTAACACGAGGCCGCAGAGGTGATACTGCCTCCCACATACTTTCACCCCAGGGAGTGACCCCTGTTACTTGTTGTTTAGTTTGTATATGTGTGGGGAAAGTGAGGATGAGGCAGGAGAAGTCTGCATGCAGGATAGGTCACTGTGTGCTGTATGTATAATCAATATATATTGCTTAGTCAATAAGATTCTTGAGTAACTGTAAACCAAATCAATTTGTTTTGACATGAGCTTACAGTGCATCTAATATCACATTTATTGGTGCAGGCACAAAGTACAAGGAAAATTATAATAATAAAAAATCTTATTTTTAGTAAAAGTTTATGTAATGAAATTTTATTCATAGTCATTTTTCAGCCAGTTCTATTGGTCTGTTTATCATGAAATGAAAAATGAAAATGGAGACATGGAGGTTCAAGGTTTGTTCCAAAAATGATAACTTGTTTTTTTTAAACAGATGATATTTCACAAACATCACTGAAAGGTAATAAAAAGCCAAGGTTAATGAATATATGTAATGTGATGTGATCACCTGTGTCCCTGAAAGAAACAGATGAAGAAGAGAGCTGCAGTGCATGCTTTTAATTCAAACTGCTGCAATGTAATTTTAATGTGTTAACTAATATATTTTCCAAGGAAGTACAAGAAAACTTCTTTAGTTTTACTTTGTACATGCACCTGTAATAGTACAGTAATAGAAAGGGTAATTGTTTTTTTCAAGTGGTGTAGAAAAGTAGAAAATAATAATGGAATGACAAAGTTTTTACCTGCCACAATGGTCTACTATATTTCTCTTGAGTTTACTACAGGTGCACAGCTGAAGCAGTACTGTCCGTGGTGCTGAAATACTGAACTGTCTTGACATCTTTAAAGTCTTTAGTTAGGTTAGAATAAAAGTGCTTGTCTTTTATCGCCCCACATCCTCCTCCTTACCACTATACATGTGTGTGTGTGTGTGTGTGTGTGTGTGTGTGTGTGTGTGTGTGGTCAGGTGAGTCTCACTGAGAGGTGCGTGCCTCCTGTCACCAGGGAGAGGTTGCTCAACACCAGCGAGGGAGGATTCTAACAGAAGGTAAAGGAGCAGCTGTAGCAGTAAAAACAGAACAGATGGACATATACACTGGTGTCACTCACAAATGTACACGCGCACACACACACACACACACACACACACACATACACACACACACTTTCTCTTCATTAAAAATCAAGATTTCCTTGCAAGAACAAGGTCCACTTGTAATCTACAAACCCCACCCCCACTTACAACCCACCTCCCTGCGTATTTTGCAAACATTTTAGGCAGATATTTAGACTGTTCTATAGCAGATAAGGGGGAGCTGAATGGCCATGAACTGTGACCGGCCCGTGTGTGCAATTTTAATAATGCTTACCATCTGTCATTTTTAAACAGGTACCACTTTTTACACATGTCTAAAGAAGATTTAATAACAAAATTAAAAATGACTGAAAAATGAATGACGCCCAGCATGTGGCAGTCAATCAGAAAAGGGGACATTTTCATATTTCAGTCTTAAAGGCACAGTAATAAAAACAGCCTGTTTATTTCCAAAAGGATAAAGAGAGGCTGGAAAGTTGTCATGCAAATATAAATAATGTGTTTGGTGATTAAATCCATACCGTGTGAATGTGTGTGCGTGCATAGTTGTGTGTGATACATTCTTCCTTCTTGAACGTTTAAATATTTAATCACTGTGCACAAACATAACATAGACCCTGTGGCTCTGCATGACCATGTGTGTATTGGAGCATCAGGCTGAAGGAGCTGATTGACAAACAGATTTATTTTATGGTATAGTTCTCCAAAAGCATCAGGTCCATTAAAATTTTATGGCTACATTTTTGCTATAGAGAAAAACAGCCCTGCATCACTATGACGTACAGCAGGTATACACACACATACACACACACACACACACACAAGAGAAAGAGAGAGTGAGCAAAGAAAGGGAGCAAGGGGTCATTTCAATGCAGCTGTAGCATAAAGTTAGAACTCAACTGAATGGTTAAAGTAGGAAAGTAGTGCCCTGCAGCTTTGCTTAGATATAATGGTGTGAAATGATCTATGCTAATATAAATCACTCCTTATAGTGTAAGGATTACATTGGAATCTTAGTGGTTACAGAATAATTAGTAGAACCTATTGGATACTAAGCCTTAAGATTAATAACTGGATCATAAGCCTATATTGTAAGGAAGAAAAACTGGCTTATTCACAGGGTAATCTCTGAAATGGTATTTCTAGCATTTCAAGTACCTGTAACAGCTAGTCTGTGCAGGACGTACCATTTTTTTTGTTGCTGTTTTTTGTGTTTTTCTTTTTTTAAGCACAGTTTTGAAAACACTGACCATTTTGTCCAAACGCTACACACAATTATCACAACCCCACACTCAAGTGGCAAAACACTTGAGATCTTTTGGCAAATGAAACACTTTACAATTATTTCTAAAACCACTGTTTTGTTGTTATTTTGCACATACATAAGTCATTTGATCTAATTCTATTTGAATGTGTTAGTCACTACTCTGCTCAACCTAAAACACTTTTAGCATTTCTAATTTCCTAATGACTGAAGCGCACAGAGAAAGTAGAATAACAAATTCACCAAACACTACATGAGACCAGCTCTGCAGACTGATGGAAATATTTATTTACTATATTTACTGTATTTGTTTATTTATTTATTTACCATATTCTCAAGACAGTCAATACTGAACATCAAAACAAAACATGTTGAGAACAAAACATATCCCAGTTTTCATATTACTACTACTGTACTTACCACTGCGAGCTCCAGTACAGTTGAAATGTACAGTGAGTTGGATTTGGTCATAAGACTAAACATTACAGACAGCTGGTGCCCTGTTAGTTAGTGAGTTGCCTGCGATCAGAAGGCCATGGGTTCAAATCCCAGGCCTGCTAGTGGTACCACTAAGATACCCTTAAGCAAGGTACCATCCCTTCACATTGCTCCCCGGGCAGTGACTATATGACTATAAGGGCCCCCAAATTCAAAAATATTGTGGTAATATTCAATGTGGTAAGAACCTTCTTGAATTCTTGAATGTCAAATCCATCCTTGTACTGATGCTGCATCAATTCCATCACAGGCCTCCTCCATGGTTTGAATAAGGGGTGTCTGGACATAGGGCTGGAAATCGTAAACCTTCTGCCACCATGCAGACTAAAACTCTTAGATGGGGATTAGGAAGGGGTGTTGTATTACCAACGGGGGGCGCCCAGGGAGCAGTGCGTGGGGATGGTACCTTGCTCAAGGGTACCACTGGGAATTGATGAAACCAGTTTTGGACAAGAGTAGATCGGTGGAAAGTAGGGCTGCACAGTATATCGCCTGCTAATCGTTATCCCAATATCGATCTCTGCAATATCGCAAAAGGCTGCAATATGCAAACGAGTCTCTAACCAGTCAAAGTGTTTCTGACAGGGCAACCAACCACAATGTTCTGATGAATCAAGGTCTTCATGTAATCCAACAAAAGTGTTGGTGAATTGGTGCATAAATGGGCGGGCCTAAACTGATGTAACTAGGATAAGCAGATATATTTAAATGTATTGGACATCACTAAAACTCTGATTTGAAAACAGGCTGTTTTTGTAGCTTACTGTCCATATATGGACTGTACAGAGTAAATGTACCATTTGAAACAATATTTACAGACTTTCAGCCTTTTTAATTCAAGAAAAGTGATAACATGGGCCATTAAATATCATGAAAGGCTTCCTTCTTGGCATTCTTGACCCTCAATCCTATGTAGACCAAAAAAAAACGGGTACCAAAACTTGCATATAGTCAGCTACTGATTTACTGTAGACACAAGACATGTTTTTCTCCTGCGATCTTTACAAAATGTTGGAAGTACTGACGCCACTGTGTATCTGCTGAGATTTGGCGGAACTCTCAGTCCAGCCTCATTCAGTGTTAGTCCATGGTTTATCATGTGGTCGGCAAGTGGATCATGAATTTCATCTAATAAATTTAATCTTCTTCTTTTTTATGCATGTCCTCCCCCTCTTCCAGGTCTTCTTGTAACTTAGCCTCTACCTCGGCCTCTGCCTCCTCCTCCACCTCTTTCTCTTCCTCCATGGACCACCTTATCCTCCCTCTTTCTCTGATTGGTGTGTCTACAATAACGTGCTTATGTAGCAATTGGTTCATAGGTGTGGTCATTTTAAAGCCAGTGACTTCATGATATATTTTTGTATTTATCAAGTGTGTTTAGCAAATCACTGTGTGCTCTCTTTTGCAAAAAGTGTGAGGCTGACAGTGTGCTTATAGTTGTGCAAATCTGGGCCGATGTTTTTGCTCCCTGAGTGTAATTTTTCACTGTGGGACACTTTTGATTTTAGTGTTTAAGCGACTGAAAAAAGATTGTAATAAGGTCCATAGCACAGTGATTACCTGATATATACTGAATGTATGGGGAACAAACTTTTACACTTTAAAGCAAGGGTCATCAGTCTTATCTGAAGAGAACCAGAATGACTGCATGTTTTAATGTCTTTCAAACAGGAGCTCAACTCATATTACTAATCAATTACTTCTAGACTGTGACAAACTGATTAAACAGGTGGAATTCAGGTGAGCATCTACTTGATCCAAAAAAAAAGAAGCCTGCAGCCACATCCTCCTGAGTCTCTAAAGAGTGTTCTGAAATAGACAGTATGACATTTAACATGATCTCTTCTTTAATCAAAATACTACATTTTTAAAAGAAAGTGATTGGGTTTTAAACATATCTTTTCTGTCTTAAAAAAATCATGTAGTTATATAGTTTTACTAACTTCTTAATAACATTTTTTAAAACATTCTTCAAACACGGCATAATAAATTAACCAAAAGAAACCGTAAACCTTTTAAGTTCAACATATTTTCTCTCTACTTTGAGGTTAATTGTTTTGGTAAACAATGTTTTCACATATACTGTAACAGTATACAAAATGCTAATGAATAAAATTCAATTTTTAGACACAAAACTGCTCTAATTCCTGATACTGGAGTGCAGTAACATAAATGTTCCACTGCAGGTATGAGACAGATCACACCATAGATGATTAAATATTTAATGAATATGCGTAGGAATCTTTTTGGTGGGTGGGTGTGTGTGAGTGGGTGGGTGTGTGAGTGGGTGGGTGAGTGAGAGAGTGGGTGTAAGCTTGCTGTGGGGTGCTGTTAGAACACCCAGTCAGGGGTCTATCACATGAAATTCAAGAATGATGTGTCGTTTATCTTTAACACTCCTCCAGCGCCAAGCAGAAGCCCTCTGGCATGGACATGCACACACACGCGCGCGCACACACACATGCACGCACACACACAAATATATTCATTTGCTATTTGTTATTCTTTCTCGCTTTCTCGGCTAAAATGTGTAAATATGGGGATAAATTATGTGAATGAATTCATTTGAAGAAGTCACACATGAAAGAAAGAAAGTGTGTGTGTGTGTGTGTGGGGGGGGGGGGCTGGGGGGGGGGGGCGGAGGGTA
>JBBPCZ010000115.1:13322556-13333860 GCA_037974445.1 Brycinus macrolepidotus | reverse complement strand
AATACACACACACACATACACACACACACACACACACCTCCCCCAGCTCATACAAACACACACTCACACAACCCCCCCCCAAACCCCCGGCCCTGGACCCCAGCGCACTCATCATGGCTGCAGCGACGCCAATCGATGTGCCGCGCCCCACTGAGCGTGTCCACGGCACCCAGCGCGGGGCTCCTCCACAGGGATTGTGGGAAATCTGATTTATGATGCCCGTGGTGCTGCTGACCACAAACTTTAACTCTCACCCTTCTGTTCTCCATTCCTCCCATCTTCCCCCCTTCTCTCTCCCTCTCTCTCTTGCTCTTTCACCTCTGTTTCTCACTCTTCTCCAGTCACTTTCATCTTTCTCCTTCCACTTTCTTGATCATCCTTCCGTTTCTTCCTCTTCCAGTCCCTCTCTTTCTAAAGCTCTCACATACAAATCACAAATTCTGTCCATGTGAGGCAACTTAAAATGAATAGAATTAAATACAAACACATACTGCCACTGGCATAACAAAACATTGTAACTTTTTACCTTGTAACACAGTGAATTCAGCACCATTTGGGAACACCAGCTGTCGTTTGCATTTCATGATGAACAAACCAATAGAATTTTTTTTTTAAATCAAGATCTAGTTTCATGAACATTACATAAGAGTAAAGTTAGAACACGTTTTCTTCTTCTTTAAAGTTGCCATTTTTGATACTAGACCGTGTTACCACAGCAATGGAATGTAGTCTCACGTATGTGCTCTGAATGTCTGGACAACGCAGGGTATCTCGTGGCACCGGGGAGCTGGGGAGAGCTTCTCTAAGAGGGATAGAGAGTGAGCAAGGGAGGAAAAGAGGAGAGAGATTATTCCATTTCATAGGGATCTGTGGAAGAAGGGAGGGAGAAGAGAGGACGAGTGCAAGGGATTGCTGGAGATTTCCATGGCTGCTTGAGCGCTCAGTCTTCTCAGTCTGTCTCATCTGCTCTTGGGCTCTGCCCTGAAGTTCTGCTAGATCCTCCTACACACACACACACACACACACACACACACACACACACACTCACACACAGACACACACACACGCACACACACAAGTGCACAGTGAAAGAGAAAGAGAGAGAGAGAGAGAGACACAGAGTAAGAGTGTAAAAAGATACTGTTACTCCACCTTTGCTACTCCTGTACTGCAAACTATACTTTAAAAAAGTTGTTCTTTAAACTGCCTTGATTGATTGAACTATGTCCATCAGTTCCACAAGAATATATCTAAAAATATATTGCATAAGACATAAGACATTATTGCAAATAGTATACAAACTGAGAGACAAAATGTGTTGATTTTATATATTTTATTACTAAAGTGCACAGTTCAATCAAGCAGCTCTCTAGACACACTCAAGAATATTTCATTGGTTAATGGCACCTTATTAGAAAAATACCAGATTTTTTGTTTTCTATTCTTTGTCAGTTGCTATTCTTTTGAAAAACCTATATTAAATGGTTACAAAAATATATACAGCTTTTTAGAATGAAACTGTTCATGAAGAGCAGAGTGGTGACTTATACTTACACTGATGTATCTTTTAACTATGACCTGACAGCAACATATAGTAAATCTTCATGATGATGATCTTGTTCATGATGGAACTTAAGTTCTCAGTCTCTCAGAGAATGTGCAGCTGTTAAGAGATACTCTTAAATAAAGCATGGTGGATGAGAAGGCCTGGCTTTTGCTCAAAGGTTAAAAAAAATGAGCTGTATAGCTCATAATGTTGATCAGTGTTGTTAACCCTCCTAAAGCTTCCATGGCATTTACGCCTTCAAATTCCTCTTCTGATATTATGTTCAATTATGTCTCACTTAAAACTAGCAGAGACATTCTGCGGAAAATGTGAAATTGAAACGTCTAATCAATACAGTATTTGTGTTTTTAAGTAATTGATTAAACATTTTTTATTCTTTTTTTTTCTAATCACAAATCAATAATGTTATGTAACCAAAAATATGGTAAAATTATGATAACAGCTCTAAGGGTTCATTTGCACGTCCCTGGATAGTTACATAGCATCGGCACATAGACACACAGCCCAGGACATAATAATATGCCATAATAAGCAAGCACAAACTGTTCACGTGGTGAATTTCAATTGATAATGATATTATTGACTTGTGTATAATTTAGCAAGGATGTAATACAGCAGGCCTCTGGAGACTAATGAGACCTCTGCAAACTTTTCATATAATTTTAACTCAGCTGAGAATCTTCCTAACCCCCCCCCCCTCAAAAAAAGCTGTTGAATTTCTCAATTTTACCTGTCCATGTTTACTACTGAACAAAGAGAGGTTTTAGAGGCTCAATGAAGCATACTGAGCTGCATTCAGCTGCCAAGTTACAGAGCAAACAGAAGTTACCTGGCTTGGGTGGTATATTTGGGATTTGGCTGGGTCACTAATCTGGACCACTCTACTTTCTGGCTCGTTTCATTATAACAACAAAGTTAAACTGACTGGTACTGAAAAAGGATAAGAACCAGCATTTATATTCCAATTCACTGATGCTACAGCTCAAGCCTCTGTATTAATCATGAGTGAGCTGGGTAGAGTTGCCACAGATAACACAAGAAGGCTTATCTGTATCCTAGATGGTGGAGAGGAGTTTACAGGATGCTGAAAAGCAGCTAATCATCTGAGAGGTCAAGTTTTTGAGAATTTTTCATTAAAATGTTCCCAAGACTGTCAAATACATCCATAAAAGGTATGTTTGTATGTATGTATGTACTGTATGTATGTATGTACTGTATGTATGTATGTATGTATAAATAAATAAATAAATAAATGTGAACCCTTATTTTGTTTTGTTTTATTTTAATCCTGGAATTATTCTACTTGATTATATCTTCATGAATTACATTTTTAGAGTGGGCAGACAGTTTTTAAAAGATATTCTGCTTGCAATTTAGATTTATATTTTCACTGGTCTGCTCTGCTGTGATGAATACCCAAGAGACAGTTCCCGTTGTGTTTTTCTCCATGGTCCCTATGGATGAGTGAGAACACACTGATAAACAAACAAATTAAAAAGGATTCCATTTAAGAAAGTCCTTTTGGCTGGTAAACTACTGACCTACACGTGTATGTCCAAGCAGACTCCAGTATGAGCATTCTTTAGTGTTTTTACATTCAGTTAGGCTCAATTATAAGATCACATACACACACAAATGTTTATTTCTATACAACATTAAGACGGTCAGTCATAAAGCCCTTTACTCTTTCAGTTCTGAAAAAACAATTAACTTGAAAAAAGTCAGAGCCCTTTTGTTACTCCTGTCAAGGTAGGTCACATCTGTTTTTTTTTCTGGTTTTTCTACAAAATAAAGTATTGTCTTGAAAATGTAGAAACAAACAAACAAGCAAGCAGACATACACACACAAACACACGCACATGTCCCTCTACGTGTTCAGACAGAGTGAATTCTTTATTGTGACAGGTTGGGGAGTAGGTGTGTTGGGTGGGGTGATCAATAGAAAAATAATCGAAGTTCCCTTATGGATTGTATGTTACGGAACTGAGTAACATACTCAGATTTCAGCGTCTTATCCATAATTACCCCTGGGGCTGATTGTGTGTGTGTGTCCGTGAATGGCTCTGCATGTGTGTGTGTCATTGAGGTTTGGCAGCGTGTGTAAGGGGATTTAGACTAATTGAAATGGCTTCAAAACCAAGGCTTGTCACAGTCCCACTGGAAAATATTCGGTCATTAGAGGTGTGTGTGGGTGTGGGGGTGTGTGGGTGTGAGTGTAAGGCTGTAAAGTGTAGGAAAAGTCTTAACCTTTTTAATTTTAGGGAACCATTATTTGTACACTATTCACAGCGCAGTCCAAAAAAAAAGAACTGTGGCACAATTTTACTTTTGGCTCTACTCTAAGTCAGCCGAGTGTTTGTTCATGCACAAAATAAGTATTTCTTGAAATTTGCACAGAGATTTTGACTTAATTTTAAATTAAATTGCACCTTTTTAATTCTTGGGTGCAAATCTATGACTGGATAAAACTATAATCTTTTCTAGTGATGCTCATCCAGGCTTTGATTCAAGTTTTTGCCTTAAATCTTGTCTTCTTTGAGTGAAACATGCTCAGTTGATTGCTGAGTTGAGAACATTCCACTTTTTGACCTTTAAAAACTTCAAAGTTGCTTAGTAATACGTTTTGAGGAATTTTCTTGCTACAAGGTCACATGCAGTCCTTGGAGGTTTGAAGCATTTGGTTGGACTGCAAAGAGATAGGATGCTTGTCTTCACTTCAGAATTTGTCCTGCTGCTATCAGGGAATAATGGTCTTGAGGCAGTATTGAAAAACAGAATATTCAAAATAGTGTACTGAAATTTAAAATGGTATTTTCCAATTTACTGTCTATTGTGGAAACCATGGTCAATTATCAACACTAGACATCAGGGACCATATTATCAATATAAAGTAAGAGGGGGATTGACTTTGCTCTGAATGCACCTACTCTCATATGCAAAAGCAACTTGTGTTGTATATAGTTAGGCTCAGGGGAGGCTCAGTGGTTAATGCTGATGTCTCACAGTAAGAGGGTCATGGGTTTGAGTTCCTGTCTGGAGCAGCCAGGGTCTGTGTGGGCTTCCAGTCCACTTACCGGTTAGATACATCAGGTGAATTGGAGATGCTAAACTGCTAAATGTGTGAATAGATTTTTCCTGTATGTCTTCCCTGACTCCCCTTTGTTAGGATAAGTCAAAAAAGAATTTTTAGTACATTAAATATTGATAAAAAAATATTGATATTGATATTGAAAAAAAAATCTGAAATCATCCCTGGCTGTCACATCATCAGTTGTGAGCCAGTCTCACTGGCAGTGATCCGAAATCCGCTGTGTTTCATAGATGAGGTTGTATTTTTATTAAATTCTTCTTTCAGGTCTGTATTTCATCCTGGAGTCTTATCAGACACATATGTTTAGTTGTTGTAAAGATTCCTGTTGATATGTTTTGGATGTATTGCTTTGATTAGACTCTTTCATAACAAGCATATAGATGGTCCATGCCCTATGTGAAATAATTTTAGATGCCAGCAGCATAATCGATTATTAGTAAGTGTATTTACTTACAAGTGATTGCTATTGTACATCATTCTTTTCCTCTTGAAAACATAAAACATTTACTTCTCATTGATTTGATGTGTATGGAAATGATTACTCAGAAACAATGTCCTGTGTTTTATTTTCAGTCAGAATAAAGAGGGTCATTTTAGTAATACAGTTGTCTGTGTGATGAGACGGCGTGTTTTGAAATGTGCCTTTGATAGCTATATCAATATCTCATCACTTTTTTATTATGCTTGACAAACCAGTGCCTCTGCCTAACAGAAGCCAATTCAAACTATATGTCGTAACAGTAAAGTCTAACATTAGCGAGATGTCTCCATGTACACAATGTGGCTAAAAGTATGTGGAATAACATATCAATATCATTTTGTTCCTTGTCCCACCATTGCAAAGCCATGTGCAGTAAAATGGAGTTGTTCCTACTCTTCGGGGCAGGCTTTACACAAGATTTGTCAAGTCAGGCACTGATGTTGGTTGAGAAGGCCTGGCTTAATTCATCCTAAAGGTGTTCAGAGAGTTGAGTTGAGATCAGGGTTCTGTGCAGACCTCTGAAGTTCCTCCACACCTACCTTGTCAAACCATGTCTTCAGGAGCGATGTCTTCTGCACAGCGCAGTCATGCTGAAAGAGAAAAGGGTCTTTTCCAAACTACTACCACTACGTTGGAAGCATACAAATGTCTAAAACATCATTATAAGCTCTAGCATTAACGTTACTCATCACTGGAACTATGGGGTTTTTTCCAAATCCTGAAAAACGCCCCCAGAGCTTTATCCCTCTTCCACCAAATGTTTTTGTTGGCACTGTGCATTCCAGTGACGGGCATTATCCTGGCATCCATCAAACTGAAATTTGTCCATCAGGCTGTCACATAATTAAGAGAGAATTATCACTCCAGAGAACATGTCTCCACTGCTCCAGAGTCCAGCAGGGGCGTGCTTTACACCACTCCAGCTGACGCTCTGAGGCTTGTGTGCAGCTGCTCGGCCAAGGAAACTCATTTCATAAAGTCTCCAATCCAAGTTCTTGTCTGGCGTTGCTTTTAGAGGCAGTTTGGAACTCTATATTGAGTGTTGCAACAGATTATAGGTGATTTTAAGTACAACCAGCTTCATCACTTTGCAGACCTGATTTGTGAGTTTGCATGTTCTACCACATTGTGGCTGAGCTAGTGTCACTTCCATTTCACAGTCAGTTGCGGTTTGCCATTTAGACACTTATGGCTTACTGATGCAGATTAGGGCAAAAATGTCCTAAACTGACTTTCAGCAAAGGTGGCATCCCATGACAGAGTCTCATTTAAAATTAGAGATCTATTCTGCTGCTAATGTTTGTCTCTGGAGATTGCATGGCTATGTGCTTAATTTTATTTACCTGTTAGCAATGATTGTGGCTGAGACTTTAAATTTAATTAAAGTTGAGATGCAATATACTTTTGGCTGTATATTGCATCTCATCTGTTTCTTATCTGTCTCTCACTGGTATCTTTGTTAACCTTGGGACAAACTTTCGATCAAATATATAATGAACCTTTTTTTTTGCTTTTGTAGTATGTTGTCATTCTCTTTAAACTTCATAAACCACCAGCTATTCTGTACATTATGTTTACTTTACATTTATTTTTTTCCTTCTTATATTAAGTTATAGGGCCCAACGGTGGCGCAGTGGCTAGCACTGTTGCCTCACACCTCCAGGGTTGGGGGTTCAAATCTGGGTCCTGGCCTTGTGTGGGTGGAGTTTGCATGTTCTCCTCGTGGTGGTGTGGGTTTCCTCTGGGGTCTCCGGTTTCTTCCACAGTCTAAAGACATGCGTGTCAGGTGAACTGGGGGTTCTAAATTGACCAATGGTGTGTGTGTATGTGCCCTGCCGTGGGCTGGCGCCCCACCCAGGGTGTGTCCCTGCCTCGCGTCCGTAGACCCCATAATAGGCTCCGGGTACCCGCAACCCTAGTAAGGAATGAGGGATTACAGAAAATTAATGAATGAATCAATATTTAGTTACAATTCTAAGGATAAAAAAGCTTGTTTGTGAATTACATTTATCATGTATAGCATGATATTACACATATTTACAACTTAAAACGTAATACTCACATCTCACAACTCACATCTCACATCTTTCAAACTTTATCTCCCTCTATAGTCAACACTAGACACACACTGGCATTTAAGAGTGAATCTATCACTCTTTCTCTCCACATTTAAGTCTTATCACACATACCATATGTGTCCTAACCCGACCTACCCTCATACAGTACTGTGCAAATATGTACAAGCTCACACATACACACATCCATCCATCCACTTATACATATAATGCACTCAAGTCCAATTGTATCATAGGGCCAGATTTGTTCAATCATTTTAGTTCACTCTGCTTTCTTGTCTCCTTTCATGTTCCTAAATGAAGCTTTGTACACCTGCTCTCACAGTACATGAAATAAGTGCAGAAACAACAGAGGGCAAATTTAGCATAAACGGTTATTTTAAAATGGTGTTGCAAGTGACTTTTCCCTTTTATGTTGTGAGGCAACATATTTTAACGTGATAATTCATCAACAGAAAACAAGTTAAGCAAACCTTATAAATCCTACTAATTGTGACTGAAAGCTACTTTTTGATGACACTACATATATAGGCTGACTGTATTATTATTTATCTTGCATCACTATACCCATACATTTAGGCCTATATTAGTCTGTAATATATTGCTGTAACTAATACTGAATTTAATGTCTCCTCAGACCCTTCACAAAGATTTTGGTTGTCTTTAAGTCTTAAATAAATACTTTTCAATCGTTATTTCATTTTTTATTTTTTTAATGGTACAGTTTATGTTATGTCAAAGTTTCTCTTGAATTTGTCTGTTTGTCTGAGCTAGTATTTACATTACATCATACACATCTGTTATTTGTTGGACACACTTGGTGATTCTAATCCAGATTCTGTTTCTGATCAAAGAACTGTTTGAGTTCTTCTCTCTCTCTCTCTCTCTCACTCTCTCACTCTCTCTCTGTATGTGTGTGTGGGGGGGTTGTGCGTCAGGGTGTGTAAACGGGTGTCAGGGTGGTTGATTGGGGATTAGAATGGAGGTTTATTCACTGCGGGGAGAGTGATGCGCTGATTAGCGTGGTAGCCGCGGTGCCAGTCGTGCGCTGCTGAATTAGCAGCATGTTTGAATGAGATAAAAGGGTCAGGCTTACCCCCACTGCTCTGCCTCCACATAATCCACTACAGCTGTGAAATGAACAGGCCTCTGCTGGCCAGCCGGGCCTCAACCTGCTACAAACACACACACACACACACACACACACCTAGTCTAAACCAGTCACAAGACTTTCCACAGCCTCCATATATGAAGGTATACATTCTCTCTCTCTCTCTCTCTCTCTTTCTCTCTCCCTCTTTTTCTTGTCTGTCTCACTTATACACACTCTGTCTCAGTCCCTCTTTCTTCTTTCTCTTTCTCACTCTGTATCACTGTTTCTCTCACTATCCCTTTTTTATTTTCTCTCCATTTCTGTTTCTATGTTTCTGTTCCTCTTTCTGTCTTTCTGCCATTCTCTTTCTCACTCACTCACTCACTCACTCATTCACTCACTCACACATGCACACCCACCCACACACACACACACACACACACACACGTACACACACACAGACACGGTTGTTTTGAAACAGTGGTCACACTTTTCACACACACACGCACATACTTACGCACGCAGTGGGTTAGGTCACCTATGTCATCACTTACCCACTTTCTCCACAGAGATCTCTGATGTAAGACACCTGCAATCAGTCAGTTCATCCTCAGTAGTCCTACAGTCCTCTGTTTCAAACAAAAAAGTCACAAATGGTGAAGTAAATCCCCTTTACTACCATAAGTCAGGATGGTGACAACATGGTGGAATCGACATTCTGGCAATCCAGAACAGTGACCTGTGACGAGTGGTCCACGCAGGACACAAACAGCCAGCACCAACAAGACACGTAGAAAACAATCTGACGTTACATTCATTAATGCAGTGCGCAGCATCATGGAAAAATACACTTTTTCCCCATCTATACTTCTCTTTAATCAAAACACATAGCCCGCTTCTGTCACACATTCATTATTTTTCCTTATGTAGATACATTATTGTTTGCCATCTTTATTTTGCTGACTTGGCACTAAGCAAATGAACTGAGATATACGGCAAGCGTTATTGGCCGAGATGGCCAATTTTTGCCTGGAACCATTAACGGAATGGCCCCCTTGCTTTGTATAATGGTGCTTTGCTTTGTCATAAGGGAGATTTAATTTTCCACAGTTTAAACATTATTTTCCTGGCTACAAGGAGTTGATGAAAAACAAACTAATGGACTTCTATTGTCCTAGAGGTGACTTAGCTTTCATCTTATATAATTGCTCTTTTATGATCATGCTTATGTTAATTTCAAAGTGGAGAAACGTCACCCTCAGACTCTTCATAAAATACAATCTAATTAACTATAAAACAAAATGTTCTGAGCTATAATAAGGATCATATAAATTAGGTGTTTGAACATGTTTATAGAATCAGTGTATGAATAGAAATGTTTATCATGTGACAGCATGAATCATGATGCCTCTTTAAAGCTATAATTAAAATATAAATATGGATTAATGCAGATAAAGTGAATGCGCAACATTCTCTTGCACTGAATTAATCTAATTCTGTCCGTGTGCCCCACCGTCACTTATTCCGAATGTGTCACTCCACCTTCTCCTCTGCTCCGGCTCTTCATTCGATCTTCTCGTTATCCAGATAGACAGAAGAATAAGCAGTTTTGCCTTTGATTCGGTTAGGGAGCATCTGCTAATATCATATTGATGATAATTTCCCTGTAATGCACCATTTGCACTAATTGTGATGCAGGGAGTGAGTAATGTTATCTGACGGCCCCTCGGCTCCCTCGCCGGTCCTCAACACTTAATTTCCTGATTGTCCCAGAGAGAGGGACGTGACAAGCTGGCCATAAACAACCGTCAGTCTCCCCTTACAGTCCCTGGCTAGACACAACTGGTCTCACACAAACACACACAGGTTTGTTTTTGTACAATGTGAGGATGTTGGTTTATTGTTGGGTTATGAATATATATCAGTTAGTGTGTGTGTGTGTGTGTGTGTGTGTGTGTGTGTGTGTGTGGTGTGTGTGTGTGTGTGTGTGTGTGTATATATATATATATATATATATATGTGTGTGTGTGTGTGTGTGTGTGTGTGTATGTATGTACACACATACACTAACTATACATTAACCCATTTGACCCACGTTTTGTGGCTTTGAGAAAAATAGTCCTTCTAGTAAATAGAACTCTCAGCTCATTTAATATACTTCACATCAGCGGGAGAGACAGGAAGATGGCGCTGCGAGTATCATTTTCACTTCTGTAAAGCACTTTGATCACAGATTTAAAAACACTGTTGCTTGACTTAAACACTAGACTCTTCAGAATATCAAATTTAGCCGAGAAATGGTTTATATTCAAGCTTGGTGTGCATTATAGCTCACCACAGAATAACTCTGACCAGAGGCATTCTGAACTGATGCTCAAATTGACCAGAAAACTTTAATTTAATTTCTCTGTAGCCAGATTGTCAGTATTCACAGACATTTCCTTCTCCACTAACCAGTGCTTGAACTCCAGTAGTTTATGCAGTGCTGCTTTTGGTGTTCATTAAATGTCTGTTCTCTATTTTGTTCTTCTTCTTTCCTTCCATGCTAGTTTCACTGTTTTGTTTCTTTTCTGCAAAACTGGCCCTGCTGCCAGAGCTCAAAGGTCCCATACTCTCCAAAAATATCAAAACTGATGGTAAAATCTTCAGTGTTATTAATCGTTTTGCACAAGGTGTTGCCAAATTGCTACAGTAACATGGACCGCTATTGTCAGATACAAATTACCATGAACTTCTGCTATGACATGTGAACGGACTGCTTGCGTAATGATATGAAAAATGTGAATCAGAAGCACAAAATCAGAATCAGAAGCCAATGGTAGCAGTCATTAATTTTTTTCAGTAGTCATTACCAAGAAATATCAGACCTCCGAAGGTTGGGATGGCCCATATTAATTCACTGCATGCTGAGTGGAACCTTATACTACACTCAACAAAAATATAAACGCAACACTTTTGTTTTTGCTCCCATTTTTCATGAGATGGACTTAAAGATCT
>JBBPCZ010000115.1:13309455-13322456 GCA_037974445.1 Brycinus macrolepidotus | reverse complement strand
TATATATTTACACTAATCAGGCATAATATCAAAACCACCTACCTAATATTGTGTCTGTCCCCCTTGTGCAGCCAAAAAAAGCTCTGACCTGTTGAGGCATGGCCACCACAAGACCTCTGAAGGTGGGCTATGAGGTGGGGCCTCCATGGTTTGGGCAGCATATCCTAGAGATGACTGAGATCTAGGGAATTTGGAGGCCAAGTCAACACTTTGAACACTGCCATGTTCCTCAAACCATTCCTGAACAATTTTTCCAGGTTACATTATCCTGCTGTAAGAGGTCACTCCCATTAGGAACTACTGTTGCCATGAAGGGGTGTGCTTGGTCTTCAATAATGTTTAGGTAGGTGCTGCTTGTTGAAGTAACATCCAAATGAATGTCAGGACCCAAGGTTTCCCAGCAGAACATTGGTCAGAGCATCTCCACCAGCTTACTTTCTACCCATAGTGCATTTTACTGCCATCTCTTTCCAATGAAAGTTGCAGACTGCCTTATATAAAGGAAAACATGATTCATCAGACCAGGCCACCTTCTTTCATTGCTCCATGGTTCAGTTCTGATGGACATGGGCACTCTGAGTGGTTTGATATCTACTCAGCCCCAGTAAGCTGTGATGCACTGTGTTTGTGCATTGTATTGTAGCTAGCATTACATGTTTCAGCTGTATTTGAGCAGTGTATATCTGAAAAAACATAGATACATTTAAAAAGTTCATAACTTTAATCTTAACCATATTATAACCATCATCACCACTTCTACTGCTCATGAAATTTTGGCACTGTGCTTCAAATTAGTTTTAAGAAATGAAAACACATCAAAAATGGAGAAGCAATTTTTCCTGATTCATCATATGTAATAATTATATATGATAATTACATGTTCCATATGTACCATTTATAAATTAGCTCCTAGTTAAACTTTTAACATTATTCTTAGTCTCAGTAACCAAGAAAAATGTGATGTGGCTTCATTTTAAAAAGAAAACCTTATTTCAGATCTATTTTATTGGTCCTCATATTATGCACACACACGCACACACACACACACACACACACACACACACACACACACAAATGCACTTGCACACAAAATACACAATGCACTGCTGTCCCCCTCTCGCTAATGCTATCAAGACTGTTCAGCCCTATGTGTTTTTCCAAAAAATTCATCCCACTGTTTGACAGAAAAACAAGAATTAATACATGAGTGAGACAGAGAGAGAGAGTGAGAGAGGGGGAGAGAGGTGGGGGTGTATACAGAGGGCCAGTCCCAGGAGGGACAGAGTTAGACCCCTACTGTCAGTGTTCGTGGTGTGAAATCAATCTCTACCCCTCTCCTCTCAGTGACCCCAGCACAGGAGGAAAATACCCCCTCATGCCATCGCCGGGGGCAGGTGGGCAATTATGGAAGTCATTCCGTATGGAATACCCTCTCTCTACTCATATTTTTCTTTAGTCATGGAGGCAGCTTTGGCCTAGCTGAAGCCTAGAAATAGAAATAAGCTTCAGTACAGCTGGTATGATATGAGTGTCTGCTATTTAAAATTGAGTGAACACATCAGAAATGTTCTGGAAATCAGAAGAAAATCAAAAAATCAGAAGCAAAAGTGACTGCTCTAAAAGTCTCAATTAGTAATTAGCAGTATTGTAATAGTACTGAAATACACAGTGATGCAGGGAGGGGTAATCCCAGAACTAGTGGATATTCTGCCTAGATGTCTCTTCTATATTCTCCAGAATAAGGATCATTTGTAGAATCACATTAAAAATCACATTAGAAAACAAATAATTTAATTTTACTGATAATATAAAAGGGCCTCATTTTCAGAAGCTATTTTTCTCCAGTAAACAGTGTACTCAGTAGCAGTCAGTCAGTACTATCAGTACAGTAGCAATATATGACAGTAAAATTGGATATGAGAAAGTATAATGTACATTGGCATGTGAGTGTACATGTATATGGACATGTGTTTGTATTCGTATAGAGAAAAACAGGGCTATCCTGATGGAGCTAAATGTTTCATTTTCTAAATTGAGGGGCTAAAAATTTGGGGCTAAAAATTGCATTACATATGGGTAATTACATATTTAATACAATAAGACAAGGTCCAAATTCCAGTCCTGTTGACCTCTTCTTTATATACCTGACCCAGAGCTTGTTAACTAAGTTGAATCTGGTGTGCTAGATGAAACAACCCCAGCAATAAGTGGACATACACTACATGGCTAAATGTATATGGACACCCCTTTTAATTAGTGTTAACTGCTTTTTCAGCCATACCTCTTATTATAAGGAGCATAAAATCAAGCATACAACCATGCGGTCTCCATAGATGAACCAAAGCAATAGAATTGGATATAATGAAGAGCTCAGTGACTCAATGTTAAGTTGTCATAGAAATCACAAACATTGGTTGCAACACTTATTACTTATTCCAATCTGCCTCTGGAAGCAACATCAACATGTTCTTTGGGAGTTTCATGGATCGGATTTCCAGTGCCACATACAGGCCTATCACCCTCTGAATGTTTTGGTATGCTACCTGCTGTAATACATCCATATCATAAGCGGTGTAAGTGAGCTGCACCAAATTAGTTGGATCAAGTGAGCAGGGAAAACACTAAAATTTATAAAGCAGTGAACTTCTAGGACTGGGGCTGGGAAATACTAAAAAGAAAACTACCATTAATCTCTGGAGGAATCTGAGGCAAATGCCAGGATAATTCTGTATACCCAAATGTATAGTGCCAACAGTAAAATTGGTGGAGAGGAAATAGTGGAATAATGGTCTGGGGCTGTTTTCATGATTTGAGTCCTTTAATTCCAGTGAAGGGAACTCTTAATGAATGCTACAGAATACAAAGACATTCTAGAGAAGTCTTTACTTCCAGCTTTGTTGCAGCAGTTTGACCTGTTTCTGCGAGACCCCAGTGCCTGAACTCACTAATGCTCTTGTGGTTGAACGGAATCATATTCTGAAATGAATTTTGGTCCCACTTTATATGAAATGTCTCTAAAGACTGTGTAATTATACTTTAACAATGCACGTAACAACAGTGTAACAACCCATAAGGTATTGACTGTTACGGATGAATCACAATAGTATAACTTCAGTGTTTACTCACATAATTACATTAGGACATACATGCGTAATTACATGAGTAAAAATTGAAGTCGATAAACATGTAATAGTAAATGCCTTACCAGAAGTTACACTATTGTTGTTTGGGGGCACATAAAGTGTGACTACTGTTTCAAAACAACCATGTGTGTGTGTGTGTGTGTGTGTGTGTGTGTGTGTGTGTGTGTGTCTGTGTGTTAATTCAAATTTCTTTTGTTTCACTGGGCTTGTGTATGAGAGAATTCCTTATGCTGAGAAAGCACTAGGATCCAGAAGCTCTTCCAGAGGGCTGCACAGTGTTCATGGGGAAAATAACAGGACTATTGTCACCCTATGCGGAGGTCACCATAAAACAAGCCAAAGCAGGCTGGCTATAGCCCCTCTCTTCTCCTATAGCTGCAGATTAAAAGGACAAACAATAAATCATGCCATCCTGCAGGCCTCTTCACAGGAGAGGAGAGGTGAGGAAAGAAATGGAGGAGAGAGCTTTGTTCTTTTCTGCTTATTGTAGGTCTTTCTTCTTTTTTTCTTTGGAACTGTTTTCGGAGAACTAAACTGGTTCCGGTTCGAACTAAATGGGCAATAACTTTAACCCTTGAACTTGGAGGTTCATTTGACCTATCAATGCTCTGCAAACAAATGTGTTCTTTCATAGCAACTGTTGCAAAGTTGGACCAGCTACACAAAGCACTGGCAAAAAAACTGGTTTGAACTAAGGAGTTTTAAGTTTTTATCAGTTGTTATCAAAATACCTAATTATAAATGTGTTATTAATTGAAATTACTTTTATTTTCTTTTTATTTTCTTTGGGTGTGGAAGGTCATACTGTTATTGCACAGTCAAGCTGACATTAGCACATTGGCAAATTTGTCATTGCTGTTTGTAGCTTGCCTAATTTAGGGTGTATTCACACAAGGCAATCTGTACCATGTCTGAGCACCTTTGACCCTCAAAGTCCATTTTGTTTGGCTAGAGCGATCGCTCTGTACTGTGCCCAAGCATGCTTGAGGATGTGGACCCAGGCATGGTTCAGCTGGACTCAGGCCTGGTAGGCATGTGATCGCTAACTGTACTCGAGTACGGAACTCGAACGTGACTGTTCCATTTAATAAACATGGCAGCAAAGAGAAGACAATGATCTACAGCAAAATTACAGTGTTTGCTGGACATTTGGGCAGACAAGAGAATACAGGAACGACTGGACACAACACACAAAATTCTGAGTTAATCTGTAAATCTTCATGTTCATTCTAAACGATCTGCAGGTTCAGTCTCTGAAGCTATGGAATGAAATTTGGCAGCTCACAAAAAGGAAAAAGCAGTGATGTGATGACATAAGCGCAACCAGGCCCAGAACCTTTAGCGCAATATGGTCAGCAGCGGTTGGGGAGGGCGCATCTGTGCTCAGGCACGTTACAAGACAGCCGGGCCTACTGTGAGTATGCCCTTAGTTTAGCTACACCACAGTCCAGCTCAGTAGCTGGAAACTCAACATTATGTAGTGACCCCAGATACTGCTCATTACAATTTCTCATTATTGCTAAATCCCATACTTTTTCTAAATTTCTGTAAAACCTGTTCAGCCTCGCAATAGTTGCCATGAAAGAATGCCTTTGTGGGTTTGGCACGAACAGGTCAATCTAGAACCCTCTCGCACTTAAAACCAGACCCAATCAGTTTGTCTGCTTTATTTAAACTCCTGGCAATAGGGTCATTTTCTGTTAATTAAAATGATCCAGTTTAATTGTGCCTGTGAGCACACACTCACATGCATGCACACACCAGCATGAGTACCCATTTGCCAACACACAGACAACCCCTTGTCGATCAATATTGCTCATAGATTGTCAGTTGCAAGTGAACCAAGAGAATGAGGAGGATTTGCATATATATAGGGGCTGAGGGTACCCATGCGCTTTAAGGATGATCAGATATGCTAACGTCAGCATTGTACACACCAATCAATGTGTGTGTGTGTGTGTGTGTGTGTGTGTGTGTGTGTGCGTGTGTGTGTATGTGTGTGTGTCTGTGTGTCCTTGTGTACCATGGAGCATAAACAAAAACGATAAACATCTTGATCTCTCAAGAGACTTTGTCATGGCACTCGACTTAATAGTGTGTATATATAGAGAGAGAAAGTGAGAAACAAAACCCTTGTTTTCACCACCGGTTTTCTTAGCAAAAAGAAAGTACATTTAAAAAAGGGTAGAAAGTGAGGGAAAGAGGGAGGGAGAGAGAGAGAGAGAGAGAGAGAGAGAGCCCTGCCCACCTGTGCAATGATGTACATGTTTCCCTGTTTAATACCAGAGGGCCCAATTAATATTGCTCTGGCAGAACATGTCCTTAAGAAGAACAACTGCACCCAAGAGAGGTAGAGGAGGAGAGTGAGAGTTAGGATAAGAAAGTGGCCTTAATACTGCAACAGAGCTAAAGGACTCTAATCAAAGATTTTTCAAAAGCACTAAATGCCATCTGTGTGCGTCCACACGAGACTCTGCAGCAAAGAGAAGTTATTGCCATTTGCCCTTGCCCATTTTAAACTATCCTTAGGCTTTCACTTGCACAGCCTTTTACATTAAGTGAGCTGCATAAAATCACTTCAGGGAAACACTTAAGTGGAAAGTGGAAACAAATCTTTAACCGGGTTTTACTTAGCCTACCCAAAGCTGTCTTGATGTTATAGGCTGCTGTGGTAGACAGTCACCAAAGTGACTTAAATATAACTGATAAGAGAAGTTAACATGTTTAATGCAATGTATTTAAAACAGCCCTTGGTTTAGCTAAATTTAGCCCTAGGGTAGGTGGAAAACTGTGTAAATTTGATTTATTGGTGAATTATTCCTCAAAAAGTTGCAGAGGCTAGGTAGTTGTTGAGGCTGGCTTTCACATCTCTTTAGCACAATTGTGCTGTGGTACAAAACTACAGCTTGACTCTATTACTATATTTGAAACGACCGTGATCTCAATTTGGTTTAAGATCCAAGCAAAATACAGTCTGAGCAACTGCTGTGCAAAGTCAAAACCATAGTGGCATCTTTCTGTCATAGCATAGTGTGTGTGTGTGTGTGTGTGTGTGTGTGTGTGTGTGTGTTTGTGTGTGTATGCATGTTGGGGGAGGGGCACATCCATAGCTGTTTCACATCTGCTGACTCATCACATTTCCTGTTTGCATTTATATTTCTTCATTTGTTTTTCTTCTGAAGACAAACCAGTGTGACCAGGAATATTCATTTCAAGGAAAAGACAAGTAAAATGTGTGGAGCTCACTATGGAGTAAACAACACAGAATAATGTTTTTGAATAATTTGTTGTCAAATAATGTTAGAATAAATCATATATATGTATTAAATTGATTTATTAATTTTATTAAGTTCATTTACTTAAAAAGTAATTCATTGGAATTTTTGAGTTTGATGTTTCTAAACAGGCATAAGCGAATTTCACTGTGGAAACTCATTATTTAAGACGTCTTTTTATTGTATTTGAGCCTCACCTAAATTCAGTTTTGAAAATTCAGAATCAGAAGATACAAAACAAAACACAAGGCTCTGAGTACTGGTTCTGAGGAAGAAAAAAAAAGATTATGGGGGAAATAAAAGCTCAAATCTAGCAAACGGTGTACACTGTATGTGGGATACACTGGAGAAAACACTGACAACATATAATAATTTAAAAAAATAAATACATGAGCTCAGTTTGCTCATATGTTTCCAGTATTAGTCATTCAGATGTTGATAATTTAATACCTCTCTAGAGACAATTTTGATGATTGTTCATGTGCTTAAAAAGGCTTTAACCACTGAAGAACCACTGAAGCCCTGTTGTCATGCCGCTGTGGGCCGCTGTGGCTGGGGGCATGGCCCTGCAAGCAGAGTCAACAGGGAGATGCAGGCTTTGAGCTGCTGTGGCCTTGGCCTCTGACAGCCTGCTTAATGTCTCTGTTCCACTCTTGTTTGATAACATTTAACACACTCCAGTCGTTTCAGTGCTGCTTTAATTAAGCCACACCAGAGCTCTCTCTTGTCCTGTGGCACTCTCTCTCTCTCTCTCTCTCTCTCTCTCTCTCTCTCTCTCTCCGGGTCTGAGCTACAGTGCTGGTTTGTCAATAGCTATTCTGCTGAAAAGAAAAGGATTGCATGAGTTTTACTGTTGTGTTTGTTTAGCACATACAAGAGACAGCCAACAGACCAACAGACTTTTGCTGTTTTTCCTATTTTCACAAAATTTGAAAGCACCCGTTTTAAATTATCTTTAATGCTGTATCCAAATTTTATCATGAACGAACCAGCAAAATTATGTAGAAAAAAAATTGTACATAACATTGACATTCCTTAATTTCCAGTTATGGAAATATCATGTTTTGTGCTGACAGCATCGATTTTGGAATTATACAACTTGCCCCACGCCAAAGATGAATGCTGAGACACTAGGGTGGCCTTCTTTTTAATTGGTTATACTGAAAGGACATACTTTACTCTGCATTTCATTGCTAAATGAATCCCATTCACC
Organism: Brycinus macrolepidotus; assembly: GCA_037974445.1. NCBI lineage: Eukaryota > Metazoa > Chordata > Actinopteri > Characiformes > Alestidae > Brycinus > Brycinus macrolepidotus. Next base: position 13,314,825 of record JBBPCZ010000115.1, on the reverse strand, counting down.
CTCAAAATAGATTTGTTATAAACAACATGTAGTGTTCTTACTTGGATACTTTTGTACGCACTGTAAAATATGTTATTTGAATTTAATTTTAATTCACATTCAAATTCATCAGTTGGCAAAACAAAAGAATGTGTTGCATTAACGCAACACTGTATTTCAGTTTACTTCTTTTGGCATGAATTGTGCTACTGTAACACATTTTATTTATGTGCATCCACATGTCCTCATATACAGATCCTTAAGGTTTTAAGAATCTGCTCCAAAATGTTCTCTAAAGAAAATTAATTATGGTTTAATAACAAAATGTTTAGTCTGACTTAGATGTATTTCCACATGCCCTCCTCAGCCCTCCCCTAACCCACCCCCAACACACACACACACACACACACACACACACACACACACACACGTTTTACTTTAGTTTATATCCCCTCATGGATGCCACAAACGGACGAAGTGACAGTCTTGACTAACGGCTCAAGTCCGTATAACTCCAGGACAGGAAAATCATCCCCATAACGTTCCTCCAATGTTACGGCTGCATTATCGCACTCTGACAGCATCAGCCTAAATATTGTCACAACGTTGTGGGTTCATCCGACACAAGCCGGTAAATCTACACTGACTGAGCCTGAGGGATCAGAGTGGGAGAGCAAGAGGGAGAGAAAGAGAGACCGAGTGAGAGGGTACTCCAAAATGTCTGTTATACACTCAAATACACACTCCTGAAAAGTGCCTTCGACCCACAGCCCTACAGATGTGCATGATGCTCTCCCCCTTGCTTTTCCACTTGCACATGCCTCCCTGGACGAAGAGTAACGAAAGAAGAAAAAGAAAGAAGAGAAATAACATTGGACTCCCAAGCCTGGTTGAAAGCAAATGATAATTCTCTATTTCTGCAAGGTGTGTTCATGTTGTGCAAGAGGCAGCCATTTTTCTTCATGTACTATTTATAACAATTTACTGTCCCTAAGGACAGGTTATTATATTACTGTGTAATGCCTAAGTTTTGGAATTCTTTAACATATCATCTTTGTATAATTTGGAATCATTTATTATGCCCTGTTTTATAATTCAGAATCATTTCAGTTTCTATTTCCTCAGTGATTAGATGCATCACATATGATTTCAATAGTTAACTATTGTATTCATCTTACTGCTAGGTAACTTTAATGTTATGTAACGCTTTGTTCTTTTATTCTCTATGAGATTGGTGAATGGAGAGGGCACAATCTGAGCTCACTCTTCAAGATCATAGGTTCTCTCTTCTTTGGCTTTTCAATAAGGTTTAAGTCAGGGGACAAAGATGTCCATGTGAAAAACCTTGATTCTATGGTCACTGAACCACATTTGTGAGGATTTGGATGTATGTTTTGGATCATTGTCCTAGAAGATCTAACCATGAGCCAGTTTTACCTTTTTGGCAGAGACAGGCTCGTCTTTTTAAAATCTCTTAATACTTATGCTATATACCCTGACACGTATAGTTGCCGTTTTTATACCAAATCTACCTTGAATATTTGTTGTCAAAAATCGAAATGGAACCCGGTTGCAGTCAAATGCTTTGCAAAGCCACAATTGTGATTCCTTCAGAAATCTTTGTCTTTCTAACCATCCTCCTCACTGTGCATGGGGACAAAATGAACAGGCATCCTCTTCCAGGCTTGTTCACTACAGCTCCAGCTGCTTTAAACTTCCTAAAAGTGGATATGAACAATTTAAAGCATTTAGCTATTTTAATAACCATTATCTGGTTTGTGAATGCTAACACTTTGTCTCATTTTATTCTGTGATCATCCCTGTGTTGATGAATGACTAAGAAAATCTGGCTTATACAGCATGTTATACCCACGTGAAACTCATGGGTGTCAATGTGGAACTTCCTGAAAACTCAGCTGGATTTACAAAATGAAATATATATTAGTGAAAGCTCAAAAATACTCAAAAAATCTCTATATGTGCCAATCTTTGCAACACTTTTAATGCACAATGCAGTATTTATTTACTGAATGTAACATGCTGAGAAAAAATAAATAAATATAAAATATGACATTTGCAGAACTTTTGAAACATTTTCTATTTTTTAGTACACTGCATTTGGCAGACTCTTATGCAACATGACTGCAATTTAACCATGCAACAGATGTAGATGAATGTAGCATTAAGAGTCTTCTCCAAGGGCTCATTTTGGTTTAGCATGGTGTTTTTTTCCTGGCCAGGGGATAAAACCCCGGCTTGCTGTGTGTATGCACATATAGCAGTGGTGTGACCCACTATGTTACACCACATGTGTAAATCTAATGCCATACAGTATTTGTATTTGTTCTCTGTAGAGATATATTAACAAATTTCATTTACAAAATCAACAAAACTTATAATCTAATTGAGTATATTTAAACATTTACATACAACTATATATATGTGCAGTATCACTAATATACCTAAGACATTTTTGGCTGGACAACAACAGAATTTCAGTGCTTCTTCATGGCCTTGCTGCTGGCATAGTTAATTGTAGGGCAGTATAGTGAATTCAATGTTAATGATGCTACATATTACACTAATGATGTCAATGTAATGAGAATGGACAACAAAGGACAGTGATGACCCTGATAATGTGGATACTGGTGACAGCAAAGACAAAGGCACCTATGAAGAAATCATGGCTAAGGTTCTAGAAGGAATTTCTTTAGTACCTCAATTCATCTAAATAGGTTACTTTAGTGGTTCCTCATGTCATAATAAGCGAGTCCAGTTTTTTACTTTGACTGGGAATGAACAAAGATAAAATGTGTGGTTATTTTCTCTGATCAAAGGTTGTCTAAATCTAATGTACACATTAATGCACTGTCCAGTGATAAAAATCACCTACATGCACGTCCAATGTAGACATGAATGAATGGGTGGGCGGACCAACAGGGATGGATTAAGTTTAATATGCCAATTCTGTAAATGAAAAAAAAAAATGAGAAGAATGGAGCACTACAAATGGATGGAGTGATTTAAGTGAGATTTCTCAAACGAATTCTCATTAAATGTGTAGTTTCTGATTCAATTATATTATAATACTATTTTATTTTTCAGTTCACCTAATTTTTTGGCAATAATTATGTTGTCATATATTGTTTTGATGTAGTGTGGACGTGATATCCACATTTAAATTCAGAGCAACATTTCAGCCTATTCTTAGCTGACACACATGTTTAAGTTCATATTCAACCTTCAACTGGCCTCAGTGTATTTGTAATGTGTATAAAGATATGACTTGGGCACGCATCACATGGCAGTCGAATGGACCTAATGATGAAAAGATGGTCCTAATCGGATTCATCCCGCTGCTTCATATCCCAACCCATATCCCCCATCATGCCTTGATTAATGTTAATTTCATCGTGTGTCTTTTTCGGCTCAATAAACTCTCCTCCCGATCTAAATCAAATTGTTACCGAACACAGACTGCTACTATGTTACTCCTCTTTGCCTTCACAAACACACATTTCTGCTATAACGCAGTTTGTCATAATTAAGTGCAGTAGGTAATTAATAAAGTGGCCAAGATAGCAATTAGTGAGCTTTTGATGGGAACAATGGGTTGGGGGGGGGGGGGTTAGCTAAAGGGGCATTTCAAGAATGAAGTGTATTGCTATTGAAACATTGGCATGCAGTAGAGCAATGAGGAATGACAAACTAAGTCTTTTTTGTTGCATCCTGCATGATCCAAGGTTTGGAGATGTACACACCCACTCTCTGCCGCCTTCCTGCTCTCTCTCTCTATGTCTCTCTCCCACTCACTCACACACACCCAAGCAGAGTGATGGGCCTGGGTATGCAGCATTTATTGACTGAACTACCAGCACTAATGGAAATGATGTAGAGAAGGAGAGACAGTTCAATAGAACTGAAGCTTGATTAAAGTGTATGTGGTTTGTGTGAGTGTGTGTATGTATCAGCACATGTGCATGCTTGCAAATGTAAAGGACAATATTTAACTGTGTGCAGTATTTGTTTACATTAGAACACCATTTAAAAAAAAAAATTTGCATGATTTATTTAATGAAGCATTAATTTAATGAAGATATAAGAGACAGCTATGACCCGATGAGGAAAGACCTCTGAAGATGTGCTGTGGTATCTGGCATCAAGACATTAGCAGGAGATTCTTTAAGCCCTATACTGTAAGTTGTGAGGTGGGGCCTCCATGGATCATACTAGTTTGTCCAGCACATCCCAGAGACGATGTGGGGACTTTGGAGGTCAAGTCAACACCTTGAATTCTTTATCATGTTTCTTGAACCATGCCTGAATAACTATTGCAGTGCAGCAGGATGCATTATCCTCACATCCTTACGCTTGCCCACTTTTCCTGCTTTCAACAAATCAACTTCCAGAACTAACTGTTAAATTGCTGCCATTTGTATATACCTCCTCTTGCCAGGTGACATTAATGTAATTTTAATTAGATTATCAATGTTATTCACTTTCCATGTAAGTGAACGTAACAAGGTTTTATTTTCATCATTTTGTATTATTCCTATTGGTATTCATCATTAAATTTTGACCCAGTGTAGACAACCGCTGACTTTTTTTAGAATTATGTGGGAAAAAATCATGGAGATTTCATTTTGACCAACAATATATGGCTTTGTTGTAGGCCTTGTTTTAGCAGCAGCAGTCCTTTACACTGTGGGCAAATGGCCCAATAGAAATGCTTCAAAATGACTTAAAATAAAATCTACAACTTACATTAACTTTACAGTAAAAGTTAAGAATGTTCCTTGAAGACTTAGGCGGTCTCTCAAAGACACATTTTTTCAATAAATCTATTTTAAATCTAGTAATGTCTGAGTAATCAGATGCTGAGTGTGCCTAGCAGTGTATGATATGTATGATAATTTTGTGGATTCTAATTTCATTCTTCTATTTTTTCCCCTCTCTTCCAGTCTCTCTGCTCCTCATAGCTTTAAGGGCAATAGAAAGTGCTTGACCACAAGGGCAAGTTGGCCGTCAGAATGGAAACTGCTTGGCACAGCAAGCTAGTGACTCAAAAAAGTTCCCTAAGTTTCTCTTCTTTTCCCTCCCTTCCTCCTCTCCCTCTCACACTGCCTCTCCATTCTCTCTCTCACACACACTCTGCCTCTCCTTCACTCTCTCTTTTTCCTCTCCCTTGAAATTTCTTTGAGAAGATTATCCGCAGGTAAGCTTGTTACCGTGGTGATCCTGCGTCAGCAGCTCTTCCTTCCACACTGACCACTGTGTGTCTAAGTGTGTGTGTGTGTCTATGTGTGTGTGTCTATGTGTGTGTGTCTGTGTGTGTGTGTGTGTGTGTGTGTGTGTGTGTGTGTGTGTGTGTGTGTGTGTGTGTGTGTGTGT
>JBBPCZ010000115.1:13291110-13302512 GCA_037974445.1 Brycinus macrolepidotus | reverse complement strand
CCACTCAAGGTTGTTTCACAACAGCAGTGTGCATATGTTTATGTGTGTGTGTGTGTGTGTGTGTGTGTGTGTGTGTGTGTGTGTGTGTGTGTGTGAGTGAGTGACCTTAGGCCTGGTCTATCCACACCTTGTCTCTTTCTGGGGAACAAGGAGGCCTGAAAAAAGCCTGTGCTGCATTTATGCTGACCACTACAAATAGATTAACGAGCTAAAGATCTGCGGAATGTTAATTAATTTGATTATACGCAGTGGGCCGCAGGCCTGGGACGGTGGGATGGGGGGAGGGGGTTATTCTAATCTGGGACAGATGAGATGTATAGGAGCTTTGGCAGACTGACCACACCACACTGAATTTATAGTGTGTGCTGCCACATAGTCAATGCTGTTTTAATTCACCTTCTTACTATAGCCCCCACCCCTGTCATTATCCCTTCTCATTAATGGAAATCTAATCATCCACCGTGCACCGCACCATGCACACACACTTACACATATGCTCAAACATGTGCATACATGCACACATGCTTTTGAATTTGTTGAACATACTGAGTAATTTTTGTCATGTTTGAGTGTGTATTTTTCTGAATTCCTCACACGCCTCTCAGCTGAAACAGATAACTGGGCACAACACAGGCGTCTAAGCACTAATAATTGTTAGCATTAAGGTAGATCAACATGCAAATTTAAGAATTAAATTCAATTTGCTCTGTAGTTTTGTTTCTCTTTGGTTAACGCCACACAATGAGATTTTTGAACTTTTGAAAAATATTGCAAAACCAGATAATATATCCAGCTTTACATATTCTAGCACAGAAAAAATGGTCAATATCTGGGTCTGACTTTAGCTAAGATAAGAATCATTTTTAAAATTTTGATAGGCCTAATAACATACACTCAGTCTACATTTTTCTCTATATCATATTTTTTTTACTCTATTATCGTCTACTATAGTATTTGTGACACAGGAATCGGACATCCGGTTAAAATTTTAATGTTAGATTTTGGTACCGAGTACAACTTTGTAATCCATGTAAACATTAACAAATTTTGCACAGAGAGAAATTAGTGAAAAAAACTGGGAATTGTGTTCACTGAATGTATTTTGTATCGAAGCAAGGAATAAGTTAATGGTCCACATATAGGGTTGCTGTGCCAACAGTGTGAAGAGTTTTGCAAAAAAGAATTCTGTAGACAAGCTGGCAATTGTAAAAAAAAACTGTAAGTGCCCCAGATAGGGCCTTATGAGAACACACTGTGTTTATAACAAAAACTATTTTAATGTACACTCTTTACTGACAGACTGACAGTTGTTCAACTAGACATTTGCATTGTGGGACATCAAGGGAAGTCTTATTTTTCCTATTATGTCTTATTTTTTGTCTTATGTCCTATATATTCACAAGATGTAACAGTGACGAGGGAAAAGAATAGGATCTGCTCATCTCTAGCATGATGCATTGCAGCAGAGGAAAGCTTTCCTTCCCCTCTAAAGAGAACACATCCAATTTATTCCCAGGGACTCTCAGTTATGGATGCCATGTAGAATAAATTCTAATGAAATTCCAAAATTCACAGCTTTATGCTTTTTTGGTTGAAATTTTAAATAGTTTTGCATTAAGCCTCTAAATGCCTTCAGCGATCTTTTCCAAACTATTGATAATGTTCTAGCACGACTAGGGCTGTTTTTAGAAGTTCCTTTACTTATTGCACATTGCACATTTTACAGTTTCTTTCTGTCTCCTCTGAGGCCCAGCGAGTGTACATTTCTGTGTATGTGCGAGGGGCTCTGCTGCTGCTTGGCTTGCATGTCAGCGCTGTGCTCTGAAACTAACAGAACAGCATGCGGTCATCAGTATTATGCAGTGTAATTTGTGTGTACTCATGATTGTGCTTTGAAAATTCCCATAGTGTTCCAGTTAACTAGCTCAGCAGCAGCGTGTTCAACGTATAAAGGTCTACAGTTATTACTGTTGGTTAAAATCGAATGACATAATCACATAATTAATTGCATCTTTATAGTTATATAATGCATTGCATTTACATTCAGTTTACAAAGCTGTATTCACACAATCAATTTTGTTTCAGTATTTTTCATCCAATTCAAATTACAAAATATTTCCCTCTTTTTTCTATCAAAGGTGGTATAAAAAAAAATCCACATTTTGACAGATTTCTTCAAATTATCTGACAGAAATAATTCAAAACAAACTGCAACATTTTGTGCTTTCACTGATGGTAAGTGTCAGTTTTAAGGGTAATTACAAAATGTATTTGTGTGTTTGTGTGTGTGTGTGTGTGTGTGTGTGTGTGTTTGTCTGTGTGGGGGCATGTGCTTGACCATACGATGACATAGGCAGGCTGTAACCAAGGCGACAAGGCCGAGCAGGGGCGGCTGAGCAGCTGTCACAGTGCTTTGAGCGTTTGTTGGTGGCAGAACCCAAAAAGCTACCAGTCACCACGTATCTTCACCCAGCATCTCCAGCAGTCAGGCACACCGGCCCCGCTCGTCAGGTACAATAACAGAAGACGAAAGGAAAGCAGGCAGCTAAGGGAAAGACTGGAGTTAGCTTTTCAGGAGCGATTACATTTCACCTTTCTCATGCTCATCTTTCATATTTTCCAAACCAAATCAAGACAAAACCCTAGCAGGCCTACTGCTGTCATTGTCCTCCGCATTTCAGATTTCATATTTGTCCAATGGCTTTCACTTCCCCGCACTATTTTTTCCACTTCTCATGAAGAATTCAGTGAGTCAAACATGCTTAAAGGTACAGATTTCATTACTGTAACAGTGCTGACAGCTTTTCAAGCATTATTTATCACCTGTCACACAGTAAAATGCAGATGAAAGTCAGTTTTGTGGGGATAATAGCCTCCATTGTTCCCTCCTCTATTATTTTAACGTTTCAAATAAAAGGTAGACAAATGCTTCACTCTCGTCTCTTTTTTCTCACTTCAGAGACTGGGTTTTTGTCTTGGCTTTGACAAGAGAGTGGTTGTAATGAAAAAGCATCGGGGTCTTTAAGGCCCCTTGTTCGAGTGCCTTGCTCTGTGACAAGCAGTGTGGAGTCTTTCAACTAGAGTCTGTCCATTTCATCACATCCCGTCTCCAGAGCATAGCCTAACTGCAGCCTGACACACCACCACTTAGACACTCTAAACCTGTTAGCTTAAAGTTGGTCCTCTCCCCGACAAGGCGTTCGCAGTTGCAAGGACTTTGTACTGAAAATAGTTTCGCAACACAGCCCAAGACTAAATGTGATTATTCTCTGAACCTGCTTCATAAACAGATTCTCAGTAGTGATGTATCATTCACGAATGAGTGAACTCTTTCAGTGAGGCGCTGGGAACAGACTCTTTATCTGAACTGTATTTGTTGTTTTTTATAGCTCTAAATAGTTAGATTCTATGATGCTCTTGCTGAGAATGCATCAGGATTCTGTAGGCCTAATGGTGTTAATCACATGCAGTGTGAGTCTGATTGAAATGCATGCACTGAAACTTCTAATAAACATCTAACTTGTATGGCAAGCATAGCATAACAATTTAGAGTCTAACAAATATATATAACAAGTCTAGCAAGAATGAGATGTTTAAGCATGGCCAATATGAGCTTATGCGCAATGCTGCTTATTTTAATGTCGTCCATTATGTGTCTGGGCTTTTTTTTATTTATTTATTATTATTTGACACTAAAGACATCACAATGAAATTTTGAAATTCTGGATATCACAAATAGTTTTGAGCGTGATCAGCCATAGAGTTAAATCCACGTGCCTAATATTGTGTGGATTGTGCCTCCGTCCGCTTGCCTTCTTCTCATAGTGCATTGTGGTGTCATCTCTTCCCCAGGAAAGCATCAAACACGTATGCGGCAGTCCACGTGAGGTAAAAGAATATTGGGTTCATCAGACCAGGCCACCTTATACCATTGGTCCATGGTCCAGTTGTAATGCTCACATGCCCTTTGTCTGTGCTTTTGTGAGGGAAATAGTCATAATAGGCACTCTGATCACTCTGTAACTATGCAGCCCTATACACAGCATGTGACACCTTTTTATCATAACCAGCCTTAACTTATTCAGCAATCTTTGCTACAGTAGCCCTACTGTGAGATTGGACCAGATGGGCTATCCTTTACTCCTCACAAACACTGTGAGCCTTGGGCACCAATGATCCACTTGCCCATTTTCCTGTTTCCAACATATCTCTCATATTTCCCACCCATTGACAGCTGCCACTGTAACAAGACAATCATTGTTATTCACTTCACTTGTCAGTAGTTTTAATGTTGTGGCTGATAACCGGATATGTACACATATTTGTATATGGACATGAGATGTTTTCTAATTAAATATGTATTAATAGGCATATTTTAAATACCAGAAATCTAGCTTTCAGATGATGTTAGAATTAAATTTACAGAATTAAGTTTAAAGAATGGGCCTCAGAACTGCAGTATTCAGTGACAATATCAGAGAACATCCATCATTTGTGAGAATATTGCCATTAGCTCAAAAACAGTCATATGAGGATATTCTAGTTTATTCAATAGGAAATTAGCTTTTCAGTGATATATAACATGACGTGGTTGTGCCAAGTGAGGGTGGAGCTAAGCCTTCATGAAATTTACATTTTGGAAAATACAGTTAGAAAGTGAGTGTCAGTTGGTTGTTCTGGATGTTAGCCATCTCTCTGGCTAGCTCTTCGGCAGAACTCCTGTTAATCGCTCCGTAAGCACTTTATCAAAAACGCTTGTTCTTTTGGTCTTTTTTTTTCTGCTTTCTTGTTGTTTTGTTGTTCTGATTTCCCACCTCCCTCTCTCTTGCCAGTGAAAGAAAAGCACAGCCCTGACACTCATTAAAACAGATAAGCAGGAACATCAAGCGCAGGAAAGCGAGCCTGTCTCCGTTCAACCTGCGGTCACAAAGCCGTCATGCAGCAGGAGCCGCGCTAGTTAGCTTGTTAGCTCCCGCCAAAGAAACGCGCACCCCGCCCCCCCCCATCTCTTTTTTCCTCTTCATGGCTTCTCATCCACATGAATACAATCAATTATGGATGAAATAAAGGAAAGGCTTTAATTTAGCATTTAGTTTAATGTTGCAATACTGGTCAACAGAGGGGGATAGGACCATGTCTGGGCCTATCTCTGCATTAGGCTCTGTATAAAGAACTGAAGTCTAGGCCTTTCAAAGACATCCGATGTCATAAATGCTAATATCTTATTTATTAGTTAAAGCATTTCCTAGATCAATTATATTTGAAACACTTACTGTTGTCACTTGAGCCACAAGAAGAGAACATTCTTGTGTTGAGGTAAATGGAGTGAATAGAAGTGTCATTCTTTTCTAGCTGCACAAGAACTAACTACAGGACTGGCCGTATTGTGTGTGTGTGTGTGTGTGTGTGTGTACGTGACGGGTACTTATCTCTCTTTCAGCTCTGGAACTGTTTTGGTTTAACTGGAGATAACACCACCACGTCACCCCATCTCATCCCTCTCTCCTTGCCTCCTCCCTCCTTTCGTTTATTCTCCTATCCTCTCCATCAGCCTCATTCATAATTTATCTGTAGGGTCTTTTTTCTGCAGACACAATCATAGTGTGTGGCAGTGCGCGCGCACACACACACACACACACACACACACACACTCTCTCCTGTTACTGCCTGCCTCTTTCCACACCAGCAGGAAATGACTATCAATACAGACAGGAAGTCAAAGCAAGCTCTGACCCTTAAGTGACACCTTCTACCTTCAAACACATTAAACACACACACACAGACACACAAACACACACGCAAGCACCCACTTAGACACACACACGCGCACACACACACGTAGACACACACACACAGTGAGAAAAGGTGATCATTTGAATGAGCTCCACTCCCTGCCACAAGCACACACAGGTGAGGATGTCCTGGGTATCAAATTGCCCTGAGCTTCAAGCTTCTGCAGTGTTGCTGGTTTACTAGTACACTATATTGCAGCTAGCAGAGTGAACATGTTGAGGTAAGGAAGAGGTTAAAAAGAGGTGTAGTTATAGCATGGTGTCAGCAAGATTAAATAATGAGTAGATATAATACAGACTCTCAGTGAAAAATCCTTTTAGGTCCAATCTGTCGGAGAATTAAAACACTATGTCTGCTTGGAAAAATACACAAGCATATCCTCAAGTACAGATAAAACGTAACAAAAAAGAAATAACAACAACAACAACACCAGCAACAACAACAACAACAACAACAACAACAACAATAATAATAATAATAATAATAATAATAATAATTTCTTATAAAATGAAAAAGTGCAGTGAATTCGATAATGCTCTTAAATGATTAGTTAAGCCAGAAGGTTTTGCTGCTTGCTTTATGTAGAGGTGATTACTCAAAACCAGCCAGAAGTGGAAAGATTCTGTAGTTCATAGCGAAGAGCCACAAAATCACCTAAAAATGATCTCACTCTTTGTCATGTCCATGTCTAATATATTTTGCTTTGAGATGATTTCAGTAGAACTTTAATCTTATTTAATATTATTTTATACTTTATAACAAGTATTTTATTGATATTGAACATGCTCACACAACACATATCATGATCACATCATCAAGCTAGTTAAACTGAAAGGTAGCTAATTTAACTAGCTAAGCTTTTACCCAAATTAGATGCAATGAACTGCACTTATTTAAGATAACCTAAGTATATTTCTTTTAATGGCATATGGGTAAAGTTAAGTAGCCAGCCACATGGTTTAGGCATGATTGCGTATGATAATCCTCCAGTTATAGTTATAGTTTGGATAAACTTTAGTACCATTAATAAGTGATATTTTTGCTGCTAAAGGTAACTACTTGCCTAATCTGGACAATCAAGAGGATTATCTTCCAATAATGTCATCAGACAATACAGTTGTGAGAATTCCCATTTGGTCACATCCTCTTCTGGGTGAGAGTGTCATCCTAATTCAGCCAGGCAGGGTCCCCAAAGCACCAATGTTGTATTTGCCAAAAAAGCATAGTGAGTCCAGAGATTTTTAACATTGATTCTTTATCAAGATTATTTAAGGACTAATAATTATTCTGTACAAGGTAAACGACTGGTGAGTGTGGGCTCTGAGACCCCCAGGGAGGATGTTGCTTAGGGTCCCCAAATGTTCAGAAATGGCCTCTGCGGACGGGTGACATGCAGCAGTCCTGTGAGTGAAAAACCTGCCTACGTTTTCTTGAGGCCTTGTGCAACTCCTCAAGTCTAGATGCAGGTGAACTTCACCTTTGTCATAAGAACCTGAGCTATTGGTGACACATGTGTATATTAGGTCGAAAGGTTTAAAGCATTGATACAGCTTAAACAGTTTAGAAACACACACTCAAACATACACACATGCTCTCTCTCTGTCTCTCTGGAATAGTTTGTGTCCAGCTGGAATTCTGCGTTGGTCTTCACTAAAGCTGCTAAGCTAAATGGGCTTCATCCCAGCGGGGGTCGTTAGAGAACAGCATAAATTAAGAGTGTCCTGGGGCGTGTGTGTGTGTGTGTGTGTGTGTGTGTGTGTGTTTCAGCCTCTGTGGCCTGCAGTGATTACAGGTTTCTGGTGGTTAACGAGAGAAGTGAGGGACTAATATTTATTTACAGCGACCTGAGTCAGTGCTGGTGGGGGGGTGGGTCATCAGTCAGCTCTGTGTCCTTTGGGATGGGACAACAAACAGCATGACTTTCAATGCTGTGTCTTAACTGATCATGAAAATGAATGTAAATTTTAAGTAATCATAATTCCTTGTATTATTGTTCCCACTCTTATTTGAAGCAGTTGCACTCTTAAAGGTTTCTAAATGGTTCTTGGCTTCAGCATAGGAAAAGCCTCTAATTGGTACACAGCCTTTATGTTACACTGGTAGATCTTCAAACTCACATATCTCATTTATATAAATTATACTTCTTCAAAGTATCATCTAATTAAAGGTTCTTCAGGAAACCAAATTTGGTTTCTTTCTAGTCCACACAGAGTAGTGCTTTGACTGGTCAAAAACAATTGGTGCCTGTGTCTGTCTGTCAGTCACTGAAGTATCTTTAATAGAGAACAGTTTTATCACGGCTTTGTCATAGTTTAAACTTGGACTGAAGCAGCTAAAAAAGGATTAAAAAAGATGCACTCAGGTTTCATTCTATATGTTTTCCATGCATACCCTCCCTCCCCCTCCTTTGTTGCAGCAATCTCGCAGCACGGGTTTCTGGGAGCGAGTTGCACGTCTTTCACCCATAAACGGACGGCTGCAAAGGTGCTGTCTCAGCACAGGCTGCCTCACAGCAAACATCAAAATATCAATAACCTCTTATAGCATTAAGGAAAATGCCTAAATCTTACACGCTCTCTTTTTTTTCTCTCCAGCCTTTTTGCCAATATCACTCAACCACTTCCACTTGGCACTGGCCTCGCTGGAGATTTTTACGTGCACATTAGGTATTCACTCTCCTGGCTTGTCTTATCTGCACCACTTATTTGAATATAGAGCGTGACAAAGATTTAAAGACAGAGGAGAAAAAAGATACAATAAAAGTTGAGAATGACAGTTATGAGCTCTCAACCAAGACTCTGATTACCTAAAATATCTAACATTTCTCATTGTGTGATTATTGCAAGAACGCTTCAAGAGTATTAAAATTAAAAAAACTAATCAAGTGACATATTTTACTGCAGTGGCAGATCCTTTTACATTTAGCATTTGCTTTGCACTGTGAATTACCCTTCTATACCATAACATATTTCTATGAGAGAAATGGCATGACTGGGTCTTGAGCTAATATGTGTGGATGGTGAGATTCTCATTATTAATGATGTTGTTATCTCAATAACGTTATTAATTAATATTGTTTTTCCCCACCCACTGATGCATGGTAAAAAAAAAATCTGCAGAATTTTTAAATAATTTTTTCGTTCTTAGAGAAAGAAACGTCACTTTATTTTGATATAAGATTAGAGAACAATGATGACAAATATAATAAGATATTATTTGTCATTGTGCTGTCACAGAACTGGCCTATCATCGGGAGATCAAAAGTTCGATCCCCAGCCTTGCCATGGCTCTTTCTCCCCATCACCCAACACAGTGCAAGCCAGCACCCCTGACTATTAGCTGACATGACAGAACTGGCAATTAGCATTCTCCTCCAAAAGTTTGGAGTCGTCCAATGACATTGTGTCGGTGGCAGTTTGAAAGATTCGAGTGGAGCTCGAAGAATACCCTCCCAGTGTTGGTGGTATCATGTGATGGGGAAAACCTAACAAGTTAATGTGAAATAGCAAAACATGAAAGAAAAGACTAGCCACATGAGCTAACAAAGTAAAATAGATAAAGCCAGTTCAGTATAGTAATTTCATAAGTGATAAGATCACTTAATGTTAATATTCATATCATAAGAGAAATCAAATATGCTGTGTGATGATTTAAATACTCATGTCTTGCAGTGAATATATGTGGTGAGTGCACATTCACCTTCATTTGAAAGTGTACCTCCCCTAGCACAGCATTATGGGTATGTTACCTTATCCTAGTGTACAATATCCTCCAGCATGGCCTACATTCAAGTATGAGCTCAGCTCAGAGAACGGTGGCAGAGAGTAGCAGGCAAGGACACTGTCAGACCAACTGATTGACAGAGTGACAAACACACTGAAGAGAAAAGAGGAGGGAATCACAGAGGGATGATGGAAACGAGTCATGTGTTTTAGAACAGAAAAGAGAAAACTGTGGCCTAAGGAACATCAGTTACAGAAAGAGGGAGTGAGTGAAGCAGGCGGGGTGGTTGTGAAGCTGAATGATTGCTCGGTGAGAATTATTATTGATGATTCAGACAGTGTGAATTATTAACGAGAGAGGAAAAGCATCTGAATGTGTCTTTGACATTGGATACTGACAGAGATCGATGGAGAGGCCAGGAGAGCAGAGGAAAGGATGAACAGAGTAAGAGTGGTGGGTAAATCCTGGACCCTAATGAGACAGGAAAGGAGAGGGTGGAGGGAATTTTAAAGGTGCGCGCTGTTTACGGTTTCAGAGTAACAAAGGTACAACCTTGCACTTAACACAATAAAAAAACCACAAAAAAACAAAGCAATTTACCTTTTAAAGTGAGTTAAGCTGTAGCCACAGTGGCCTGCTGGTTATTTTATTCACCTGGGTGGCGCAAAATTTGTGATTGCGGGTGATGGTTGGCAGTCCTGATGTGATATGCTTTTAGAAGGCACATGTAGCAACCAATATCAACCAATACCAATTAAAAGGAAAATTTTCCCTATTTTTCTAATGGGTTTGAGATCAGCTTTTGGCCAAAAATATTTTTTAAAAGTCATGGAGTCGTTCATTTTGAAGTTGTATACAAAGGGGATTTTAGGGCAAATTTTTCAGATTTACTTGTACCATTATCCAGTAGATTTACTGATCTTCTTGGATAGTAAATAAAATGACTATTTTTGCACGGTAGACATCATCACCCCTGGTTCCTCTCACCAGCATTGTAAAGAAGGCATTACATTTCTTTATAATGCGCCATTTCACATCAAACCACACTGGCTGATTTCTAAATCAGTGAATTATGGTGAGACTTTGAAAATTGGTGGAATTAATTCGTTTTTTTCTTTCAAATTTGAGTGACATTATGTTCCTCCATTTAGTATTTTAGAGACCCCAGTTTGCCATCTTGTTTTCTCTTGGCTCATCATTCTATTCTGAGGTTCACAAATTTTAAGGTTCTAAAGATCACCTCAATAGACTCAGTGCGAAGCTACAGAAGCAAATTCATTTTTTTCACATTCCCCTGTCCTTTCCCCTTCATATGTGTTGACTTTTTCACCAAGCAAATTTTACTTGTGTCTGGTCACCCCATGGCTTAATTCTTTAGTTTACGTAACCTTGTTACAGTTACTTCAAAAAAGAAATTTGTGGGTGGTGCATGGACAACCCAATTAAACAGTAGTCCAAAAACTGGTATTTTGATATGAAAAAGAAAGTATTGTAGGTATGTGTTTCTGTCCAATTCTTATACCAGATACAGTTTACTACAAACCAAGCACAGTTGGTTTATGCACCTGTTTATGTTAACAAATAACTTACACATATGGAGAGATGAAGAAAGAGAAATAGACTGAAAAGTGATTTTAGTCCACAGCAGAAGGACAGTATTTGGGGCATGGGTCTGTTGAAAGTTGTGCTCTGAGTTGAAAGTGAGGTTTATGAGTGCTGACAGTGTTGTGAGTCTAACACAGCTTCCTACATTCCAGAAATGGCAGCCAACTACTGTCTCTGTCTCACCTCAGTGGGATGTGTTGCTCAGAGTGTGTACCTGTGTGTGTGTGTGTGTGTGTGTGTGTGTGTGTGTGTGTGTGTGTGTGTGTGTGTGTGTGTGTGTG
>JBBPCZ010000115.1:13260426-13278777 GCA_037974445.1 Brycinus macrolepidotus | reverse complement strand
CACCAAATCCATGAACCACATTTATCTCCCTATAAAACTGAATGAAAATTTCTGTGAAAACCATGAGTATTTACCAAAACAAACAGGGCATCAAAATACCAAAACTGTGGATGTAAACTGAGCCAGGTGTGATCCAGGTAACTGAATTATGTAGTAGACTGGTGACTGCAATTGTGGTACAGTATAGACATTTTGCCACTTTAAGAATGTTACTATGGAGTGGCTACATAATATTTCTTTCATAAATTCAATTCATCATGACTTTATTAAAGCAGTATGTAGGTAAAAGAAAAACAAGCTCATGGTTGTAATAAATCACCAATTAAACATAATATAAAAATAAAAATATACCTGATTCTATAATAATAAATAATATACCTGATTATAAATGCTAACAATAGATACTTAAGTAAAAATAAAATAAAAAATACAAGATTTATTGTATATGTATATGTATATATATATTTTTTTCCCTGCTCATTGATCTCTGCGTAAGTCTCCCACTGTCCAGCGTACAGTAAATAAGTCTGCCAAATTGCTGATAATGCCAGTGTTGTGCTGAATTTGAGCTCCTCTGTAGAATCCGACTCCTCTTCACATGCATCGCAATGATAAATGGATGCTGTATAACATTTACTATTTCTGTAGTTTCAGTTTAAAAGTAGCGATAGCAGTGATTTTGTTAGTGAATGATACTTCAGACTCAGTGTTGTTTAATGATAAATAAATTCACCATGGCAGTAGCTGAAAATATTTTTTAGCAAGAGAGCCATCAATGTAACTTGCCATGAAGAAGATGTATTTGAATGAGAGGGACAGACAAAATATAAAATCACACCAACATCATGTGAGCAGCTGAGCTTCAGCCTGCACTAATATGGATCGGTTGAAAGGTCGGGCTAGAAAAGTGGATATAGTGCATAAAAGATGTTAGAGGTGTTTTAACATGTTAATGCATTATTAGCATAATACCTTTCAAATCATATGCATGATTCTAAAAAAAAGTTGGGCCAATTTTAAAACATCTATGTGCTATCTTGGAATAATCTGGATTATTTCCAGATCGCTGGCTTTACTTGTCATACTAAAACTTTAATCAAAATACATTTCAAACATTAGACTTGAGAATACCAACAGCCAAAAATGAACAAAGAACAAAATACTAGTGGAGAGAGAGAGAGAGAGAGAGAGAGAGAGAGAGAGAGAGAGAGAGAGGGCCAGGTCCCAGCTGCCTATGATACATGTTGTGGTGTGCCAGGCTATGCCTGCCTTTTACAAAGATGGAGCAGAAGTGAGTCTGTCTCGCTGTCGTCCTCCATGGATGCATGGATCAGAACAGGAGGTCTCTGTCTTCCTTCATGTGACACAGCAGCAAGCCAGCAACCACAGCTTTGTATGAATGAGGTGATGTCGAGAGCAAGAGAGAGAGAGAGAGAGAAACAGAAAAACAGAACAGAGAGAGAGAGAGAGATTTTCCTTCTTTTTATGTGACAAATAAAGAAATCAATAAATCATTGCGAACTTTGACAGGTGGTTGCAAGGCAGCCCATTTGTCATTGAGTATTTATGAAGTTGTCGCCGGTCCCGGCACCTCCCCCCTCCCCCCTCCCTCTGAAATATTTAAACATGTGCGTGTGTGGAGAGCACTGGACTACTGGGCTGCACTGAGGCATGGAGAGAGAGAAAGAGAGATAGATAGAGAGAGAGAGAGAGAGAGAGAGAGAGAGAGAGAGGAAGAAAGGAGGGGGGGTGTTGCCAGGCGTGTTGAACAGCCTGCGGCTTTTTCCTCTAGGGCTCCTAACACACATTACCCACTTCACACAACACGGGTCACAGCAGCAGTCTGAATGCCCCCCTGAGCAGCATGCAGGTCTGCAGAGTGTATTTGATGTTATGTGGTTTTCAGATTCCCCCACTCTTTATTTGACTCCAGGGAAGAGAAAAAAAAAAAAAACAGTCGAGTGTCAAACGGAATTCCTGAAGGGCCGCAGTACACTTGTTCCAGTATACTTAACCTACTGACATTAAAATAAACTTCTTAAGACCGTTTTTTCACTGTTGTAATAGTTTTTTTGTTTTTTTTTTAAATCAGCTGCTCTTTGCATTGAGTGATTATTTCATGATGAATGGGCCAATAATAATGGTTCACATTTAGTTGATTAAAACATTTGTATTTTAAATCACAGTAATAGTTAAGAGCTTTAAAGCTTGGAATGGTTTTCCCTTGTCCTGTAAAGTGACTGTTTTGGAGATTTTGAGGTTTTGTTATGACAGCGATGATCTACACCATGTAATAATGATGTGATACGGCTGCTTTGGTTTTGTATTGGCAGTTGTGGATGATATATGTTACACAGGAAACTGTGAGATTTCTGCATCTGACCACAATATGTTGAGCATGTCGTGGTCAGAAGCTGTAAACTGGCATAGACCCTATATCCCACAAATTCAATAACCACACTAACAAACAGTGTATGCTTTAAGGCCAAACCAATATTTATAACAGGAACAAAGCCAGGCCACTCTGTGGTGCAACTGACAGTCTTTCATGCAGAGGACTGCAATGATGGCTGCAGCAATTATAGACATGTAACATGATGTAACAAATCCTTAACAATTTGGAGTTTGATCAGGGATAGAATCTTCTAAATTAGATTATCACAAGTTTATCCTATTCCAGAGCTGTAATATGTTTGCAGTCACAGTGATTTAGAGTAGCTAAAATAATTTGACCTGGGATCCTTCTTAGCATCAGTCCACTCTCAATCTTCTTTGGAAAAGTTCTAAGATGTTACTAAGATATTACAATGTGTTACAAGGAAGCTGGGAGGCATTTAATAAGCCCATATGGAGGTATAAAGAAAAAAAAATATCAGTATGATTCAAATTCTCCCACAATAAGCATCCTTCATGATCTGTGAATGAATTCAGCCCAAGGCCTCTAAAAATACTTTTAAGAGAAGGGCTGCAAAGAGACGCAACCTTGGAAGCAAGTGGGGGTATGTGTGTGGCAAGGTCGGTGATGAGAGGGGGCATTCAAAGACTTGGCAGTTCCCAAAAAAGAGAGGGGAAGACAAGATAGCTTAGAAAACAAAAGAGAAGCAGGATAAACAAACTGGGAGAGAGCGAGAGAGGCAGGGGAGAGAGCTGGGGGCGATGCTGAGATTTAAACCCATTCTGTCTATGGCTCCATTGGATAATGAGCTGACTAAGCAGACATACCAGAGAGAGACGGGTGGGGGGATTTCACTCAAATTTCGTCCTAAAATCTCACCATGATCTCTGCAGAGAGATGTTTCTTTATGTTATTTTGTTCCAAATTGACTTATCTTTTCGACAAAATGCTATGCTAATCTATTTCCTTCCATTTTCCTCCACATACATTTCTGATTTTATACTTCTTCCATAAAGTCCCGTTCCCCTGCCTCTGCTACTTATACCTTTACCCCTTTGTCCATCATCTCATTTGTACTGTCCACATTCATTATGACTTATCCTCAACCTCCCCTCCCCTCTCATTCTCTGGCATCCTCCTCACAGTATAGCTTTCCCCTCATCCCTCTTTCACTCATATCGGTTTCACAGCCCTGTGTCCCTCCTTACTACTCTATTGACCCCGTGACCCTTCTTATATCCAGACCCTTATCTCTCGCTTCGCATCCTCCCCCAAATGCCGGCCTCCTGGCCTCTTAAGTCTCACTCGCTCTCTTTTAAAATACCCTGTCTCCATATAGGGCAGGTCACAGTAAAACTACTGTGATTCTTTAAGAGAAAATTATAATCACTTCCGTGTTATAGTTTTATTTGCCAGTCTTAAAAAAAATGTACAAATTGTGAATTATGAGAATGAATTGTTTTAGCTATTTTTAATAGTAGAATGAATTCCTAAGGCATACTTTCCCCACATAACCCTGTGTAAATCTTCACTTAAAACGTGTTAGACTAATGGGTTTATTCACTTTTTTATTCACTTTTCATTTTTATTTTTATTCTATGTATTCCCCAGGCTATAGTTTTATAGAGCTTAGGCCACATTGTTATAACCTAATTGTTTTCTGTGTCAGTCAGTTGAACATTACCTAGTTTAAATAGTTTAAATTCCTGCAAGCCATTAAATAGCACAAAACAGCATTAACCAAAAGATTTCATTGGAGTTTATTTGAAATAACCAAAGTGGCATTCAGTAATTTGACATTTAAGCCATGGCTCAGCGCTCAGAAGCTGCAGGAGCTTTTCCCTCCCTGTATTTTTTATTGTAATTTTTTTAGACTGTAAACTTTTTCCTTCTGGCATTTTTTTTTAACTCAAGTGAGCCGATCAGCAGTAGCCAGGGGATAGCGTGGCGGAAAACCAGAGAGAGAGCACTGGGGTTTGGCCCAGGAGAACTGGAGGTGGTCTGTTTCACTGCCATGGTTTGTAAAAGATGGTACTTAGTGTTTAAAATATATTTTTTCATGTGAAAAATAGTTATTTTTAAAGGCACATGGCAAAGAAGCAAAGCAAATTATTCATATGAGCTATTGAAATTCCTTTCTCTTTTAATTAGTCTGGAGGAGCAGTGGCAGGGGTTATTTTCACAGATATTAAAACACATTACGGAAAAGATGTCTGAGATTCTTTACTAGACAAATACTGTGGCCAAAGCTCAGGCCTTCCCACATCTCTGGACAGCAGCAGCAGCTTTTGCTTTGTGTACAGTGCTCCCATCTGTCCGAAACACCAAATTGCAGCAATGTTTTGTTGTTGCTGTCGATTGTCAGAGGTGTTTCAGTACAAACACCCATGATTGACATGGGGGTTCAGGTAGTAAATCTCTACGAGTTCAAATATAACATAACTACTATTAATGGCATCAGTAAATGACCTATTCTAAAATACAGATTTCTGTTCAGACAGACTTTCTTAGGTGACAGAAATGTAATGTTGAATTGTACAATAGAGTTGCATCCTCTATGCTTCAAGCTCTCCTGTTAACACATTACACATGTTTATCATTGCAGTAAAACAAGACACATGAAAAATATTAATATGAATGAAATTGACTATAATCTACTTAATTGGCAAATGAGGCAAAGTAACGTGGCACATATGCTGTAAGACATGAAACGTTGAAGAAAAAAAAAGCCTTTGCTGCATTCAGCCTTATAGTACACACATACACAGCATCGGCACATCTTTGTGAATATTAATCCTTGTCTGGGAGCTGACAAATAGTGAGAAGGCTGGATGGTGATATACAAACCATAAATAAATGAAGCCTAGGGAGAAAGAGAGTGTGTGATACAAGCACACACACACACACACACACACACATTCACACACACACACACACACACACACACACACACATACACACACTCCAAATGTATCTGCCCTAAGAAGGGGGAAGAGAGTAGGTCTCTTCATTCCTAGATAGTTACATTCATGCACTTTTTATGGGGTTCCTATGGAAAAACGAGGGGCATCCTTGGTTCCTCAATGATCATTTCTCTCCATCTCTATTCTTCCTCGCCTCAGAGGAGGATACTCTGCCCCAGGGGCTCGAGCCGGGTATCAGGTCCAAAGAGTATGAGATCAAATTGCTGAGCTGGGAGACTGTAGCTGGCATGGGCATGATACCCTTGTTTACACAGGGTTATTAACAGTGCTGGGTCACATAGGCAACGCTTTTTTACTTTAATTTATAATATATTGTCGTTCAATTTAGCATTTTTCTAAACTGTTTCTTCAGATGAATTGTAGACAATGTCACTGAGCAATATTTAAGACATACTCATGCTTTCTTTTTTCCATTTTATTTCATATACCTTCCAAACAACTTTCTTAATAAAAGGTGGAAAACTGATCTCATATATTTATCACATTTTATTGCATTTTATGGGCTGCTCTACTTCTGTTTATGTCCAGAAATCAGTGGTCTGTCTTAAGGATCAGGTATCGGCTTGTTTGGATTAATCACTGCCTAACCCATAATATAATAAATATGTCTTACATAATATACTAAACATGTCTTTCATTCTCTTACATAATAAATAAATATAGTAGTATTATGCCTATTGGCTTTGTTTAACTGTGTGCAGAATAAGGGTGACTGGGTGCCCCTATGCATAGTCATAAATACTGCTGCTGTTTGTTTGTTTGTTTGTCTGTATGTGTGTATGCTTATGTGTTATTTATTTTATTCTGAGACTGGACAGCATTACCTCTGAATTATGGAGCAGTCCCCTTTCTCTCCCTCAGTGAAAAATAACATCTGTCCAGCAAATGGAAAGCTTAGTGTGTGTGTATAATTTATGGTAAAAGCCTCCAGAGTATGACATAAAATATATATGGAGAAACACTGTAACAAAGAGAGCAGGAGAATGGGGCCAAGGGGATGTGGATATTGAAAGAAATCATAGAATTTCTCTTAGAATTTTGTGAAAACATACAATAAGGCCTCTCTGTATACCTCTCTATACCATTAATGTGTAGCTGGTCTATCTTCAGGAAAAAAATATGAATGGATGAAAAAGACAATAGATCTTTTTCCACTCCTGGCAAAATCAAGCATTTGTGAGACGACACATTCAGAGAAAAGTGTGATGCATTCCCTTCAAAATACAACAGCTGCACAGCCCAAACTGAAAATATGACTCGGTTAAGTTTAATGCTTTAATCCTTTCCCCTTGAGCCACTATATCTTTAAATGCTTTCATCCAAGTGAAGATATGTATGAGTGACGCAAAAACACAGTAGGTTTCGGTCAATGGAACATGATGACCTTGAACAGGGGAAATGTTTACATTTTCAACAAAGAAGAGTGCCAAAAAAAGATGGATCTGAAGAAGAAAAAATAATTGGTGCCAATGTATGAACAATACAGCACATAATAATGCACTATTGTAGCAAAGTAAATTTATACATTTAATATTTATAAAATTGGTATCAGTTTTATTTCAAAAAGCAATAAACAAACTAAGTGTAAAACTGACATCATAAGGCCTGGTTTGAAGAAATTGCAGATAAAGTACATTGTAGAACAAGGAAGGAGTGCCATCTAGTGGAAAATAATGCGTGTAAAGTAAAATTAGATCCCAGACACCCCATGGTGGCATTGTTTCATTGATCTACAACTGACTGAAAAAGCAGTTGTATAGAATTTAAACAGGCACCCCTGTTTAAATTGCATATTTTTTTGATTTTCTTAGTGAAGTTAATGTAAAATCTGCAAAACATACTTAAGTATGGTACATTTTTTCACTTGTGCAGTAGTGCACAATTATCATTAATTTACTGAATTTAATATCAAAAACTAAATTAAAATGTGCAATTTGAGTCAATTCACTATTTTTTCTTGTGAGGTCTCAGAGTTTATCTGACTCGTTAGGCCTTAATCGAAGACAGTTGTGGATAATTCTAAAGGAAAATAAAGTGATGTACTGGAGGACTGTGCAGTGCTGTTACACGCACCATCTACATAAGATGGTCATCAGAAGGTGACCTGTGAACTGTAATCTTATCACAAAAGTCAACATTTGAAGTATTCAAGACTACATTTAGATATATCACTTGGAGACATTTTAAATGAAAACTAGCTACAATTATCTGGGGTTCTTAGCACACAGTGTGTGGCTGCAGCGGGCAGCAAACTGCTACCATGTTCATGCTCATAGCCCATAGGGCTCAGTTCAGTCCATGAAAATGTTCTACTTAGTTTTAACAGTAGCTCATCAAATCATACATTCATTTCAAATGGCTAATTTCTATACTCCACTGAGTGCTGGGTAATACAAAGAGCTTTAGCCTGAATTACCTGCTTCTGTGTTCTCTTTCTTACCAGAGCACACTCACTACCCAATATCTAACACAGACAAAAGTGAGAGACACTGCTGCGATCATTATCTTGCCTTTAAGAATGAGGAGTCACCTGCCCTATATGGCACAGAGATGGGGAACTCTAAAGTTCTGGTAAATTTCTATGTGGATGATTTGTTATTGTCTATTTCTGACACTGCAACTTCTATTCCTATTTTTATGTTTACTAATGTAGCTAGCTATCAGGCTACACAATTAATTGAAATAAAAGTGAATTTATGTCACTTAGCCCAAGCTTTTCAAATGACTCCACCAATTTGTTTTTTTTTCATTTCTTACCCATTATATTTCCAAAAATTCAAGAATGCTTGGTGAGCTTCAGGCAAATATTGAGAAATGAAAATTGCGCAAACTTTCTGTTTATTTGCCAGTTTCATTTTTAAACAATTAGAGATTTGTGACTTACAAGATGCCTCCCAAATCACCTGCAAAAACCTGTTGTGTCCGGAGGACTGGTTTTATCGGTTTGTCGGCAAAATGTTTCCTTTTAACAACACGGATCTCCCAATCGGATATTTGTTCCGTGTCTCTCACGGGGTCTTCTCTTCTGGTCTCATTCTTTTTAAAAATGAAACCCTCAAGAACTGTCCTATCTAAGTTTTACAGAGGAGCTCACTTCGTATTCTGAATCAGATAAAGTGTTTTAGTACAGGGCCAAGTACCTCAATCCATACTCCAATCTTGTACAGTCATCTATTTCTGCTTTCTCAGATGGGTGGGGCATGTTCTGTTTGAAAGAACAGTGCTGATCAGTGTTCCAGTATAGCCTACTGCTTAGTTTTAACAGTTGTTTATCAAATCATACATTCATTTTAAATGGCCAGTTTCTATACTCCACTCACTGCTGGGTAATATAAAGAGCTTTAACCTGAATTCTCTGCTTCTGTGTTCTCTCTCCTACCAGAGTACACTCACTACCCAATATCTAACACAGACAAATGTGAGAGGCACTGCTGAAGTCATTATCTTTGCTTTGGAGCCACTGGCTTTAGGAATAAAGAGCCATCCACACAAATATGGCAAAGAGATGGGAGACACTAAAGTGTATTTCTGACCCTTCTACTTCTATTCCTATTTTTCCCCATTATACTCACTAATGTGTAAAGCTATCAGGTTACACAAATAATTGAAATGAAAGTGAATTTATGCTACTCAGCCCAAGCTTTCAAAATGGTTCCATCAGTTTATTTTTTTTTACATTTCTTTGCAGTTATATTCCCCAAAATCCAAAAATGTTCAGGATATGCTTGATGAACTTAAAGCAAATGTTGAAAAGTGGAAACTGCAAAAGCTTTCTGCTTATCTCCCACTTTCATTTTTTTCCCCAAATATTTTTATTGAAACACATGTATAACAGACAATCACAATATGTAAAATATGTAGTTTACATTTTTTTTTGTAACTTACAAAAAACAAACTTACCAAACTGGAAAGGAGAGAATAACAGAATAAGAAGAGAGAGACAAAGAAAGAAACAAAAAGCACGCAGACACACTCATTCATTCATGACCCCACCCCACCCAATCCCACAACCTGGCACAACCTATACCAAACCATCTCAGATGCTCCCAGTTTCATTTTGATACAATTATTTGCTTGGACTGGCAAGATGCTTCATAAATCGAAAGCTCACCTGCAAAAACCTGTTGTGGCTAAAGGACTGGCTTTACCAGTTTGTTAGAAAAACTTTTCCTTTTAACAACAGGGATCTCCCAGTCAGATATATGTTCCATGTCTCTCACAGGGTGTTCTCTTCTGGTCTCATTTTTTTTTTAAAAAATGAAACCCTTTCAGAGATGTCCTTCATAAGGTTTTCCTGAAGAGCTCACTTCGTATTCTGAATCAGTGTTTTAGTACAGGGCCAAATACATCTATCCATATTCTTGTACAGTCTTGTACAGTCATCTATTTCTGTTTTCTCAGATGGATGGGGCATTCTCTGTTTGAAAGTTCAGTGTGGAAGAACTTTACTGGCCCGCACAGAGCCCTGACCTCAACCCCATCAAACACCTTTGGGATGAACTGGAACGGAGATTGCGAGCCAGGCCTTCTCATCCAACATCAGTGACTGATCTCATAAATGCTACAGAAAGAATGGGCACAAATTTCCACAGAAACTCCAAAATCTTGTGGAGAGTCTTCCAAGAAGAGTGGAAGCTGTTTCAACTGCAAAGGGGGACCAACTCCATAAGTCTATGTATTTGAATGTCATTAAAGTCCCTTTTGGTGTAATGGTCAGGAATCCCAGTACTTTTGTCCATGTAGTGTACATTTTCTCTCCAGATAACCTCTACTAAAGCCTGTTGTCATGAAGAATTTTTATATATAAATGAAGTTGCACATCCCTGGAATATCCATTAAAATTTGTATAAAATGAATATCTCCAAATGATTCTTGGTTTTACACTTTGCTTTACCAAAAGTGATTGTTCTGTGGCATCACACCAAACAAACATTTACATTCTGTGCAAAGAGATAAAGATTTGAAGAAATCCCATGACCCACAGGACACTCCAAGCAACACAGCTAGAAACAGTTTGAAGAAAACAAATAAAAAATGTAATCAGTCTTGATTCCTTCATACCCAGTAAAACTACATGCCTTAAGATTCAGTTTCCAGAGAAAAACAAACTAACTTGATTATTTTACAAATGAAGTCACACATTCAGATTTGGTGTCAAAGGTTATTTTGTGTTGTTCTAGTTCCTGAACTAGATGGAAATTAGGTGGCTTTATAAAAACAACCAAAAGTCCAAACAAGGAAAGAAATGTGTTGCATTGGCTTGACTTAAATTCTCAGTCAGTGGGTTTTAAAAGGTGTATTACATTTACAGCATTTGGCAGATGCCCTTATCCAGAGCAACATACAATCATTAGTTACAGTCCCCCTGGAGACACTGAGGGTTAAATGTCTTGCTTAAGGACTCAATGGTAGAAAGTGGGGGTTTGAACCCCCACTTTGTGGTCATTGGGTTCACAGGCAAGTGTTTTTTCCCACTAGACTACTACCACCCCAATTATATGATCAACATGCGGGCAGTGGTGGGTAGAGCAGCCTAATCCCACACTCAAGTAAATGTATTGTTACTTCAGTGAAAAAATGCTCAAAAGAAAAAGTAAAAGTACCTTTCCTTATAAAATCGCTTGAGTGACGCACTTCCTTAGTAACCTACAGAACTGCAGGGAACTTCTAAGTGCATCCAGCATCTCTCAGCAAAAGAGCTGAAGTCCCTTAGGCTCTCTTTTTAACTTTTGGCATATTTGTGGTCTGGAATAAAACTCATAAACCTCCCAAGTCAGGGGTTTGACCGGCTGCAGTGTAGTACAAATGCTCTCACCAATGTAACAGTGGCAAAAATTAATATGAGCATGAATATGAATTGACATTACTTAAGTGGAAAGTATAAATCTTAAAATGTTACTTGAGTAAGTTACATAAATATAACCAGGAACTACCCAGCTGTATTTGTGATCAGTGTATGTAATATTCACTGTTGTTTACAGCTTTATTTAATTTTTATTACTAATTAAAATGATTTTTATGTTAGATGCTTAAACATTAATAATCTGAAATGTATTCACTTTCCCTCTGCTGCCAATTTTTTAATCACCTGTGAACTACATTCTCACTTTACTTCCTCACTGTCATTCCTCAGTCTGTTCAGGAAACATAATGGCCAAAAGTCCCCAAAATCTCCCCACAACATGTTCTCATGAATAACCACAGAGAACAAGCTTGATAGGCACTGTTGATTGTGAAATAGGCAGTCCTGGAAGAAGGAAAGAATTGTAATTTTGATTATCTCAAGCTGCTTGAACGCACCACACCTTTTTGCGAACTATGATGTTTTTAATTTTAATCTGAATTTCATTTTCTGAGCTGAGCCACAAAAACAAAATCCTGAAATCAATGTATCAAAAGCAGCATTAGGAAAATATCTCACTCACTTTCTGTGACTGCGTAATCCCTACTAGGGTCGCGGGTACCCAGACCCTATCCCGGGGTTAATGGGTGCGAGGCGGGGACTCTGGGTGGGGCGCCAGCCCACTGCAGGGCACACACATACTCCACACACACAAGGCCAGGACCCAGATTCAAACCTCCAACCTCGGAGGTGTGAAGCAACAGTGCAACCCACTCACCACTGTGGGGCCTGAAAATCATTTCTCAAAAAATAAATCAACTTCAGGGGTTTGCAGAGGGATGCAGAGTTACAGACTTTTCTTGCTTGAATTAAGTGAAAAAGCTAGAACTGAACTCTTCAAGAGAAGTTTTCTCAGTCAGACTTCTCAGACACATTGCAAAATGGACAAACACTGTTTCACACACACACACATACACACCCACACACACAAACATACACACACACACACACACACAAACACACACACACACACACACACACACACACACACACACTCATTTTCTCTTCCATTCTTATATTGTAGCACAGTCAAGCGGGGAACCTGCCAGAAAAGCATTTCACTGTATGTTGTACAGGTATGACTGCATGTGACAAATAAAACTCCTGAATAAGAATCTTGAATCTTAAGTGAGTTCACTAAGTACCCTTACTTGTTGAATGTACTTAATTCAAGCACATCTCCCTAAGACATGATAAGGCAGAACCATATCGGACGAGATGAGCATTTTGTTCATAGATATCCTGCGATATTATGGGGCACTCAGTATAAAATGGTAAAACTTTTTATGCTTACATTCATCTTTATTTTGTTGCATATGGATATTTTATGCAATGTAATTGGCCATTTTTATATCAAGAGCAAGAGATTCTCTGTCTTTCAGGGGTGGAGGTACGTGATGGCCAGGGGTTTCCAATAACTAACCCCCAAACCACTGCACACACCCCCTACTCAAAGTTCAGACCCCTCTGTTGCCAAAGAAAAGTGAAAAACATGACTGCAGAACGTCTCAAAAAATAATCACAGAAAATTAAACACAGCAACATCCTAGGCCTTTACCAGAGGTGCAGCTACAAGGTGCCCCCAAGTTAAAGTCTGGCCCCCCTCCGTTGCCCCCTTAAAGGCTAATCCCTTCGTTGCCGAAGCCATTCAAAGAAAAGTGAAAAACATGACTGCAGATCATCTCGAAAAAATAAACACACATGGCAACTTTTCATAAGTGTTTCATCATTCTGTAAAATATTTATTTGAAATAGAATAAATGACTATACCTCGAAAATAATACAAGAACATGCTATTTAAATTACCTTAATCAAAGGGAACTAATGTAGTATAAACACAGGCACAACAGGCAGCTTAAATTACAACCGCCTTTTTCTTAATCCTCAGACACATTTGGCACAAAACTTAACTGAACTTAAATGATCCACCTGCAAAATAAAAATTTTTCCAAAGTAGACTGAACTAATAGTTAGAACACTCACCTATTATTAAAGTATGGCTATGTGAGAAGAGGAGAGAGAGAGAGAGACAGAGACCGAGAGTAAGTGTGTGTCTATTGAAGCAGTATGGTAACAGTTACAAGAAGGTCAGGTCCAGTTTGATCCAAGATTCACTTCCGTTACACAGATTTCCCCTACAGCAACTGATCGCTGCCTCTTGAGTAGCATCACAAGAGCTTTTAGAGAAGCATCCCTTCACATGAGCATTCGCCATTGATCCAAAAACTGGCAGGTTTGGAACTAAAACACAGAAACGATCAGTTATTTAACATTTACTGTCATTTGTTGATCATTTTGTAATAGTATACTTGAATGAAATAGAAGTAACACAAAAGATACATTTTCTCCAAACAAACACATACAGCATGCATTATAACTGCAATGAAACTAACCGGTGGCGTTCCCACAATGATCTTGATTTCCAACGCAAGACACAATAGTATTGCAGAGCGTGTCCTGCAGACTGTTGCAGGTGAAACACTTCAGTCCATTCGGAGTGTTGTCAGGCTCTGTGCAACAGATCCACAAGCTAAATTAAAAGCTCTGGTTACAGGCTAAAGCTTATACCAGCTATTAGAGATGAAACCAGGAAGCATCTTTGGAAGCCCACTAAACTCAAAACAATAGAATAAACCAGTGTATAAATAAATAAACAAACAAATTAATTAAAAAGAGATAAAACAAGATTTTATGTTTGCATGAAATAACAAAGCAATGTGCTTCCAGATGTCATTCACACCACATATTTAGTCTTCTCTGTAACTACACACCTGAAGTACTCTTGGTGCATCTGATTCATCCCTGCCAAAGCATTTGGCATAAGGTATTTTTTCATGCCCTGTAAACCAACTCAAACCTGGGAAGGCTGTCCAACCAGGCACAATTAAGAGCTTTCTTTTACGACAAATGTGAATACTAAGATTATTTATTTACAATCATTCATAATTATGTGAATTAGCATTCATTCATTTTCTGTAATCGCTTAATCCTTAAAAGGGTTGCAGGTACCCAGAGCCTGTCCTGGGGTCTATGGGCGTGAGGCAGGGACTCACCCTGGGCGGGGCGCATAGCCACTGCAGGACGCATATATATACATGCACCATTCTCTCACACCTACAGTCAATTTAAGAATTCCCAATTCACCTGACGCGCATGTCTTCGGACAGTGGGAGAAACCGGAGACCCCGGAGGAAACCCACGCCCCCACAAGGAGAACATGCAAACTGCACACACACAAGGCCAGGACCCAGATTCGAACCCCTAACCCTGAAGGTGTGAAGCAACAGCACTACCCACTGCGCCACCGTGGGGCCCATGTGAATTATCAGTTAATATGAAATTTCCAAAATGATTATTATCTGCACAGTTTTTACTGTTATATGTAATATGATAGGGTACAGATCTTGTACATTGTAACGGTGAACACATACTGACCTACTAGTGCTTACAGTACAAACATGCAAACACAGCAACCAAGATTTAACAATATGACTGACCACTGAGTAATTATAACAATATAAAACATTCTGCTGCCATGCCTACCCAAACATGAACATGACAAAAACTACCATCTTCGTACTGTTACACAGATAAAACCACAGAACAAGGACAAATAAGCGCTCAGACTCTCATTCAGGCCTTTATTTTATACTCAATTTGAGCCTCCACCAGATTTCAAACCCTGCTCCTGTATACAGTATACTTCCCCTTTTTCTCTCCCTAAACAACAACATTCCCCAGTGACAACATTTTTTAAGAAAGTGCATGAAAGGACTGATATGAGTTCTTTTTAGGCTATACTTATTTTACATTATAACACGTTAGTCCAGAAGAAATCTAAAAAAAAAACTAAAACAGTTGTTCAGTTAAAAAAGTTAAAAATGATGTTTGCGGACATTTGTTTGTGCAAGATAGAAGACAAACCATTTTTTCAGACGGTCAGCCTTATTTAGACTTATTTAATTCACCCACAGACAAACTATTTTCATCCTAGTGATTTTCTGAACTGTTCTTCTAGAGTGAAGTTCTTTGACCGTTTGAATCGTTTGAAACATTCTGAGCTGATGTGTATTTTAGTGCCTTCACTATTCAGATTCAGATATGAAGGTGTTGTCATTTCAAAAGGAGGTCATAGAAAATCAGATGCAAAGTACAGATATCTTCTCTCACTTAGTTTTAGCATGCATAGCAGCTTTTATCTGGCCCTGTTTAACATGCTGTAAAATAAGTCAATTACAACAAAACTTTGCTTTGGAAATGATAACAAAAAATTCTAACCAGGGATGTTGGTGTCACTGCAATTATCAGTATTGCAGCAGGAAAGGAAACCAAAGAAAGATCCCACTCCGAGGCTAGCTGAGTAGGTTATGCCCGAAGCGTCTGCACTGAGCATCGAACATAATTTCTGTTGAAGGCAAGAACGTCCAACCGTGGTAGAACTCTCTCCAAACCCTTTAAGCAAAAATAAGAAAATGGTTCCCATAAGACAGCACAAGAGTGACCGTTCTTAAAGACTCTTTTAATTTAAAGACTACATACCTGCTGCAATAATGTTAGCTCTGTAAGCGGCGCACACTTCACCTGTACCACACTGGCTGGAATTTGTGGTGCTACACTGATCAGAACTATTTGAACACTGAAGGCACTGCAGTGTCCAGACTGAGAAAAGAGCAAATCCAACATAAACACAATGAGTGAATATTAGAACCATGTTATTCACATTTCTTTTGTAAACTGTGAACTGTGAACTGTGTATATCCTTGTGCCCTACAATTCCAATTTTTATGTTACAAAGTACAAGCACGAAATATTTTTGGTGATGTCAGTGTTAGATTTGTTTGTCTGATGGCCAGAATGCTAATTGCAAAGTTAGACTTTTGGAATTCAGTTATTTTGGGGTAAATGATAATGTTTTCACTTTAGAAACTGTAGTAAGAGAGCAATATAGCCTTTAAAAACTGGTAACAAGTTGAGAAGGCTATATTTATGGGTTATAAATAAAGTTACAAAAATGTGTTGTTAAAATTTTAATAAATAATCATTTTTAAAAATGCCAATAATACATATGATAATAAAAGAACTTTTTTTACCTGAGCAGAAGTGAGAGGAGAGATACAAGCACAGGAGCAGCTTCATCTTGATGTATTGATGTTAACTGAACTAGTATGGTCTAAAGATATGGTACATCCTTCTGGTGTTATTTATATCTTGTATTTTAGGCAGGCTCTGATTACGTTCTCTGCTCTGAAGGTATTTCCTGTAATCTTTAGTAGCATGGGAACTTTTCCTCAACAATACAATGAATGTTTTGTATTTTACTGAGTGATCTGTTCTGTGTAGCTCAAACATTCAGTTACATTGAAATGTGCACGTTTTGCTGATGCACTTATCTAGAGAGACTTACAACTGAATATGATGTTGAAGGTTTTTCTATCTCTCTCAAAACTTTTCAATTTCTTTGCCAGTTTCTTTTTAAAACTACTAGACCTTTGTTTGGGCTGACAAGATACCTCACATATCAAAGTCTCATCTGCAAAAACATGCTGTAGATGGAGGACTGGTTTAACCAGGTCTGAAGGCAAAACTTTTAAAGTAAATAAAATACTAAGAATAAAAGAAATGAAACTGCCTTTTCCATCCACAGAAAACGAGTGAGTAGACATTAAGCATGCGTTGCATGCAATATTTCTGAATTAAAACTGTTCTGCAAGGAAAAGAGAGAAAGAGATTTTATAAGACTATTAGCTGGCTACAAGACAAATTTGGAGGCTGTGAATTCAGGTGAAGAGGTTCTTACTAAGTAATGGCTGCAAGGGTGACCAAACTTATGCACATTCTACATTCTAGTTTTGTGCGAATAGATACATTCCTTGTCGGCCATGTGAACGTTGGTTTGGAAAAGAAACTACACATTTTTTCCAGATATTTTCTACTGGCAAATAACATCTTAAAGGGACAGAATAGCTAAATAATTCTGAGTCATACAAAGATCTTATCTGACTAATTTTAAGTCAACATCAAGATAGAATGGTGATTCTAAAACAAAGAGTAGGTGTTTAGTTTAAGTGTTCAGAACTGATTGTATTGTAAACTGTATTCACTAAAGGTGTTAATCAGCTGTAATTATGGGACAAATTAGTTTGCAGAGACAGTCTGATGTCATGAAGAATTTCATTACATTTTTTAGGGTAATTTCATTACATTTTATAAAAATGTATGTCCTATTCTTAAAAATCAAGATAAAATTCATATTTTCAAATGACTCTTGGTTTGGATGTACAGTTCTACACTGTCTTTACCAAACATGATTTTTCTGTGGCATCACACCAAACAAACACTCAGATAAAGATTTGAAGAAATCCCATGACGCCACAGGACACTGCCAAGAATCACAGCTAGAAACTGTATAAAGAAGACAAATGAAAATATATAATCGGTCTTGAGTCCTTCATACCCAGTAAAACTGCATGACTCCAGCAAAAAAATAATTTATTACTAATTTTTTATGTTCGGTGGCTAAACATTAATAGTCTGAAATATATTCACTGTCTCTCTTCTGCCAGTTTTTTTTTAAATACCTGTGAACTACATTCTCATTTTACTAAATCACCGTCATTCCACAGTCTGTAAACATAAACGGCCAACAGCAAAAGTCCCTAAAGTCTACTCACAACATGTTCTCAAAAACAGTTACAGAGAACACACTTGATACCCACTGTTTGTGATAGACGGAAGATACTGAAGAACTGATTATCATGCCCTGAGCTGCTTGAACTCACCACACCTAATTTCCTCTTAATTTGTACTTGAAGTTGACCCACAAAAACAAAATCCCTAATGGGATCTAGAACTATAGACCAAGGGAGATGTGCTTGAATTACGTTAAAGCTTGGCCCCCCTCTGTTGCCCACTTTGGTTAAAACTTGGTCCTTTCCGTTGCTGCAGTTATTCAAGTGAAGAAATATGACTGCACACTGTCTAAAAAAAAAAAAAAAAAAAAAAAAAAACTGATAGCCTAGCCTTTTCCTTCCAGTCACCAACCAATCAACCCCGGCATTGGCCTCGATAGG
>JBBPCZ010000115.1:13230199-13246860 GCA_037974445.1 Brycinus macrolepidotus | reverse complement strand
CACACCGAACTCATCCAACCACGTCTTTATGGACCTTGCTTTGTGCACTGGGGCACAGTCATGCTGGAATAGAAAAGAGCCTTCCCCAAACTGGGTCCAGAAGTTGGAAGCGGGCGTTGTCCAAAATGTCTCAAGTATTAAGATTGCTCTCCACTTGAGGTAAGGAGCCTAGCCCAAACCCTAAAAACACAGGTGTGTCCCAATACTTTTGTCTATATACTTTTGTCTAAATAGTGTATATAGAATGCAAAAGTTTCAACAACCCATGTTAAGACATCCTCTACAAAACACACATTCGTATCAGACATTTATGCTTTTTTTTTTAACGTTTTGTTGCAATATATTCAATTCAGCACATAAACAGTAATTGTACATTAACTGTGCATGTTCTCTATAGGTGATGTGTACTTATTTTTGCTTAGAAAATCAACAAAACATTCAATTTGACTAAGGCATTCCAAACTACTGCATACTTATAAACAAAATGACCTGTATATATCCCTGCATTTCTTACCATCTCTTTGTTTGGCGCAGAGACCTCGGCCATTCTGTCCTTCAGGTAGTGACAAGCAGCCATGAAGTTTTTATCAACAAATTCACTGCAAGAGCACATTCAACAACTCAGCAATAACAAATGTCAGAGGTTTTAAGTTCTACACAAACCCTATATGTGCATTCTTGTATTAACTACTTAATTACTCAATCATGGCCATAAGCTGAGAATTAAAGGATAATGTTTGATATACATAAAATTTTAAACTTTGAAATGGCAAATGGCCTGATGTAGCCAAAGCTTACTGAAAAGCTTAAGGTCATGCATCCACAGAAACATTCATTCATTCTCCTAAAAAACAGATTTACTGTAGATCTGAGACTACAGAAATCCTGTTTGAAATCAATTCAAACAAACAAAAAGTGTAGTTAAAAGTATTTGGTAGCTTTGTTTTGAGAGCATCTAATTCAGGATTTGCTCTTCAAACAATTTTTACCAACATACTAAATGACACATGGAATTCTTAATCACTCAACATATCCTGGTTCATCACATCACGCCTGTTTACAACAACATCCTGTGTTTTTGCTAATAATGCAAGGCATCCATACCATCATCTTCTCTCACGCAGACAAAATGAAAGGTTTTATTGTCTGGAGGTCAAACCAGCTGAGCATGTTCTCATGGAACCGCCCAGTGGTTGGGTTTAATGAGCCTGTCCATTAACACTGTCTGCCTTTGGTCTTGTGGCTGATGAAAAAGGATAAGCCTAAACACTGTAATATGCATATGGTAAACTGACAACATTCTAAATGTTTTTTTTTAGGTCTTATTCAGTGCTGATAAGCTTGCACCTAAGAGCTGAGTCATTAGAAAAATGCGTCATCTTCCCGATTGCGCAGTTACATTTATCAAGACATTTTCTCAATTTAAAAAAAAGGTTAAATTACATCAGCAAAACATAAAGGACAGAATACACACAACTGAGTCATAAGGTATAAATTCTATAAGCAGTGTACACCTATGTGCCAAATGAACTGAGTATAACAACTCTGGACTGCATCTGCTAAGTGAGATGTGTAGATGACAACTTGATAATATACACCATTGAGCCACTTCTATCACACTCATTGTCTGCTTTATCTGCTCCACTGACCATACAGATATGCTTTGTTGTTTATAGTTACAGACTGAAGTCCATCTGTTTCTCTGCAACATTCGTTGGCCCCCATGTACCATGTTCATCAATGGTTCAGATGCTCACAGGACCATAAGTGAGCAGATGTTAAATGGGTAAGTGGATCATTCTCAGCATAGTAGTGACACTGACATGATAATGATTTGAATTCATTTGCTCCTGGAGTTTTTAAACACTTTAATGTCACAGCAGGGCTGAGAATAGCCTACCAACTAAAAATATCCAGCCCACAGTGTCCTGTGGTCAAAAACTGACCATTGATGAAAGACTAGAGAATGACCAACACTGAACATCAGATGGACTACTATCAGTAACTAAATTTGTATCTGGAAGGTAGACCAACAGGTTAGATGCATATAATAAAGTGGACAGTGTTTAAAAACTCTATTAGCACTGCTATGTGCCATCCACTCTGTGTGACACAGCTACTAACATGACACTACCCTGTCTGTGTCACAGTTGTGCTGAAAATGACCCACCACCCAAACAAAACCCGCTCACTGGTGGTCCTGTGGAGGTCCTTACAATTGATGAACAGGATAAAGGGGGCTAACAAATGATGCATAGGGACTACAGTCTGTAACCGTAAACTACAAAATGCACCTATATGGTAAGTGGAGCTGATAAAATAAAAAATAAGTGTCGAAACAAAGCTTATTAGAGGTTTGTCATATAACATATGCTTTCTGGATATGTGATTTTTGTGGCTTTAGGGGGATTAAAAGGATTTAATGGTTACTGCTTACTAGAGTTCTTATAAACTAAAAATAACTCAAATGACAGCTAAGACTACTAAACGTAAAAAAAAAGTCATTTTCATAAACTTAAAGAGAAAACATATCATAACCTTGCTTTGCCCTTCACTGTACTGGGTATAATGAGTGTTCTTTCCATTATTCCTATTTACTTTCATAGACCTTACTCATTTTCTAAAAAATTGCTGACCAAGCAGGATTCATGGGGAGAAACGTATCATACAGTGTGTTTAAATCATTGAAACTGACTTTTAGTGTTCTGTGAACTGCTATTTAACTGTTTTTGTTCTGTTAATTGTTCTGTGGCTTCAGGTAAGAGATATCCAAAACCATTAGCAAACTAGTCTAAATTCAAATAGCTGGACTTGTATTAGTTGGACTAACAGGACCTCGATCTTGAAGTAGGGATTATCTGGACCTCATTGTTTTTTCCACCTCTTCTTTTCCACCTGGCCCCTCTGTCTCACCTGACAGGCTGCTCCTCCTGGGGACCAATACTGGCCTGGGGCTCTTTAGGCTCCTCAGAGCTCTCTAACCCCTCTGCCTGAGCTTCATTAGCCTGCCCCCCAGTAGCAGCAGCCTCCTCCTGGGCCGCTCCACTCTCCTTCTCCTCTCCCTGCTCCTCCGGTTCGGAGCTATCCACCTCCTCCTCCTGCCTCTCGTCCTCATTCTCCTCCCCACTGGACTCCTCACTGGAGGTGCTCTCATAGCTGGACAACACAAACAGCCTAAGTCATGGAAGTTGATTTTTTTTAAGACAATCTAGTTTACATGAATTACATGTGACCCTGAGATAATCTTTAAAACAACCATCTAGAGAGCAAAGCTACAAAACAAACAATAGAATAAAATAAAACAACAAAATAGAATAAAAGAAAACAATAAAAATAAAATAATTCAAAATCTGCATGTCTGTGCATGTATTCTATAAACTGTATGCTGTAAAAAAAATTTGGGCCTGATGCTTTCTGCTAGTTGAAAGGGCAAAGGGCAAATGAAGTGGGTTGTGTTAGTGAGAGGAACATCCTGCAAATGGTCCCTGTGGTCATTCTGACTAAAGAATGCATCTCATTCATTAATGACTTCCTGATTACCAGGAAACATGCAACCGCTGTAATTAAACACAGCTGAAGTTCTGTAGGTTCATGTATACGGTGTGTTTCGTTATGATTAAATTAATTCCAGGCCAAAAAAGGGAAAAGCAGCAAATGCCATTATGTAGTGATGGTGCCAAGTTACAGCTTATGATTAAACAGTAGCAGCCTTTCACGATTTTTAATGCTCAAAATGAGGAGGCTGATTTGGGGCAATGCATCAGTGCTATAGTTCTCCAATTCATAATCACAGTTTCACATTCGCTCTTTAAAAAATAAAGCTGAAGCAATGCCGTAGAAGAACCAGTTTTGTCCTTTAAAGAACCTTTTTTGTGAATGGGATGTTCAAGTGTGAAGAACCTTGAAAAAAACCTCCACATAATGTAAAGGTTCAATAGCAGTTAGAGGCTCTTCCTTGCCAACAACCATTGACGTTTACTTAAACCATTTACATTTAGAATTTTTCTTGTACTAAACATGTTTTCCAGGCAACTATTACCTTTCCCCTTTTAACAATGTGCTAAATAAAAACAGAACATAAACTCTATGTAATATAAGTATTACCTACTGCAGCTTTTAGGAGAGACTATAATCCAATAATCTCATTAATCCTTCACTCAAATAACTGTATTTATCTTTTCCAAAACCCTGCAATGAAACAGAGAGGATCTCAGACTAACTGAGCGAGAGTTATCTAAATTTAAATGCGGTATGGTGCTTGCTTGCTCGAAACATCACCATGTGCTCAAATTTTGAAATAACTGGCTGTCATTTTTAACAACAGCACCGTCAAGATGCTCTTAGGATAATAATAGCTGAGCCTGCATGGGCACAAACATCCAAATTTGTCACCACTCTGCCATAAGTCGTGGCAAAACCTGCAGATTTCAACCCACCACCATATCATCCTACAAGAGCAAAGAGCAGTTACTACAATAGAAACTGAGATAAACAGCTTCAAAGTTCTGTTATTGTCCACTCATGCATATTGTAGGTGTACAAGTGACACTGCACATACACACTCATATGCCTGGTTAAATGGCATCTTTTGTCGATATTCTAAGTTAAAATAAAAATCCTCTACAGAGAGCACACTTTTGCACATGTCAGTGTAGTTTATTTATTAATAATACTGTTCACTTACTGAATCTTCAACATTTAATAGGTTAAAAGAAATTATTGCATTAAAACTGGCAGAAACACTGACATTTAGGTTAGAGGCTGTGTTAAATCGAAAAACAGTCTGACCTTAGAATACCACTGTATCAGTCAATATAATTTAATTTATTTACTACTACATATTAAACTAGATAACAACAGCACTGTTGATGTAATTACTGCTCCATTCCTCTGTAGGGCAGCATAGCATGTGATATTTCCTATTATCTGCAGAAGGCCATCGATCCCTACCCTGTATCTGTTTTTTAAAGGCCTACAGATTCAACTGACATATTCCAGTGGTTACAGTTTGAAACCCAGATGTTCTCTCATGAAGCTGTTAAAACACTCTGCACTAAAGCAAGAGAGGGGCCAGACAAAGAGAGACTGGCCTTAGCTGACACAGGCATTCATTTCAGATCAGACAGTGGGGTGGGCCAACTGTGTGCTCTGTTCCGTCAGGGTAATTATCTAAGTGCTGAGGGCTGGGTGAACACAGCTGAGGTAGAGCCAACACCACCGCCAGCCTGCATCCATCACTCCTCACACACTCCGTCACAGAGTGAGGACTTTGTTCTCACTGAGGTTTCACAACTCCTCACTCACGTCTCACCAACATCACGCTTAAATGCCAACAGCAAACAAAGCAAACAGTCCAGATGCTGTAGTTCTACCTGAGCACTGTGTTGATGGATGGACCAGAGAGAGGCACACAGAGAGCAGTGTTAAGAAACATAGACATAGTTTCTGAGGGCTGATTCTCAAATGAAAGCATGACGACAAAGCTGTGAGATAAAATAAAAGTTTGTTCTATTTTTACCCATCATTAAATATGATTATGCAGAAATGCCACAGCAGCAGTAAAACAGACTGAACTCATCAGCAAGTTTGGCAGCAAGTTTTGCATGAACAGGCCAGCAGTATAACACAGTAAGTTTCCGTTTACTCTGGAGAAGACATGCATGTATGTGTATCTTTACAGTCACATCTGTTGTAACTGACACATTTTTGCCACCAGGGTTGTACTCAGAAGTTAAATGATGGTAAGTTGTCTTGGATTGTGGACAGTGTTTCTTAGCCTCCTTCATGAAAGGCCTGTTGTGACAGTAGAGCAGGTGTTGCCTGGATATTTTGTGCAATTACACAGGCCTCGGAAACTTTACCAGCATAATCCTTTGTAAAGTTTAATGAACTTCTTTATTTATTTTTTTTTCAGAGAAACCCCTTTTAGCACAACAACAATCTGCTAGTAGACCCTCTGGCTGCATCCCAAACAACACACTTTCATACTTCACATGTTTCACTACTGAGTGCACTAATGATGGTATACTATTTTTACATACTATTCAGGGTGGTAGAATGTACCATTTAGTATGCTTTTTGCATCAGGCGCAAATCAGATGCATTCTGCCAATGTGAACCTGACAGAAGAGCCTAAATGCATCATTTATAGTGTGTGCATGGTGAAACACAAAAGTTGTGTCTCATGCATATGCACACGTGTGGCTGATTACACATTCCACAGGGAGACGGAGGCATGAGCTTTTAAAACGTGCTGAAAGAATGTTTTCCATGGGAAAAACAATGTTTAAACTCTCTGGATCAGGTACACAGCTGTAAGAAGATACAGCGCAGAATATGCTGTGATGGGCTGTAATTTGCACGCACAGTTTGAGTTACGATTCACAAACTCCATTTTCCTACGCTGCCTTCGAGATGATTGTAAACTTGGAAAATCCAACTTGGGAATTTCCGATTTCCGAAAAGCATGATCAACTCGGCAAAAAATATGGATCCCTGCAGTAACATCTTCGCACTTTGTTCTTGTCTTTCCAAGGAACACATAAACATGTTATTACAGCTGGTTTACCTTAGTATCTGTTAGTTTGAATTACATTAACAGCCAGTCATATTTATACAAATCAAGCGTGAGTAGACTAGTAGGCTAAAATCAATTATTACTAACATATTTGCAAAAACTGTAATGCAGCAGCTTCACTAATATATTAAGAATGCAAACATATCACATACAACAGTAAAATGGAGAACACTATCATTGCTGTTGTTATGACATTAAGTCAGGTAAATTGAGGCACTGAGTTTCCTAGAAAATATCTGACCCAGCCATGCAATCAAACTATTTTTTCAGAGTCAGAGCTTGGAATTTCCCAATCTGACTTGTCATGAAGGCAGCATTAGCTGGAGTTGACTCACACACCTGGAGAATCTTTACGTAGGTAAGTGCTACATTCATTATTACCACTATCTCTTCGTCACTGAACTTTTTTCTTGATGGCAGTTACTAGTTATTAAAGCCTGGCCTCATGAGCATAGTTAGTGGATGCAGCAGTGTGTGAACAGTTAGTGTTATAAGCTATAGTTTTAGTAAACTAACCTTTTAGTAAACTGTTAAATTTAGGTGCATTGTGAGCACATATTGTGGTTGCATCAAGGCACACTT
This sequence comes from Brycinus macrolepidotus, assembly GCA_037974445.1. Classification (NCBI taxonomy): domain Eukaryota; kingdom Metazoa; phylum Chordata; class Actinopteri; order Characiformes; family Alestidae; genus Brycinus; species Brycinus macrolepidotus. The sequence continues at coordinate 13,239,701 of JBBPCZ010000115.1, read as the reverse complement.
TGCACTGTGTCTGTACTCATTTATACATGTTGTCCTCAGTGTAGATAAACCCTGGGGAACAATTCCCACCAGACTGCACTAAAGGTACTGTAAAGCGGGTGGAAACATAAAAGTTTGGGGCTGTTTTTTTGACAGTGGTGTCAGTGAGTCTGTGTTCACAGATGGGACCATCCAAGACATCTTGGATGCAAACATGCAGACATCTGTAAATAAACTGCTCAAATAACGACAATTTGAAACACTCTGCTCGCCTTTTGAAAGAGTATTTTGCCCAAAAAGAAATGACAATATTGGAATGATTTGTTTAAAATAAATGCCACTAGCTTTGGCATCTTATTTTCTAACAGTCTGCTGCATGAAGGGCAGTTGTGTTACCTACTATGCTATACCAACCACACAGATATTAATATAGAAGTTTCCTAGTAGTTACTGCATGGCTCATGTAATTAACGCATAGGGCTTAATAATAATAACAGAACAATTAGGCCAGAGTGTATGGGCATAAAACTCTCAATTCAAATAAGCTTACACCCAAGCTTACCCTTTCACAGTGTTGTCTTTGGGGTGTCTTTGGGGTGTCTTTGACAGTATACAACGGGAAATAACACGATAAAGGGCAGAATCAGTTTATGCATTAAACAATACAGTCAGCAGACTTCTGAGCACAACAGTGGTTTTCAAATTGTGTAGCTTTGAACTTACTGACTATAAAGGCCATGGGAGCCTAATAGATACAGCTATAGACAAGATAACCCCTGATAAAGTGACTGCTGAATACACATTAGGTATGGATTTTCACTAAAATGCAGTAAATTTTAGTCATTTTTGTTTTGACTAAAATTACATATTATGACAGGACTAAAATGACAATGTATTTTAGCACTGGTACTAAAAATGGATGGCAAAATTACAGGAAGGGAGAAAAAGGCCAAGGAAGCACAGACTGGAAGATGATGTTATCAGAGGAAGTAGGACAATCATGGTTATTCAACACTCAATTAAATACACTCATTATAGGTTCAGAAGTAATTTCTATGTGTAAAGAATCATACACAGAATAAACTAGCAAACCATAGCTTTGGAATATTATTAGCAAGTGATCTTAGTATCTCACTAAAACATAAAGTAAACTATTTGTAATCCTATTAAAGATGGTACTCTTATGCAAAGTGTGTAAAGCATATACTTTTGCCACAGGCATGGTGCAGAGAGTGCATGGCAAAAAGAAAATATTTTACCCTCCGTTTACACCAACAAACTTCAGGTTTTTTTTGACTCCTCCGTTCCCCTGCTTGTCAGGATAGTCATTCTTCTTCATTATGGATTTGAGGCCTGTGGAGGGGAAGAGTGGTCAGACATGGGGCTTTTAGCCAACCCTGCTAATCCTGTTGATCCTACCTGGGAGTGTACACGTGATCCCACTTAGGGGGTCAAAATATATTTGGTCGTGATGTCACTATTCCGATTCCTTCAGTACATACCAGTATACTACGAATCCGACATGAATGACTGCTATGTGTAATGATAGAGTTTCAGAGAGTAGAATTCATCCATAATGTAGTATACCAAGCTGTAGCAGCAGCTTCGGCAGCAACAGATTATCAACTAGAAAGGCCCCTCAAAAGGAGAACAGTTCATTCTAAACTTCTTCAGTCTGGTTTCATAAAGGAGAACAAGAATGTATAGAAGTATAGATGCAATGTGTAGGTTGCTGCTGATTATTTCTCTATATATTCAACAAAGTGCAGAATTACTAGATGCCTGCTAGCCATAGCAGATGCAGCATCTGGGTGAAATTATGACTCAACACTACCAAACAGACAGTTTGGGCGGCACTCCAATGCGACTGACCACATGCGTTCTGCAGGACATAATGAGTTCTATTTGAACAACAATACTCGGGAATTAATGAAACTGCATGCTTTTATACAATCATAAATGATGCTGTTAAATGGAATATACTGTTCACACGTAGAGAGATTAATTGAGAAAGCTGAAAGATTGTGGCTACACAAGTGCAGGCATATGCCAATATTTATGAGACCACAACATTTTGTAAGTACTGTAATTTAAGCCAGATGCTTTGAAAAATGTCACCATGCTCTAACAAACAATCCCAGTACACAGAATGCAAACCTCCATCAGCACAGTGCTGTGATGCATCATGGATTTTCCATGGCAAACAGAATAAAAGTTGTTTTATGTCGCAAATATATCACTAAGCAAAGAACAAATTCATGTCTGCAAGTTGCATAGCGCTGTATATCCATTTGTAACAGTTCTGGACATAAAGAGGTTTGAAAAGAATAATAGCTGACGTACAAGGGTTATTCTAACAAACATGACATATACCTCAGGCCAACTTAAAAAAAAAAAAAACTATTTAACTATAAAATTTAAGCGACCAGTTCTCATTATAATAACAAAGTAATGTAAAAGAAACATATGTAAATCATAATTGTTCATGATTTTTTTGCATACTGCATAATTTTAAAGGTAATTATTAACAAAACATAGTATTTTGTCTTATTAGCACAACATATTGACAGACATTGAGAGCTTCACTTCCTCAGAGTTTACAAGAAAAACATTCAAATCTAAAAAATCTAAAAAAACTTTTAAAAATCATTAAAAAAACAGTTATGTTTTCTAAACGAAAAAAGGCAAATATTGGTACAGAGAAACACCTTATCCATCACCATCATAAGTACAGAATAAAGATTTTTCATTAAGAAATAATTTTCATCAAAAAACAACTTTGTGACATGTAATCTGCGTCAGCAGACACCAAGTGCTCCTTATCTCCCCTGCTTGATCTAAGCAGTCATTGTCATCAGATTAGCTGGCTCTGGGAAGTTACATTTGGGCTTTCACTGATTTCTGCTGAGGGGATCACGAGGCGAAGAATTGATAACCACTGATCTGCATCACTGTGCCCAGAATGTTGTTACTACTGTAAGAAAATCTTGCACATCTGAGAGGGTAATTTCACAAGAAAAGGCAAAAAACCTTCTTAACAGTACGTTAAGTGTGACCTCAGATGTATCCTCCCTGAAAGCTTCTGACTTTATCTTCTAAAGATGTTAGAAGATAACGTAAAGAACTGATACAAATTTACAACAGAAACCATGCAGTATTCTACTGTTTCCCTTAATTATGGCAGATTTATGTAAAAAGTGGTACATTCTGTGGGAAATACATCAAGCTTAAAAGAAATTAAAAAGAAAGTGACCAGTATACTGTGCAGTTCTGAGTTGCCTGTATCTTTAATAAGAAAAGTGGAGCCTCCCAGCAGTTGTTGTGGCATGTATGTATGTTTGTATGTATGCATGTATTTATTTATTTATTGAGTGATTGTTAATTTGCCTTAATCAGGTTCACATCACAGGAGTTTTTGCTTTAACATGATCAGTCTCTTAACTAAACAACAGTGTGCATAAATGTTTAAGTATTTGCTACCAGAAGCACGCTGGATAGATTTCTTTACATGTATACAGGGATGCAGATAAAACTGTACAAATACACTGCTTATAAAGGTGCCTTGAAATATTCAAACAGTTTTTTTTGTGTAAAAAAACGACAGCCACAATGTGCATGTGTGATTGAGAAAAATGGACTTTACCTGATTGCTTTGCTGCACTTCCTTTTTGAACAGGAGAATAGAAGGCTGAGAGGGCACTGAGAGAGCCTCTGAGATGACTCTGGATGGAGCTGATCTTTGAGACTGGCTGTTTCTGTGAACCTTCCCCTTTTCCTTCTTGACTCCCACTGCCCAGACTGGCCCACTGCTCATTAAGAAGTCCCTGGATACGATTGACAACCTGGCCTATGGCGGCAGGTGATGTTGCGGTTTCAGTTGGCCGCTGAGGCTGAGTGTCTTGCTTTTGCACTTGCTTTTGGTCTTGCTGAGATTGTCCTGTGCTTGTATCTCCTTTGGAGCTCTCTGTTACCACATTTTCTACATTCACACTCTCCGCCAACTCATTCTCCTCAGCCAAAGACTTGACAACTATATTCTCCTTGGCTACAGTCTCAACTATATCACTTTCAGCCTTTTCTACTATAACATATTCTTCAGCCACATCACCCTCAATGATGATACTTTCACTGATGTCCTCTTGCACCATATCATCTTTGTCTGTGCTGTCTCTCACCTCAGCACTCTGCCCATCTGCTTTTGGCTCAGATGTATCTACATGCACAATATCATTAGGACTAATTGGGACATCAGTCTCAACTGCCTGGTCACATGTAGCAACTTCCACTCCCACGACTTTCTCAGTAGTCATCACCTGTGCTGACACCTGAATATCTCGAGTCTGGACTATGGTTGTTTGAGTGCTGGAGCACATTAGGTGTGTCTCTTTGGGACCATCATCAGGTTGAAGTTCAGCATCTGTCAACACTGCTTTTTCTGAGACAGTTTTGCTATCTGTACTGACTGATGCATCACAAGTAACCATGAGCTTAGGCTGTGGTGGAACTGTTGTCTTTTGCTCTATGTTGACTGCAATGATCTCCTTTACTTTTTCACTTAGATCTTGAATCGTTACATCCTTTAATCTATTCTCCTCTATCTGCACTTTCAGTAAGGAATCTGTCTTTTCTAGCTCACTGCTGGCCTGGCTTAATCTCTCTTCCAAAGTTTTGACTTTGAGTTGTAATTCTTGGATAATGAGTGACTCTTGTTCATTTGTAGCGGAGGTCCATTTTTCTTGCACAACAGCTGATTCTTCAGTGGCTTCAGTTTCCTCAATATCCCCTTGGAACTCTGTGCATTCGGATGTATCTCCTTGTTCTTCTGTTGCTGAAAACCCTTTTGATAGCTCTGACTGTTTATCTTCTACGGAAGTGTCTGGTGTTTCCTCTTGCTTTTCCAGCCCTTGTTCTGAAAGCCTCTCTGGTATTTCAGGCTCATGTTCAGATTCTTCCAAGGGCTTCTCTGATTCTTCTGAATCAGTAGGGCTTTCAGCTTTTTCTATGAGGATCACTGGAACAGAGACCACAGCTGTCACAGGTTTTTCTCCTGACACTGTTGTTTCTCCAGCCGCCTGCCTGGCAAGGTCTTGTGCCACTAAGTCTTGCCCTTCCACCTGTGGTTCTGCGGCTGACTCCTCTACTGGAATTTTAGTTTTATTGTCAACTACAGTGTCCTGGAGAAGGGATGGGACTTCTTGCTGCTGTGTTGCTACATCACTGCTATCTTGGGATTCAGGTTGGGGTTCTTCACTTGATTTCACCATTCTCTCAGACTGGGCTTGAATCCTCTGAAGCAGTTGTTCCCTCTCTTCTCTTAGTGAAGTAATCTGAGCCTTCAGTTCAGGTATGGTCCGGACCTGCTCTTCAAGCTCACGCACTCGTTTCAGTGCAGCTGTTATCTGTTGATGCAGGCTTGCCCTGTCCTGAGGAATGCTTCCTCTCCTGTCGCTACCATCCACAGGACGAAAGAGTCTCTCAGTGGAGCCATTTTGGGACTGAGGACTCTGCTCGTCAGCAGAGTCTGAGGCTTTCCTGTGTGGGACATTAACAGGCATGCTGGATGCCCGGAACAAGTGTGGCCTTACATTAAGGCCCATTTGCTGCTCTTTGTATGAGGTCTGAATAAGGACCTCATCTGCAGGTTTGGGGGATGAGAGGTAGCCACTGCTTTGAACTTTGGACTGACCAGCAGTAGAGCTTCCACTGCTACCACCAGCACTGCCATCTCTAGCTCTAAATTCAAAAAGTTGCTGGACCTCAGTAACACGTGACTTGGGCTTGGACCCTAGGGTAGAAGTGTTGGCCCATGTGTCTTTGGCAGCAGGTCTTGCCCCATGTCCAGGAAGGCTGAAGTTGCGTGGCAGTGTGCTGTATTTTGGACCTCGGTTCTTTCGCTGTATGTGCACCCTCTTGATGGTGTTTCCCTTCTCGATGTCATCTACATATTTTAAGAAGTCCAGATCAAGATGGAAGCCATAAGGAGTCTCCACCGAATAGGGCAGCTGTTTTCGCTGTCCTCCAGTCTCAGAAGTCTTGGAGGGAAAGCCATTTGCTGAAACACAAATCACACCCAACCAGATTCACTATTAGCTGCTTGTCATCTGGATACACACAAAGTGTGCTGAACATGTGGGGCATTTTAAATAAAAAAGAGCGAAGCTAAATATGTTACAAAAATGGATTTGGATGTCATTAGATGCAAACAGTTTTGTTTAATCACACTTACTCAAAATATGGAAAGCTAATATGTTTTGAATATCTAATATATAATCTACAAAATACACATTTATAAAAAATATCAGAAAAGGTTTTTTTTTTTTACCACTTTTCTTGTCCATCATTTGTGTTTTCCAGTGTCATGGACACTATGATGTCTATATACTAAATGACAGCAGGCTGTGAACAGAAAAAATACATATATATCAATAAATATGTACAAACATTTGAACATTAAAAACATGCTGAGTCATTTGGAGTGCAACTGAAATCTTGTTAAACAGCTACAAAATAAGAATAAAGGACTTTTAACTTTAAATATATGAGATATCAGTTACTATTTCCAGATTTGGAATACACCATACTGTCGTTTAAAAAGAGCAATGCACCTCAAGGACATAAATACACTACAACAGTGAGCAAATCACAATGACCCACTAGAGACCATTAGGGTGCAACTCAGTTTTATTGATTCCAGATGGGGATGGAAAGGAACTACATCAGAATTTATGCATGGGCGAAATAGGCAATGGAAAACACTTTTCAGATATTTAAATTTTAGATAAATATAAGTTTTAGACCCTCTTGATTCTACTCAGGGGTTTTGCTTACGTTGCCAGACGTTGCTGCATATGACATAGAAAACATCACAATTTACATTAATAATGCAAATTCCATGCAAATGATATCTGACACAGAACCAAATGTGTATGCCTGCAGCTGTTATGGTGAAGAAGTGAATAGTAAGCAACCAATGTTTGCTACTATATGAAAAAAATTCTCAGCCTTTCATGTCTTCTCAAGTGACTGGTTGCTCTCAGCTCGATTCCTGCTGAATTATCAGATCACTTCAGTTCATGAAAACTATGTAGCTGATTATGTAAAGTGCGTTGCAATTGTTTATGTTGGATGCAGTGTTGACAGCGAATCTATTAGGGTCCTTAAGATGCAATTATTTTGTCTAATGATAAATGAAATATGAACCCTCAACAAGTAAAGATCTCTCTTGCAAACTACTTGAGAGTAACCATGGTGAAAATCCTGAGGGCATGTTTGTGAATCTTAACTACCTCCTGTGTTCATGAGACAGGGATTCAGCCAGATGTGGCATATGGGACTGATTTTGATCTTGGATTCTGGGCCAGAGGCTCACAATTCGAACTAAGGAAGGTTTGAGCATTTTCGGGAAAGAGACTGTCTTCAAAGGTGCAGGGGAAAAAAGTATCTCTAGAAAGTGGATCATGGGACAGCTGCTGGAGGTCCTGACTTGGAGGCACTGGTTTAAATCTGAAATAGCAAGGGCCCTGTTATATTCTACAGATTATGCAATACTCATGACCCATCCAGCTTTCAGACTGAGACAATTACTTCCCTGAATCCATTATTGAGAAAGTTGCCTTTGGGAGCAAACAAATTGTGCTTGTCGGAGTGGGATGGACTTTAGAGTGCACAAAGAGAGAGAAAATATGCTTTGGCTGCTTTTTAGAAACGGGCACTATGCCATGGTTGAGCGGAGAGCCCAAACACAGCCGGAGCCAGAACGGCATTATAGAATGCCAGTCCAATGCTGACCAAGTCATCAGTCAAACCACTGGAGAACTCAACGTAATAAAATGTTCTCGCACTACTACTGTGAGGAAAACTTGTATGAGGCGCAACAGGACAAAAGCCTCTAAATCTAAAATAATAATATCTCAAGATAGTCAACTACATATCAATTCAAAGGAAAAAAATCTAATTTATACAGTTTTCCGTCTACCCCAGATGTAGCCGATCAGCCAAAATGTGACATTTAAGTCCAAATTTTGTTTCTTCAGTTTTACACTTAAACTGCAATAGCTAATGCTATGCTAAGCTATCAAACACTAGAAATCAATAGCCTCCCAAATTGTCTCCGCATACCAAGTCACCAAAACTCCTCTACATGCCCTCAAGCCACAACCAATTCTTCATTCAGGTATTGCATGTTTATATGGTTTAGGACACGGTACGACTTAACGTGAGCTATAAATATGAAAACTATTTCAGGCAACATCCGGACTGTTAGTTATAAGGAGGACAGATCTTGGATCTCATTAGAGCTCCTGCTCCTGGGGTAGTTTGTGATAACCACAGAAATTATGATCTCAAATGTAGCCGAACACTGCAGGCAGTGAAGTTTGTTAATTTTTATAGCTTACAGGGGGTCATCCTGTGTCCTAAACCAAGTCAACAAGTCTGTGCCATCTGAAAAGCCGACTGAGGTTTAAGTGGCTTCAGAGACAAATTGACAAAAAAGATTTAGGTGACCATCGCCTTCTCATGGGTTTGTTAGCAATATTAGCCTTAAAGGTCCAGTTAAAAAATGACATCGTTTTTTGGGTTTTTTTTTTGCTAAGTTATACTTTATGACGCTTTTGGTATACATATAATGCATATTAAAATATTTCAAAATTAATACAGCACCATAATTCAAGTCATAATAAGAATTTGAAAAGCTGTCTGCAAACAGTGCTTGCTCATTCTCGTGACTCTGCTGGAGGCAAACCCCTGAACAGTGTGATTCTGAGCTTGACTGGCAGCTGAATCCTCAGAATCCGACACACTGCAGCAAGCACTGAAAATATACAGCTTCTTAACTCTTCGTGGGGGGTGCAGGAACAAGGTGGCAAAAAGAAGGGATCAGGGGCATTCCCTGCCCTGCAAATGCTTAATGCCACACAAATACACTGCCTGTCCTTGAGTCTTAATTAGCCAAATCTGGAATGCAGCTTGTAATTGCTGACTAAAGTGAAGTTGCCCCCTAGACAATTATCCACATGGAACCAAGCACCAAAGCATGGTCTGTTTAATTAGATACTGAGAGAGGGGGGGGGGGGGGAGTGAGAAGGAGAACGAGAGAGAGGGAGAGAGAACATAGGAGGTTGTATTGAGTGAGAAAGGAAATACCTTAATGAAGGGGCCCGTATATGACCTTCTGTCAACCTCACATACAGTGAGCCATGTTATTCTATCAGTTGTAGTACAATGACTGCATCTTTCAAATGCCATGCTCAGTGCATGCTATCTTTATTATACTGCATCAAACATTTATCTCTGTGGACCACCTAAATTTGTGCAGTAATTGAACGTCACTGTTTATTTTGTAATTTGGCACAGACGAAAGTGAATTAAACTAATCAAATAGCTGAGTTTAGAGGAAATGAGGGAAGGATGAATTTGATTTGCTTGCCTGTGACTGCACATAGATGTCTCACAAACACACACACACACACACACACACACACACACACACACACACACACACACACACACACACACACACACA
>JBBPCZ010000115.1:13156429-13187539 GCA_037974445.1 Brycinus macrolepidotus | reverse complement strand
ATATATACAGATAGATAGATAGATAGATAGATTAAATAATGGGGGTGTCTATGGGGAATATCCTATCGTTGAAATATCTGAGCTAACAGTTTTTGTTCGTATAAAACACTAATAATGATAATAATAATAATAATAATAATAATAATAACAAATGTTGCATTAACTTAAAAATGGTCAAGTTATCCCAAGCAATTATTAAGTAGCTTCTGTTTAATAAAGTAATATATCCTCAATACATTCAATTAAACTGATCCACAGTTCAGCTAAACTCTCTCCTGTCTGAGTGGAATTTTCCAATGCACCCTGACACACAAAAAAAACTTGCTGCATGATATAATGCACATCAAATACAACATAGACATAATTTTATCCAGGAGAATCCATAAGTTTAGCTGGGGTCTGTTCACACACAGCCAATTCCCAGATGGCTTTTTGTTGGGACATTCAATGCAGTTTGAGAGCAGAAGCCACTGTTTGATGACCTCCATAGTGCACTGTGTAGGGAGACAGGAGGTACACTAATACGGACAAACGTATTGGGACAAACATGTTTTTCAGCGTTTGGGCTAGGCCCCTTACTTCCAGTGAAGCGCAATCTTAATGCTTCAGCATACCAAGACATTTGGGACAAATCTTAATGCAATCTTAATGCTTCCAACTTCGTGGACACAGTTTGGTGAAGGCCCTTTTCTATTCCAGAATGACTGCGTCCCAGTGCACAAAGCAAGCTCCATAAACACATGGTTGGATAAGTTCACCTTTGGGGTGAACTGGAACGGAGATTGCGAGCCAGGCCTTCTCGTCCAACATCAGTGCCTGAGCTCATAAACGCTCTTCAAAATGAATGGGCAAATGAACAAATTCCCACAGAAACCCTTTTAAGAAGAGTGGAAGCTGCTATGGCTGCAAAGGGGGGGGGCAACTCTATATTAAAATCTGTATATTTTAATGCCATGTCATTAAAATCCCTGTTGGTGTAATGGCAAGTGTCCCAATACTTTTGTCCACTTCATGCGTTTGAGATTGAGCCCTGCTTTCTGGTGAATGAGTGAGGAGGGGGTTGAACCGAGCACGTGAGAAAGGGGTCGTCTCAGGCGCTGCCTGTGCTGTTTTCCGAGTTTGAATGTAATATTAGTGAAATAATCATTCATGGCAGTGATCTAACCCTTCGTATTGATGTGTAAAACTCTACAGTTTCTCTTAATTTTTAGTGCTGGACGGTGCATGTTAAACTAGCATAGTCTTCTCAGCAGGCTCTGAGGGGGGAGCAGGAGGAGCTGCTGCTGGAAAAACCGCCAAACTTCTGCCTTTCTGTGAGAACGAGTGTCCACTAAACTCTGTTTCTGCTGTTTTTACATCTGTCTACACTACTTTCTGCTTAAACTGCTCGAAAATGTAACAGACGGTGTGTAAATGTCTCTAGGTAAAGCCTCCACATTATAATTTAATGTCTTTTTTACTTCCTTTTGAAAACAGGTGCTGAAGTAAACAGGCGTCGTGTTCAGCTGTTAGCTAGTTTAGCTTCGTTTTCTGGCTTCAGGGGTTAGTTTAAGGAATAACAGAGACGAACTTTACATTTATGACTCATTTAAGTTCCTTCTCTATATAAGTAAACAAACATTTGTGTTATTTATTAATTTATAACCAAAACACACACGTCCTGGCTAGCTAAGTAGCTAAGTGTTAGCTTAGCCCACACGTTGCGTTGCAAGGATTTCTTACGTTTTCTTTTAAAACCTCTTTCTAGTAGGTGATATTGCTTTTTTTTGGTTAACAATTGCAATTTGCAGTTTATTCTGAAAGTAATAAATGGGGTAGTTGGTAAATACCAGCATAGACTGAATGTTGCTAGGTTACCTTAGCTAGCCAGTTGTCAGACATCAGTGTAGTTAATTTTCAAGAACTGAAACTATGTAGAATCAACATTTGGTGTTTATTTGCTGTTAAAAGTCTGGTCTCTTGTTTTTTTTTCTTTTTTTTTTCTTTAAACCTCCAGTTGTCATATTTCAGTCTGATTTTGCCAGTAGTTCATAGTCTGGTCTCCTGTTTTTTTCCTCCAGAGATTCAGTTTTAGCCTGATTAGCCCGTAGTTTTTACACAGTTAAAAGTCTGGTCTTCTGTATTTTCCTCCAGAGATTCATTCTTTAGCCTGATTTCTGCGTAGTTTATGTAGTTAAGTCTGGTCTCCTCTGTTTTTCTCCAGAGACATTTTAGTCTCATTTGCAAGTAGTTTCTGCGTAGTTAAGTCTGGTCTCCAGTTTTTTTCCTCGAGAGAATCATATTTCAGCCTGATTAGGCTGTAGTTTCTACATAGTTAAGTCTGGTCTTCTGTTTTTTCCTCCAGAGATTCATATTTCAGCCTGATTAGCCTGTAGTTTCTACGAAGTGGGCGAAGCAGAATGCCCGGCTTGCAGGGCGAAGGAGTGGCGGCTGCTGTGGGAAGCCCCAGCAAAAAGAGCCGTCTTTCCCTCAAGTTCTTCCAGAAGAAAGAAACCAAGCGAGCTCTAGACTTCTCAGAACCTCAAGCAGAGGAGCCGAGCGCCGAAGAGCCAGAACCAGAAGAAGCCACAAGGTGCGTTACCTTATTGAGAACTCAGCTTAATATGTCACTTCAGTGGCAAGCTTGTATGAATGTGATGTTTTGTCTTTTGAAGTTGTGACCAGGTTGTTCCAGTGCCTTGTCCCTCATCTCTTCCCTCTGGGAAACGGGAGAGCCTTGTCCCTTTCGTGGGCCTTAACAATTTAGGAAATACTTGCTACCTGAATAGCATCCTTCAGGTAAGTTTAGTCCCCCTGGAACAGCAATTTGTTGGGATTTATGATTTATTTGATCTTCTTACAGAGGCTTATTTGTGACTTTAACCTATGGCTGTCTTTCATTGCAGGTCTTGTATTACTGCCCGGGATTTAAAGAAGCTATTAAGTCGCTGTATTTTTTGTCTAGTTTGAAAGACAAACAGAAAGAAGATGGTACTAACGAAGAGGTTTGTTAACATTTCCAGTATTTAAGCACTGACCAGTAGTCTTGGCTATTGTTTATGATTAAGTAGTACCAGAACATGTGGTGTTAAACAATGTGATCCAAAATATGAAATTAGTAAATTAGTAGGAGTTTAAAAGGACTTGATTTGTAGCATTTGTATTTGATTTCAAACTTGTGCTTTAACAGTGGCATTTATTGTGATGTGTTCTGCCTCCTCAGCAGGGAGAGTCCTGTGATGATTCCACATCTGTTCCTATGGAATTACTGAGCAGTTTTCACAGTCTGATCTCCACAGTAGAGCAGCTGCAGTCCAGCTTCTTGTTTAATCCCGAGAAATATAGTGAAGGAGAGTTGGCTACCCCACCACGCAGAGTTCTCAACACACTCAGGTACGTTTCTTATTTCTAAAATAAGTGATTTATAAAATAACTTGCTTTATAGCAAGAATGTTGTGTATTGTGGTGTAATGCATAATAAAGACTGGACATAAGATGTTGTGATGTTTAGTTTCCTAACTTAGTTTGAATTGTCCATTCCAGACAAGTGCACTTACAGATAATTATGGATCAACACAAAATGTGCTCCTTTGTCCAAATTGCAGGCAGCTGAATCCCATGTATGAGGGATATTTGCAGCATGATGCACAAGAGGTACTGCAGTGCATTCTTGCATACATCCAGGACGCTTCTGACACCATTAAAAAAGAACTGAGAAGTAACCAAGATGATTCTAGCAAAACCTCAGGAGAGAATGACTGTACCACGAAAAACAGAACAGGGAATGAATTCACAGCTGCTCAAGAGGAAGAGGAGAGTGCCGATGGCCAGTTGAGTGGGAAAAGAAAGAGTGACACAGAAGCAGGTAATGCCAAGAAAAAGCCCAAGTCACAGAGCAACCCTAAAAGTGAAGAGGAAAGCAAACCTTTCACTCGCTCAAAGAGAAAGTCTTCGGGTGAAGGAACTTCTGTTAGTGATCAGAGAGAGGAGAAGGAACATGAGAAGGAGGGAAGCAGCAACACGGAGGAGGAGAAGAGTGATGGAACTCCAAAAGAGATAAATAAAAGGAAGAAGCGAGCAAAGCTGAGCTGGTTGAAATCTTCAGGGAAGCAGCCTAGTATCTTCTCCAAATTTCGCAGCATGGGCCGTATCAGCTCACATGTTGGGGACAGGGCAGAGAGCAAAGGGGACCATTTGAAGACTTGTGATGATGCTCAGGACCAAGAAAAGGCCATTCCTGAAACTGACAAGCCCACAGAAAATCCTGAACAGACTGGAGCAAAAAGAGAAGGTATTTTACACAGTAAAGCTTCTGTGGCAGATGTGCCCAAAATGCTTTTGGAAATTCTAAAGTCAGGAGCTCAGTTTGAGTTGGCTAATTACACCTTTTCTCTGATGTTCAGGAAGTTATTGTTGCATGTATAGATCTCAAGTGTCAGTTTCGAGTGTTAAGTCTTTGCATGTATTAGTGACAGCAGCTATATGTGTGCAGTGTTATGTAAGTTGCGTAACACTTTTTCCTACTTGTATTATAGAACTGCAGGGCTTGGATGTGCTGAAGAGGCTGTTTCAGGGTCAGCTTGTGCTGCGGACACGCTGTCTGGAATGTGAGTGCTACACGGAGAGGAGAGAGGACTTTCAGGACATAAGTGTTCCGGTTCAAGAGGAGGAGAACAACTGTTCAGACACCAGTTCAGAAAGTGAGTGAATTCAGCACTTGCATTCAGAGAAATACGTAAAGTATTACATTCAAGTTTGATTTAGCTAAGTTATAGCTATATCCTATAAGGTTGGGTTCCACCTTTTCTTTTTTCCATCCTTTTTTCAGTTTCCCCAGATCCCAAGCCTGAGCAGAAGACACTTAAATGGGCCATTTCTCAGTTTGCATCAGTTGAGCGGATTGTCGGGCAGGATAAGTACTTCTGTGAGACCTGTCACCATTACACAGAAGCAGAGAGGAGTCTACTGTTTGACAAGACCCCTGAAGTGGTCACAATTCACCTGAAGTGTTTCTCAGCCAGTGGTTCTGAGTGCGTTTCTTAATTTATACTACTGTAAATTTTAGTTATGAGCCCTAAGAGCAAGGGTGTCAAGTACAAAAGGGCTTGTGTGATTGCAGGTTTTCATTACAAATGAGCAGGAGCTTACCTTATTAAAGCTAGTTTAATTAGTTGTTCTCAATCTTCACATAATTGTGTGCTCCTGCTTTGTTGGAATGAAAACCAGCAACCATACTGGCCCTTTAGCATATAAGATTGGATGCCCCTGTATATGATTATTTAATGACTTTGGAATGCCTGGATAATTTAAATTAATTTTTGGGTTCTTTCATGACATTTAATTATTTCCTTCTGAAGCAATTAATCTATTGGTTAAAAATATTGTCCTTTTTTGGCAGATTGGACCCATATGCTGGACTGTCCAAGGTGAACACTCCTCTTCATACCCCTCTCAAACTTTCACTGGAGGAGTGGTGCACAAAACCCTTCGCCTCTGATCAGGGGCACCACTACAAGCTCTTTGCTGTGGTCATGCACAGTGGAGTCACCATTAGCAGTGGCCATTACACCACCTACATCCGCATGATTGATCTCCACAACACGGTCCTCAAACCTCAGTCTCAGGTGGAGGGGGAGAAAGAGGAGGATGGAGAGAGAAAACCTCTTAAGAAAGATGAGCCCAACCCACCAGACTACGATGACGGGGAGGTATCATTTAGTCTGAGAGGCAAAGTGAAAAACATGGCCAATGGAACTAGTGTGACAAACTCTGCTAGCAAAGGTGGGAAGAGGTCCTCAGAGGGTGTTGGTCTTTTGGGAGGCCAGAGGAGTATCTCAAGCTATGAACTTGGCAGCAAGCAGGCAAGTTCAGAGAAACCTGTGAATATGGGTGGTTGTTCTGCCATTGCCCCTGTGCAGAATGGAGTGGTAAAGAAAGAGAAAGAGGAGGAACGAGATGCTGTTAAAGAAGAGTCTCAGGTGAGCTCTGACTTGGCTCTGCAGAACCTTCTGGACTTTGAGGGGAAATGGCTATTGTTTGATGACTCTGAGGTGAGACTCTTTGATGAAGAGGACTTCCTTAGAGCCTGCTCTCCAGAGAGCTGTTCCACATCCACACCTTATCTCCTCTTTTACAAAAAGGTCACAGGAGAAATAAACTAATGACTTCAGACTGTAATTATGACAACCAGCCATTTCCATAGAATTGTTGACCAAAAACCAGTTGCTGTTCTTGGTTGTCTTTGGTACAGGAGAGGTAAAGGCTCAATGGAGGTGAATCGGCCTGGCTTTTCTATGACGTGGTATTTGTACCTGCATATATAATACTTCCACATCAATGTTCTTTTCTACCATCTTTTGTTGTTTTATACTTAATGTCCCTTTTCTGTCTAAGTCTTCATATCCCTTAGTCTACATGAATTAAGGATCATCTTTTATATGGTCCTCCTAAAATGCACCTTGGCACTTACTGCAGTGCACTTATATTATTTCTGTACTGCAAGCCTTTCTCTAACAGCCCGATATGAGTCAAGTAGTTTGCTCATGCACTGTTTTTTTTTTTTTTTTTAATATATATATATTTGGATGTTTTTAAGGATACCCTTATACAATCTCCGTTAATCCTTGATGTACAAGTTCTGTGAAAGGTAGTTAAATTGGTGTACATAGTAACATTTAAAGTGACTTTCTGTTAAAGCAAGAATGGAAATTTTCAATACCAGCTTTGGGTTCTTGTGCTGATTGCCAAGACTGAAATGTGTGCACACAAGCCTAGAAGCAAGTATATCTTGCACTGTTTGGGCCAGAGTGTAATTGTTCATGAGTAATTGCAGGAATAGCTAACCATATTTTTGTAGTTGAGTTCTTTGCTACTGTACCTCATTCCAGTGAAAGAAGCTTTCCACTCTTGTCCTTTCCATGGTGTGAGAAGAGTTGGGCTTTATTCCTCAAAGCTGACTCACTTGGAAGGATTTGAAATAAGCTATGTTTAAAGCATACATTTAAATTAAGCAGACTAAATAGTGGGGATGAATAAACAGATAATTAGGAGCAGTACATTAGCAAAAGACACCAATGGTAGTACCAGACCTACTCAGTAAGATGGCTCTAAGGACTAAGGCCCTGTTCTCTACTGTAGTAACTGGTGTAAAAACAAAAGCCATTGCAACTGCCTATAAGCAATAAAAATGGACATTGTTTTGTAATATAGGACTACAGTAAAGGCTGTTAGATTAAATATGAGGGGAGGAACATCTATGTAAATATTTCTTCAACTTTTCTATTTTTTGCCCTGTTTTGTAGATGCATATACCCCCATTAAACACCAGCATATTGAAATACCCAGTTGTGCCATTTCTGTAAGAAAAAAAACACTGTGCATTAAAATATTTATTTAGTAAAATATTTAAGGTAAACAAAAGCTACATAAAATTATTCAAGAATGTTTAAAACATTTCAATAACTTTAAACAAATGTAACAAAAAAGATAAATAGTGGTACTTTTTTTTTTTTGCTTGTTTGTCATTCGGATTAAACAGTAAACTTTCAGAGTCGTACCATGTGTGGTAAAATGCATTAGGACACTGTAATAAAAAAAAAAAGTGCACACAAGATATTAAATACAGTTGACACATGCTGCAAGATCCACTTTCAATCCGAATGATCGTAACAGGCCATTTCTGTAAACGCTTACAAAATTGGAATGACATACCAACTTCACACATTAGCTTTTCCTTTCTGGCAAAAAAAACACTGATTTTCTGAGAATTTAATATTTACAAACAAATAAATAAAATCATGGTGGTGGTTTTGTTGTTCCGGGTCTTCACATGTCAAGCTTGCGAAGGCTCATTCTGCTAAAGGAGTCTCTGTGGGTGGGAAAAGAAGGCAGTAAGTACTTAATCTAGCACAATTAGTCTTCAGTTAAATTTTAGAAAATAAAGTCCATTGGGATTTTCTACCTTGTCAAGCTGTCCTTTTGCTGCTTGTCAAAGTGGCAAGAAAAGTGTTATCAGACATGCAGTATATACTATAATAACGGTCTTATTAATGACCAGTAACATGGGGCACAAAGTCAGCAGCTCAGATTTTACCTCTTTGATACAAATTGATCATGAAACCTGAAACCGGCCACTGCAGAGATATTACATCACTGCAGTTCTATGCCCCCCCCACCCCACCCGGCACCAACACCTCAGATAACACGACAGCCATAATAGATGTATGAACATTTTCTGAAGGTTTCCTTTCATACTCTTTCTTTTTTCCCCTAAAACATCTGACATCAAAATAATTGTCTCTTGGAAAAATCTCATCTGGCTAGTGCGTGCCCCACACTACATCACAATCAGGCTGATTTTGAGGCTGATTTTCTCTTCCTGACGATCACAAAAGGTCTCCTGATATCAGGGTGACCTTCAATGATTATCTTCCCAGATTATCCGGTGGGATGGGGGTGTGCATAATCTAGTCTTTACTCCACTGATCTATTACCAGTCCAGTCAGGACTGTCCTGACGGTGAATGGTAAATATGAATGGTTCGATATTTATGACTCGGTGTCCTGTAGTGTGGTGGCTCGTGATCTGTAGTGAAACGTCATGCTGTCATGCATGAACGCTCAAGCCATGAGAGCAGAGCTGAAAGAAACTCAGTGTGTAGGGAAGTTCTAAACATGGCAGCAAAATCAGAGCTAGATGGACTAGAGAGTTGCAGCAACAGCATGAATGTCAACGTCTACTTTTCACACCAGAGAACTGGCGTCTACCCCTCATTGAGAGCATGTTATGAGCATAATCTGAAAGTATGCGGTTTCTTTCAAAACAGATCTTGTAGTGTGGGACCTTTCATGACTAAGATGGACCAAGGACAAAGAAAAGAAATCAATGAATGTGTGTGGTCTCCCACATTTTCAGCACTGGTTAGGATTTTAAAATCCTGTGGGGCCAGGCCTAAGCTAGGTCTTCTGTCGTTTTAATGTGTTCATAAACAGAATACTATGTATTGAAAATATGTCCCCCCATTACTGTTTAATCTCTAACCTGTGAGAGTTGACCTGTAGCACAGGTTTGTAGAGCTGGGGAATCTTGCGGTTAATAAGGGGGTGAAGAGCCTCCTTCAGCCTGTGGTAGTTCCTCTCCAGCTCCCGCTGATACTCTTTCTGGTCAGGGCCTATCAAGCTTTTGTTTTTGCGTAGGGCATCCTCACACCTTATGATGGATTGAAAGAAAAATATGTTTAAATTAGCTGTTATGCCACTTGGGTTATTTTATTTGTGCAAGAGAGTCTTTTTACCTTTTAGTAAAGTCTTTAAAGCACAGCCTTAGTTTATTATGGTGTCTGTAGAGTTTAGGATCACTTGGAATTTCAGACAGGAACACCTGGGCAACCTCAAGTGGACCCTGTTGAGAAACAAACAATATAACAATACAGCCTCAATTACACTGAGGAGTTAACTCATGATCACATTGCGATCAATGGTCGTTAGTGGTAGTGTGTCAATCACTGGTAAGGGCTTCTGACTGACACCCGGACTAACTTGCAAATAAATATTTACACAATATTATGCATTCTAATATTATCCAGGGCTTTTACGGAACAAGCACATGCTTTGCTGCTCACCTGGTTTACTGTGGTGCCCACAGATCCCTGCAGTACCATTTGTAGCATCTTGGCATCAGCTGGGTCCTGGTGGGTGGCAAAGGCCAGTTCCTGTGTCTTCTTCTGCATGTCCTCAATGGCCACCTCAATGGGCATGGAGATGATCTGAGGACAACAGAGGGCAAATATTTTTATTCTGGGACACTTTGAGATTTTTGAATGGTTTGGAGCACTCAATTCAGTACAAATAACTTCTGAGGGCTGAACTGAACTTCCGTTAATGAAACTAGTATATAAAATAATCTCTATGCCAGTACTTACATTAAAAAAATCAAGTAATTTAATTCTGAATACTATCATTCTGGGGTTACCTCCTCCTTGTGGATGATGTTTATGCGGGTTTTGATGTAGGGGAAGGCGTGGCTGGTGGTGAGAATGGTTTTGCGCTTGTACTGCTCATGCAGGTCTCCATGCGCTCGGCCGTCCAATGTGAACGGAGTACAGTACACGAAGCGCCGCAGGTTGTAGTTTTTGTCAAAGTACGTGATGCGGTCCTTCATCTCATACGTATCAAAGTAAGGTTCCACATACGTGATCTGAATGAACGCCTGCCACAGAATACCAAAGAAATGTTTTACACCGATCTTCTTCTATTGCTTTCTCAACCAGAGGTCCCATACACATACAAAAGACTACCTTATTTGGGTCCAGTTTACATTTGTCAACAGGATTGGAGTCCTTAATGACCTCAACTTGCTCCTCACCAAATCTCTCTCCATAGAAACCCTGAGGAAGATAATATACAGAGTATAATAGACAATTGAGAGAGAGACTCACTGGAAAATGCAAAAAAGATAAACAAAAACAGTTGTCTCCAATGAGTGTGTACCTCAAGCCGATGTGAGATTTCGGCCAGCTTGGTGATGGCCGGCTCTTTGTACACAAACTCTTGCTCGTCTAAGTCTCCAAATTTAGAACCATAAAACCCGACTCTGAAGTAAGTACCAAACATTCGCTTTCCATCCTGCAATAAAATAAATTCAGCTATTAGAAACAAATTTACACCAATCCAAACATACAGCTACAAAAGAAAGTCTATTACTCTTAAAATAACTAATAATAGTACCACACCATTTTTAGGGTAAAAGAAGAAAGTTCGTGTTAACGTGGCACCAAGCTATCAGACCGTAAAAGCAAACAGTCTGGTGAATGAACACAAAAACATTTACTGAGACACCGAGACAGACTGCAGAGTCACGGTAGTAAGCTGAGCAGGAACAGATGCACACAGTGAGGCAGTTCAAAATCTTTAGCACGTGAAAGATCAATCAATACAGTATATTCTCATGTATACTGTACTACAGGACATTTTCAGAGGCATCATAGAGGAGAACGTATAGACTGTGTGGACTGTGTATTTTTGCCCATGTCTTCAGCACTTCTTAAAACAATTCATTAAAATTAAAATATAATATATAGTAATTTAAATCCATTTATATTAGTTGTGTCTGAATCACCCACACATTGGCATCTTGGCGTATATTTCCACACATCCCTTTGTACTATAAGCAGATCATTTATGCAAAATCAGCTAGGCTAAATGTATCATTCTGAGCTGAGCAGATTTTCTCTCAAAAGAAGCCGAGATAAACGAATGACAGACAGATATGAGAGGGGTAAGATCAAAGGGACCCTGGGGTCTTAAAACAGTGATGAATATGAAGTGACCAGAACATGAGTAGCAACAAGGAGACAACAGAGTAGAGTCAAAAATACAAAAACCGTAAGCTGCAGTGAGTCTGTGTATGATACAAGCTGGCCTGCCGAACCTCCAGATTACAGAAGTTTAGCCAGTCTCAGGCACTGGCATGGCCAAATAAGAGTCAGGGGGACAGTAAGCGTAAAGAGTGATGCTGGTAGAGGACAGCGCAGGGATACAGAGCTGAGTGACAGTGTGCAGTTTGCAGCGAGGACTGGGAGGGGGAGACAAGACATGTGTCAATCATATGCAACTCCAGGCTGAGCCAAAGCAGGCCAGTCACAGGGTCAGCTCCCTACATTGAGCTAATCTTGCTTTGCCCAATAGGTCATAGGCTACTGCTGACAAATATGTTGACAAATCTCTGCAATCTGGGTTGAACGGACAACTCATTGTAGCTACAAAGACATGGTGAACTGTCTGAGATGGCTCAGCCCCTCTCTGTGTCATCGCAGTCAGTGTTTTGCATTGTTAAAGCAACAGAAATAAACCCTAAAACTAGAAACTTACCACAAGACACAATAATTAAAGTGGGAAGAGGAGGGGTCAGCAACCAGGGAAATGAAAAAAGGAGAGAACAGAATATACATTTTAATTAGGGAACCAGGAACCTCTCCGAAGCACAAACAAAAAAACACACAAACAGAACAAACCGCAACACTACTGAACACCACAAGGCAACTTTTACTGAACAAACAGAGAAATAACCCAAATAAAACCCAAAAAACAGACACATGCAGTAAGGAAAGAAGGAAGGGAGGGAGGAGAAGAGCAGGCAGGAAGGAAGGGCAGAGTGTGGAAATGGTTTGAGTTTCAGCCTTCGCCAGTCTTAGCCTTGGCCAGATTACATGCAGTTACAGGACGGGACAGTATCGTGCCATACTGTAAAGGGAGGTCTTGATCATGCAATAAACCACAAGATTTTACCATGAGATATTAATACCAATACACACACACACAAACACAAATCAATACTCAGGGGTCGATTTAATTCTAAATAAAGGATGAAGGTCAGTGAAGCAAAACGTCCTAATAAGCCAAATTGTAGTGTTGTGATTATTTTTCACAATTTAGACAATACTGATATTATTTTTATTAGTAGCATTAAAACCAGTACTACACAAAATACAAAAGAAATCTGTACCAGTGTATAATCAATAAATACTAAATGTTTAAATCTTAGGTTACTTTTTATATTATCTATACTGAAGCTGAAGTTTAACATGTCTAGGGAGTGGGGCTGTATATGGGTCAGCATTTTTGGGCTCATCATGGTATCCACAGAAAAATAAAATCCATAACCACATGAGATGTTGCCATACCAGTATTCACTTTTATACTGGCACACCTAACACCCCTCTACAATCTCTGTAATGACATTCTCCCACAGACAGTAAAAATGCCAGCACTGACAATTCTTAACAGTTCAACAAATCTGGTTATAATGTTCAGTATTCATCCATCTGTGGGTATTGTTTCTGTATTGTTTAAATCAGTGGTTCTCAAACCGGTCCTCATGGACCCCCAGTTTTTACTCTAACCCAAATCATAACACATAAGAATAGGGTTAGGGTTAAGTGGACTGTCTGGGGGTCCCGAGGACCATTTTGAGAACCACTGGTTTAGGCTGTCAGTCATAAATCGAACCCTGTGCTTTGCGATGACAGTTGTGAGATCACGTTGATTCCCGTGCTGATGAAAGAGAGAGAAGTGGACGGAGTGATAAAGGAAGGTGAGACAAAAGTGATGCATTCATAGACAACTCATTAGCGTCACACAGTGGCTCCCATGCATGGCCTGCCAAAACCAGCAAAGTTAACACTGTTTCTGTTCAGGAGAGAAAGGGAGTGAAAGAGAGGAAGAATGGGTAAGAGAGTGAGAGAGAGAGAGCGGGGGGAGGTTGCTGCCCGCACACCATCGGCAGCAGTCCCATGGACGGAGAGATGGGGGGGATGGATGGAGCCATAAAACGTCCATAAAAAAGGTTAATGGATCAAATTCACAGCAGAGAGAGCCAGGATAAATGACCCACAGCTTGCACATGTGGGCCAAGCATTTAACCATGAGGTTCACCACCTACCTCCCAGCCAGTGCTCTGTGTGACAGAAAGAATATAGGACAAATCAACACACACACACAGTCACACACCTTAAAAGCTCAGCATGGTTCCCTCATAGCCCACCACTATGGGAAGCCAGAAGAATCTTTTTTTCCCCCATAGGATGTATTCAGAATACCCCATGCAGAACATTCAACCTCCCCTCTGAGCAGCTGTCCTACATGCATGGCCTATTGGTCTTCTCATGGGAAGTAACAAGTACCTCAGGTACAAGTCCACCCACATGCAAAGCACAGTTACTGTGGGGTTGATGTTGAATGTGTTAAGTATGTGTTGGTGTGTGCTGGTGGAAAAGAGGGGACCCGGGCATGTGAGTGTACTTTCACAGTGCATCTCAATGCATGCTTGAGCATATTGCAGGTAAATACTTTTTACTTAAATGCTGTATGTGTACAATACTTCTAACACTGAGTCATTCAGTGGACTAAATAGTCTGAAAACTCAAACACACTCACATGCTGTACTGTGTATGGCACTATGAGTGTACATAAAGCAGGAAATTGTTTTAAAACTGACAGTGGTTTTGTTGGATTTGGGGCTTTTTAATGTTTGAATGCAAAGTCCTGTTGTCTTAGACTTTAACAGCCAGTGAGTACATCTGCCCAGCACACAGAGGTTAAAACCTGAATGTAGTTCTAGCACTGCTACAGAATGTCAAATAGTCTGAAAATATTTACCTGATGCACAATTTTGCCAAAGGCTTCTTGCAGTTTACCATGAATGGTGGCCAGCTTCTTAGCATCTCTATTGGCTTCATGAATGGGAATGAGCACTTTGTAGACTTCATTCACCGCTTCGTACATGCCGGCCTAGAGTGACAGTGAGAGGAAAACAAAGTCGTTGACCCAACGTGATCCCCAATGCAGGGTCAAAGGACATTTTGAAATCCATCCACTATACTGTTTTGTTGCAAGCTCATTTGTCGGTGGAGATCAGTTAAAGCAGGAAACTCACTTACATGAATGCTTGTAAACAAAAATGGATGAGGTTGCTGTTCTTCTTTAAAGACGGAAGTGACAAAGGCCTACCGTGAACTGTCCTTCTTTAGAGCTGGACTGAAGAGCACCATTTCATTTCTGCTCTATTTTTCTCAACATTAAAATGACAAAATGAAGCCTGTTCCTTTTATCTGACGCGTGATTATGTATGTTCTGTACAACTCTGGTACACTTATATATTAATGAACAAAAGACGACATATTGCCATATGTTGGAGTCTGTTATTGGTCAATGCATGAAATCAATGAAATCATTTTTAACAGATACCAAAATGTCCTTGTAAATGTGCAATATAATTTGCAGCCCCGATGTCTACAGGCAGTGTCTTCAGTTAACTAGTAAGGCTGGGGTTGATTATATGTACATCAGATCTCATTTACATAATAGGGTATCTGAATAAGACGTGTAGTGTGGAATTTTAAAAACTCAAATAATAAATCTTGGACTATCTTGTCCGTTTAAAGAGTTCACTGATTGTGTTATATAGAACCACAGAGAAGATATGTTGGGAAACAAGCATATTATGTTGCATCTCACCTTCAGTCTGGTGACGGGGAGGGTTTTAGGAGGGTTATATGCTACATAGTAATAAACTGAATGATCAAATATGCTAGCTCTACACATACACAGTTAAACCATCTGTGTGTTTGTTTTTTTATCCATAATAATATAATTCGTAATTGAATAACAAAAAAAAAAAAATGTTAATTTCTATTATAAGTGGGTAACACTGTTTTTCACACCATGGAGAAGGAAGCTGCAGCCTGCTCCAGCAGCCCCACCAGGCCAGCTTCAGTAAAGTACTTCCCCGAGCAGATGCCCTCCTCATCTGGCGAGACTACATCGTCTGACACCGCCGACTCCTCCAGCACGTTGGAAGAGATGTTCTAAAGCCAGAAGAGGGGAAACCCAGATAAACCATTTAGTTGGAAGAAAACAGGCAGATAGAGCAGCCACTGTTGGATGGGTAGGAGCTGGAGTACCTGGAAAGTGACACATCCCACAGGCAGATATTTCCGGTCCTCCAGCATACTGAGGTACTCGGCCACCAGGGCGGCGCTGTGCACCAGGCACTGAGCTGCCTCTGCATGATTATTCCTCTCGGAGTGCTTCCCTGCCATGTTCTGCAGCCATGTCAGCCGCAGGTCTGGAGACGTCTGATAACCCTTCGCAATTCTATAGTGTAAAGAGATGACGCAAGATATGTAGGTGCAGACGATAAATATATTCACCTTTGCCTTATGATAAACCCGGTTTATCTCTCTTCTTTCAAATTCTTTACTTAAAAGGTCAAACCAGGACTCCACAATAAGAACCTGAAATCATGCCTTTATAGCACTAAACAAATTCCATTTCAAATAATAAATTAACTTAGTACATGGTAGAGAAAAGCCCTTGATCTGTACCTGTACATAAGATCAATAAGCATCTCTGGATCCTCTTGATGCTCCTTCATCTTTACTGTGTCTGACAAAATCATGTGTAGATTGAACACCAGGTCCTGAACCTGAGACACACAAAAAAATTATTTTAGAAGGGATCTCTTAAATGTCCAACATTTCAGGACAGAGGGGCCAGGAGCTTCAGACTAACCTGGTCAGGGAAGGTTGTCTCTCGGAGCTCCAGGTCTTCCTCAGCATAGGTAAGGATGGTTTTAAGCGACCGTCGCAGGAAATCTTCATTAAAGTTCTGAGAGGTCCCCACCAGAGATGACAGGGACATGGTCACCTGCATCTTTACTCGGGCAAAGTTCTGTAGGAGTGTAGGACAAAAATATTAAACTCTTGGCTCAGTGAATAGACTCTTCCATTCTGAGACAGAAATCTTCAACATTTCCCCAAAATTTAAAGCAGAAATAGGTTTAAACCTTAAATTTTAATCCATAGTTAAAGTATGGATATGAACTTGTTTCCACTGGAATATGGAAATAAATTGCACCAGGACACACTACACTCACATTTCCGATCTCAAAATTCTGTCTCATCAGCAGGTAGAGAGAGGCACTGGCATGTGCTCTGATGGTGCTGATGCTACTACTGCAATTCCTCAGCAGGCGCAGACACAGATCAGCACACTGTTCTGTCTCCTCCTCAAACAGCAACTCTGGGAACTATATACAAGGCACACAAAAACACTTTAATGCACACAAATCTCTCATAAATCGCTGTTATATTGTTCTTGGTATTATATTGACAATAATAAACACATTGATTATAAAACAATCCAAAATGAAACAAGGCACTTAGCTGCATGACTGTAAATCTCTGGCCTCTGACTCAATTTTTTTCAGTTCTTTAGGAAATGATTCATTGAACCATAAAGTGTCAAATTTTGCTACAATTGTAGTGAGCTGTCCTGTTATGATTCAAAATTATTTTTAAAGACACACTAAATCCATAAATATGACTGAACATAATACCAACAATACACTAATCTTTTAAACTTTTACATTTGAATATACCTGAACATTTTATGTAAGCCAAAAAACAAACATATGCCTTACTGATTATAATAAATGATCATATTTATTTCACATTCCTAGTGGGCTGTGATGAGACCCACAGATCTGTTCTCACCTTTGAGACAAGGGCTCTCTGCGTCGCAAAGCAGTGCTGCAGATAGAGGGCGCTCTGGTTGCATGCCATGCTGTGCAGCAGGACCTTGAGGACCCCTCCCAGAATGCTTTCCTTCGACTCTGTCACAGACACGGTCTATATAGGATATTAGAAATACATAGAAACTTTCATTCTTGCTTATGAAAATCACCCATGTCAAAACAACTGTGTTTTAAATAAAATTATAATCTACCTGCACTATGATTTCCAGAGTGTCTAAGATGATCAGGTTGGCCTCAGTTGCCAGATTGCCGTCTATGAGTGCCTCATGCTCCAGCTCAGCCCTTGTCCTGCCAAAGCACAAAAGGCATTTTTAGAATTGCTGTAAGCTGCGGGTGAAAAAGTGAAGACATCACTTGAATGCTACAGCATTCTCTGCACAAGCATTCAAGTCAGTGTACACAGAGAGACACACTCTCTGCATACAGATCCAATAAGATTAAAGCCCACTGTACTTATTAAAGTGACACTATACTGAAAAAAAATCATTTGCACAGTTCTCCCCTTGCCATAAATGTAGGTGATCAGCCAAAACATCTATGTTGTCCAAAGTTTTTTTTCCTTCCATTAGCTACAATGTTAATGTAAGCTGTATACCTAAATCATCACACACATTTTGAATTGCTAAATAAAAATGAAAACATTCACGTCGCTACAACTCTTTTTCACTTCGCATTCCAATAAAAATGTTTTGTTTGATCAACTTCAGGTGAGATAAGCGAAGGGCTGTTGTAAATTGGCTTTATTTACCAAACTAGGGCTTAAAATTTCAACCACAACCGCCAATGCAATTCTGTGCCACATTCAGTTATTTTCAAAACTGAATACAGTGTTACTTAAATTCCCAAACTATGTTTAGATATCATCAAGCTCTGTCCTTTGAGATGTTCTGTGTACCCTTCCAGTGTAGCTGATGCACAGTGGGCTTCAGGGGGGTCATAGGTTTTATCAGGAATTGATATATAAATTCATCTATTGAGTCTACAAACCTAACTATTAAGGGATCCTGGCTTCTCCCATTGCACAGAAGGGGTTCCTTAAACCTGCACAGCATAGCGCTCATTCAAAAGAGGCCACACACATATTTCAACACCATAATGGACCCCATATCCAAAGTGAACAGAGAGGGAAGCAGAGGGACCGTTGTTAAAAAGCAGACATGGGTAGGCCACGGTTAAAGGACAATGGGAAAAATCCTGGAGGCTTATACTGAATAACGAAGCACAGCTTGAAGGAAAGGTGCACATCTATGCACATGGAGGCACACTGTGAATACAGGCTTTCTCTGGGCTCTCAGCAGTTAACAATAGCCTTGTCTGAATGTTAGTGATGCATATACTACACTGACTGTAATACATCTGGACTCTAGGAATCTAGGCCGGAAGAGTCTGGTCGTATCTCTAAACAAGCTTTATAAAAAAGTCTTTATGAACGTTTCTTATCATATTGACCACTAACACCACTAAGTTCACAGATGGCTTTGTTCACAACTCCTCGGAGAGTAGATTTATAGATTGTGGTAAGGCCTCCAGGAGCTAGAGCAGTACTGAATTGCAGATATTGTTTGGATACAAATGAAACAAAAGGGTTAAAGGCAAAGCTCTCACTCCACACACAGTCTTTATCCTGTCCAGCATCCATCATCTTCACAGCTTTTGTGTATGTTCCAACAAGCTGTCTCGGACAACTATCTGTCACATCAGTACTATTTTGGGTTTGTTTTTGATCAGTCTGATTACTTTAAGGTCATTTGACAACATTATCAATTTAGCTTCTTTGGAAAACAACCAGAGATTTCATTTGCTGCACTTCCCCCAGCCTTTGTGTTTAACATTTTAAACCAACCCCCCCCCCCATGCAAGCATAGATAAGACTATCCTTGTCTAGCAAAGTCATTAGATCACTTTTACCTGCTGTAACCTCTCCATAAGTGCAACATGATCAATTATTCATAGCTGTCAAAAGTTGCTGTTTCCTTATTTTCCAATTATATAAAATCTACTTGATATTACTGAATATTGTGATGTTTATTTTTATCATCATTGTCATCATCATCATCACTGTATTTCATAGATAATGTTAAAATGTGTTGAGGAAGCATTCCCTTTAATTCAGCACAGTCTACTAACACAAATTCTCTGTGATGTGTACCCTCAGGAGGAGTAAACCAATCTAGACAGGCGTAAGAAGCATAAGCTGATTTATTTTGTGACACTTGAAGCTCGTAAACTTCTCATTTAATCCCAGATCCTTGTAACTAGCATGTCAGTTATACAGCTGCACCACTGAAGCCAATTATGAAGGACTTTACACTAAGAATCCATTAAATGTGTGGTGTGTGTGTGTGTGTGTGTGTGGGGGGGGGTGCACGGAACAGTAGGTAAACTGCCAGAAATGAGCCTTTAACCAAGGTTATGTTATTGCCTTTTAGTAGAATCATTCAACTCTATATCACCACTTTTGGCCTTGACTATTGACCAAGGCCTGGATTTTCATTTTGTCTTATTATGTTGAAAAAGGACTGAATCTTAACACCTAGGCAGACACCCCTTTTTATCTCAAGCAGATAAAGGCACAGCAGTCTCGGAGAACAATCAAGCTATTAATACCAGTTAAACAGACACAGCAGTCCACCTCTTGCTACACCACACCAAGCACCAGTAAAGACAAGCAGGGGAGGGAAGGGGAATGAGGAAATCTTTACAGTCAAGGGGAAGCAGAAAGCGTAGCACACTTCAGATGTACAATACCTGACTGATCTTTGGCCCCTAAATGCACAATACATGGAAGAACAAGGTGAAATGGAAGGGTTATTGCACACCAAATGCTTAATGGAGTATGTGATGTTCTCTGAAGTGAACAGATGAACATAAGAGATGATTATAAAATCTCAAACGAAGCAACTGAAAGTGTGCAAAGACCTAAAGACACATTGCACAAAACCAGCAAGATGCAGGAGCCAGACCATAATTCCCACACTTCTTAAGCTTCGACATTAGCCATGAACCGAGAAGTCACGATTTTATAAACATTCAAATATAGTTAAATGCTTTCTTAAAAAACAGTCTATAGTATGCTAACAGGACACAACATTTAAACAAAAAAGAGTCTATTTGCAGCTGTAAATTCAAATAACCAAAAAGGAATAAGGGTGACTCAAGCAGTCATACTTGTCCATCTTTTCACTGTTCTGACGCCAGTGTGTCATGTCCTTCCTCCAGCGCAAGTTCTCCTGACTGCCAAAGGCACTGCCTGAAGGACTGCGTTCTGAAAGACAAACAAATTTCAGCTTTAACACAAAAACTTCTACTTGGAAATAAGATATTGGATAAAGTTTAATGGAAAAGTTTGAGGACCCCTCATCTGATTGCACAATTTGTTGAAAACTAAAGTTACAGGCATCTCTGCAAATCCTGCGTCACAATTATTTTTTGTTTGCTCATTTTAACATATTGGAAAAATTAAAACATAAAATTTGGGCATCTTTTCAGTCAAGATTCTCTTTGGCTAAAATCACCACCTCCATTCTCACAGCATTTTCTCACAGCACAATATATATATATCAGTTCGAAAGGTGTTCTATGAAACACCTTTGGTATTAGCAGCTCAATTTTTTGAGCCAGGGCATCTCTATTCTTGTGCCAGACAAACCTTCCTTTAGGTCCTTGGCAGTGATGTGAGACTTTTGTTCTGCATATGAGCAGAATTTTCAGACAATTTTCTGGCTCTTCCAGGTCTTGCCTTAAACTTGGCGGTTCTGTTTAACTTATATTTCTTAACGATATTAGGATAGTGAAAATTACAAGCAAGAAGTGCTTATATATATTTTAGAGTCTGTTCCTATCTACTCCGTTTCAGATCCTCAGTAGATGAGCACATAGAGAACTTCGGAGAGTAAAAAAAAAAAAATCTGGAATGGTTTACATCTGACTTGGATTGAGCCCTAATGGGCCAAATAAGCTCTGAGACCTTATTAAATAAAAAAAAAAAAGTAAAAAAAAAAAAACGACTGGTAATCCTGCATTAAAATTTGTAAAACTATTTAGGTTTGTTCTATTTAGGTTTGTTCTATTTAGGTTTGTTCCTGGTAGATACATTAATTCCTTTTGCACTTGGAAAATCAACAAAACATGATAGCCACGGTAGAAAAACACATTTACATTTACAATTTACATTTACGGCATTTAGCAGACGCTCTTATCCAGAGCGACGTACATCAGTGCTTAAGTAGTCCACATCTGTTCTTCAAACCTGTAAAGTTAGACTTAAATCAACGCACAACCCCAGCACTAACCAAGCTGTCCTCGGCTGCGTCGCACCATCTCCTGTCTGGCTCCAATACTGCCCAGGATGGCCTCCTCCAGCTTGGCCTTCATGTCTTTAGACTTCTTGAAAGTTAGACTATTCATACGCTCAAATGCCTTCTTTCCCTGCATGAACAAAAAATGGGTCTTTTTATGAGATGGATGGACAAGAAAAAAAGACAAATTACATTAACTGGTTGATTTAACCGTTTAATTGACAGCAAATCATGTTGTTAAAAGGGTTTCATGATTCAGTTGACCAAGAATGTTTATATGAACGTTAAAGGGTACTTCACCTTGTACTCAAAGCAGGAGACGCAGAGGTAGAGCATGTCCAGCAGGCGGTTCAGCTGAGACACAGAAAGGTCAGTGAACCATTTCTGCAGCACCATCTCATCAGCATTCTTCAGAACCCAGAGAAGACAGATGAGCAGACTGCGGCTGGACTCTGGGGAGAAAGTCCCATGCTGGCGGGTGGCCTGGGAGGAAGAGACAGAAGAAAAAGGAGCATTCAGAGAAAGACAGAAACGAACTGATTGTGAATGATTACTGTCTGTCTAACCTACAGTTTGGGGGATCCATCAAAGGATGACCAAATTATTACTTCTTGTTGCTGTCGTTTTGCAAGATGTAAGTCTGGTAAAATGTAATCGGATATCAGGCCTGACAAGTAACCTAATGCTGATCCCTGAGGGACAATCATCCATGTGGTAAAAGCGAACTGATATGGGAACTATAGGCTATTTTTGTAACTATAGGCTATTTTTGTAATAAACATGTAATGTTTATCTGTTTTTTGCTGGAAATAAATTCCCCACTGTTTTTTGCTAAAAAAATCATAAAATCATTAAAAAAACCTCTTAGCTGTGTGCAGTTATTAGCTTGTACATTCACATGTTTATGTATGTTTATAATTCTAAGCATTTTCTATACACCTTAAGTGCCACTGTGGTTCAGAGGAGACATTAAATTAGGAAAAGGTAATACTTAATGGTTTCCTATAGCCATCTATAGCCGAATTCCAGAGCTCCTCCACTCATACGAGGGCAGCAGACACAAATGGCGATCTGACCACATGACGATTGGTTAATTCTAATGAAACGAATAAAGTACAAGTCTAAAGTTGCAAAATTGGTTGATCTTACTTCCTGGCTGTTAATATTTAGTTGATCCAAACTGATAACAGAGCTGGTTTTAACTCAAATAAACAAACATCTCACTGCTGCCATCTGAAGGTGCTACAAACCAGTTACAAGCTAAAACTGTTTTGTATTGCTAAGATCCATGATGTGTCTCATTAAATGTTTTCTGATTACTTTCATTTATATGTATTTGCCACAACTCAACTGACGAAAACATACATAAACATGTGAATGTACAAGCTAATAACTGCACATAGCTAAGAGGTTTTTTTAATGATTTTATGATTTTTTTTTTTTTAAATTTTCATGAAATAATTGTAGTGAACCTATATAATGGGAATCATATGACATCACTCGGGAACAGACAAAATTCTAAACACTGGAAGGGAAACCAAAGAAAAGAGACGTAAAAATGCCACTCCCTTGTTGCAGGCAAGGTAGTATTACCTGAGGGTTAAGAAGGAAACTGCTTGGCCGTGACATTTGTGGAACAGAGGTCCCTGCTATCGCCATGGCTACGGTCTGACTGATCATGCTGTTGCCCTCGGATTCCTGTTCGTCGGTTCCAGGCCCACCAGGACGGCCCCACTGATTATGTGATTCTGTAAGAGGGATCAAAGCCAAACTGCATCAACAAGCATCCAACACTTTTCCCACTGTGAACTTTATCATGACATCCTATAGTATAGTCATAATAAAGACAATTACGATTTGCTGAAAAATTTTTGGGCTTTTTCCAATTTAAAACACAAAAGATTTGCAGCAAAAATACACACGAAAATGAACTTTTTCCTTGCAGATGCACTTGTTTGTGGTTTCAACATCCAACTCAGACTGTCCACTCATATTTCAGGTGTTTTTTTGTTTTTGTTTTTTATCATTAGGAGCAAAACAAGAACATTACAACTCTGTCCACCCCACCGTAGTCAGTATACTCACGCCTGTGTTGAGTTTAACCATACAATTCAGACTTAATCCCTTATCTTGCAATGTGAGCAAGAAAAAAAAATATATATAATTTCTCTAGAAATTATTTGATTAAAAACCTTAAATCTTTATTTTTTTTTTACCCAAATGTCCAGTGCTTATTGAAATATTTTGCATATTTATTAAATTATTTTGAAAAAACAAATGCATTCATTGAAAGACAATGATACCATGCATAAGAGTATTGATTATAGTGACAGTATCAGTTTTACTGATTTGACCTCCTGAGCTTTTGACCATACCTGTAAAGTCATGGAGCTGGGGCAGGGTTTCCATGATGATGCCAATGAGAGGCAAATAGAGCATTGCTACCCTTGCTTTGACCTCAGGGTCAGCATAGCGGGGGTCAGAATCATGGCTTGACAACAGGTTATGGACCACGCTGATCACCTTCTTATGCAGGCCAAACATCCTACAGACAGAGAGAATTTGAAGGAATTCTGTGAAAACACAGTGAGCACTGATAGCCACCAGCTAACATGACGCTTAGTGCAACTACCTCCACTGCGACATACACTATATGGACAAAAGTATTGGACATAGTGCTGCAAACTTGTCCATCACAGCTATAAAATATATGAAATAAGTGCATGACAGCCATCACAAATGCTCACAGATTTCATAAAGTATGAGCACTTTTCACGTTCCAGTAAAATGTAGAGATTTACTTGGCATGTTTAATATGATGATGGCTATCGGACAAGACAGGGTTTAAAGAACAAAGAAATGAGATGAAACAAGACAAGACAAGACGTGACACACACCAGTGTACTAACCCATCAGCTTCTGGGTCCAGAATAACGGCAAGTTCAGTCAGAACCAAACCAGCCAGGTAGTGCTGCTCTCTGAAGGGAACTGATAACTCAAACATATTCGCAATCTTCTGGTCTTGCACATGGGTAGAGAACCCAGAGCTCTGTGAAAGGAGAGAGACAGAAAGAGAGGGAGAATGAGATGAGGGTACAACATGATATGAAAATTTTGCAGTTAAACAGGTGACGATTTCATACACTTCAATTCACCAGTACGATTCGGTTCAACACACACAATTCTGATATAATTCAGAATTACTACTACAATCTGAACTGCATTCATTTTCTCTGTACTATATTACAGTAGAAACACACAAACACAACTTAAATTCTGTCCTAATAGGCTGTTTCTGCATATCCAGATTTAGCTGTTTCCTTTTAAAACTTGATTTATGCTTATAAATCGATGCAAACTTATCACTGACCTCTGGACTGATTTGAACCCTTTTGTTTTGGACCTCTAATCGTGATGCATTAATCTTTATGTGCTGATTCAACTGAAACGATTTTGAAATCTTCCAATTGATAGTAATAACTAATTGATAAAAAAAAATATTCATCAAAAAACTTGGTGTGTTGGTTTTATTATCCACTGACAAATTAAACGAAAAACAGAAATAAATGAGCAAATATCATGTGTACAGATGGCTCCAGTCATTATATTACAACATATGATTAGGTAATTAATTCCTGTCCTATGCTCTATGACAAGAGGAAAAAGTCACTCTGTAAGAGTGTTTATCATGGGAGCATGTGTGGTGG
Organism: Brycinus macrolepidotus; assembly: GCA_037974445.1. Lineage (NCBI taxonomy): Eukaryota > Metazoa > Chordata > Actinopteri > Characiformes > Alestidae > Brycinus > Brycinus macrolepidotus. The sequence goes on along the minus strand of JBBPCZ010000115.1, from coordinate 13,162,464 downwards.
GAGTTTTTGTCTCAAAGATTGTTCAGCTGGCCCATGTTTTAATGGGGACAGTGACTAAAGTGAAATCTGTATGTATTTATAGGAAAGGCATGAGTAAATAAATAGCTGGAAATAGTGTCTGGAAGCACACATTCAATAAATGCGTGATGCTTGCGCATTAGTGTGATATGTGAACAACTGTTCCTCAGGTGACTGAGAATGCCACTGTAGGATGCAATCAGACTCTGTCAGCAGGAACAGTCCATCCATAACTACACAGAGAGGGATATTATAGTAGTGCAGTGCATAGTGTGTTACTAGTAATTCACTTAACTTTAATTTTCTTATCTATAGTATTTATACCCAGTATGTGTGTACATAGCGTAGTAAATTTCCTATTGTGCTTTTTCTGCAGAGTTTTTGTTGGATTTAGTCAGACTTTATATTTTATATTGTTCTTGTCTCTATGACTCTGTGTCGGTGGAGTTGTAACTCAAGCAATTTCCTCCCAGATCAATGCAGTTTTGTGATTTTGATTCTGAAACCCCTCACCACAAAGAGGGATACACATTTGATAGTTCAGAAACACTTGGTCGCAAACACTAATCTACAGAGATGAGTAACATAGTGAAATGCTTATCTGAGACATCCTTCACCATATTCTCATCGTATCCACTGGTGGGCGAATGTATGTGTGGTGCACACTAAGAGGACGGTACAGGCCTGAAATGCTTTTTCATATTGAGTATTTTCAGCAGAATTTTTATTGGATTTAATTAGACTTCATAGTTTATATTGTTCTTGTCTCTGTGTGTCGTAACATAAGCACTTTCCTCCGGGATCAATAAAGTTTTCTGATTCTAATATTTAACACTGAGCCTTAAGAAACTGCAACTGAGCTGAATTTTTGTGACATGAGAAATGTACACCCCTACGCCAGGCTGTGTCTCTTTACCTGTGAAGTAGCAGAGGACACAGAGGGAGAGGGGGAAGCTGGGGGTGTGAGCAGACTGCAGGGCAGATTAAGGGTGACATAGTGCTCATGACTACAGACAATCCTCAAGAAGTCCAGCCTCAGAGACTCCAGAGTGGGGTTCTGCAGGGCATACAGCTTAGTGGACACCTTAAGATAAGAGAACAATACAATTACTGCTGTAAAATCATTACATATTGAACACAAACATATTAACTAGCTAGACAGGTAAAAAGCCAGTGAAAATTTCTGTTACAAAATGTTCACTCTGATTCAAAACTAGAAATACATAAAGTGTTATGTTTAATTCTGAGGCACCTGTTTCCAGTATGTCTTGATGAGACTGAATACGAAGCCCCTGTCCATGACGGAGAGTAGGTCATTAAGGAAGAAGGCCAAGCTTGCATTAAGCCTCTCCACCAACTCCAGATCCTAAAGGGAACAATTAGGTGTCAATGAACAGATGCCATATCATATAACTGATTTCATCTCAACTAAAATAAGTTAATTAGAAATAATGAAATTAGTGGGTTTTGCATTTATTCAAAATGAAAGATTTCATTTTTAAACACAGCTAAGCAATGATTTTCAGATACACAAATATACAACAACAGCCCTACCACAACATCTATAGGATGTCAATCTATAATATCTGATTATAGAAGCTATGATATATGATGAGTGAAGCTCTTACCTTTTGGAAGCGGGAGACAATGTCCCCAGCTATGGTGCTAACCAGAGCAGTGATGTCATCCATGAAGCGCTCAGGGAAGCGGTTCTTCCTGGGAGACTCTAGACGATCAGTGAAGTACAAATGGTGGATTATACTTTTAACCTGTAAGCAAAGAGCCAAAATGTTACAACGTACCACAGTTTTCAGGTCACAAGAGAATCTACAACAAGAACAGTTCCACATTACCCAGGACCTACATCACCTACATGATATAGAGCTGCACGATATGGACCACACAGAAGTATTGCGATTTTACTGTGCCATACTGTAATTAAGCTGCCTTTGAAGGTATTAAAGGACCCATATCATCACTTTTCTGGAATTAAAAAGCCTGTAAACATTTACTTCCCCCATCCGTACAGTTCATATACAGGGAAATAAGATACAAAAACAGTCTGTTTACAAATCAGTTAGTTATGTCACAAAACCAACACATTTAAATGTATCTCCTTGTTCTGCCTCCATCAGTGTAGCCCCACACACTTATGCACTGATTCAACACTACATGTAACAACATTTTTGTTGACAGCTGTCAAAAATACTGCGATTGGTAAGAGAAGTTCATGCATATTGCAGCCTTTTGTAATAGCAGTATTGCAGAGACTGATTTTGCAGTAACAATTAGTAGACGATATATTGTGCAACCCTAGAATGATGTAATTTTATTTCATTTAAATGGATCAGCAAAAACATTGTTACATGTAGTTTCCTAGCAGAAACGTCAAAGCAGTAGCAGTACAAAATCTTTTTTCCCCTATTATCCCTAATGCACTACATCACCAAATACATTTTTGGTTCCATTGTTCTGCTGTTTAACTAAACCAGCTGACAAAATATGTGCCTAGATGATCACATTCTTGCCTCGAACCACTTTGAGCAGTTAAGTAATCAAAAATACTTTTTCCTGACTGTGTATGACATACTGTTAGGTATAAAATGGACAAGCCTAAATGTGTCCAATTTTTAGAGATAATGGTATTCCATATAGTCCTTTTACCATTACTTGACAATTAAATGTGGTTAGAGGGGTGTCATAATTTAAGCATGCAGTTTGGCTGATTGTAATTGCTGGGGTCTATGCTTCTATTACTGGCTACCTTGTAGCTGCAAAGTAAAACAAAAGAAAGAAACTTCAATGTTACAAAGTTAGAAAAACACTGACATTTTTCAAATCAACATGTTGTATGATGAACACACATATCTGCTATGCTTGTGCTTTTTCATACTTACCATCAGTTCAAAGAAGAACCAGGCCTGTTGAAGGGCTCCCTCCCTCACACTGCCGCTGCTTACCACCCACTGCAGGGCCAGCTCCTCATGGAAGAGCTGAGGAACACCATCAGACCATCAGATATCCCATTCAACAATCGTCCACTACAACTACAGCTCAGAAGGAGAGACCTAATGAACATACAGTATCTTAACACTACTATAGGAAAAGAAACAGTCATTTGAAATAAATTCCTTTGGTTGCTGCAAGAGTGGAGCCCTGGATTAAACAGGGTGGGGGGAGGTGGGGAGCACAAAGGTCAAACATCAAATATCGATATACCCCAATAGGCACGGCTAGATCGAGTGGGTGCTCCAAACAACGTGTGTGTTACATTTTTCTCCATCACACAATCATTGGCTTGCATTCATGACGAAGACGGAACATGTAATCAGCATCCAACAAGACCACAACCACCACACCAAACACCATTAGACCAAGAAGCACACATCCACAGACAAGACAGGTGCAGGGCGAGGCGAGGAGGGGGTGGGCTCCCCCGCCCACGGTGTTGGGTCTCTACCTTTTTGGTCGGCAAGCGTCCTGTTAAAGTTTGCAAGAAACTGGCGCTCTCAGTGTGCGATGACATGCGATTGCCACTGCGCTCCATGGCCTATGGGTGGGGATGAATGGAAGGGTGACAACAGATTAGTGTGAAGGACAGGAGTGTGTGGTGCCATCTGCTACTCAGATAAACACAACTGCACACACGCACACACAAACCCACACACACACATAAAAATACACACTAAAGACAGAACATAACACAGTAAAAGACAGCACAAGCTCTAGTATGGACACACCCTCCGTGACGCAAAGTTATAACCACATTTAAAAAAATGTTTCAATTCTGGTCATCCCTCGGTAAAGCTAAAGCTGGGGAAAAAAAAAAAACTTGGAAAAAATGTTTGTGGTTAATTAGTCTTACACTAAAAATATAAGAAAAACATCTTTAATTGGAATACATTTAGTCTAACAAAACAAAAACACATTGATTTTTTTTAACATAACCATATATGTCACAAATATTGCAATCCCTAGAAATTCCAAGGGAACAAAATATAACTAAAGCATGTTCCCCATCAATATTTCACTTTTTTGGTTTTTAGTCCAACTGTTCAAAGGAGAGGACTTAGGACCCTGGAGGATCTGGAGAGGTTCTGTATTAAGGAGTGCTCTCAGATTCCTTGTTCTATACTTTCCAATCTCATTACGTATTCTAGGAGAAGACTAATGGCAAAGTGAGGTTTTACAAAAGTAGTAAATACTAGAGTGTCAATTATTGTGACATATGTAGGTTTGTTTAAAAAAAAAAAAAAGGAATTTTAATAATGGTTTTTGTTTTCTTAGACTGTTTTCTTAGTGTTATAATTAAAGGTTACATTTTCCCCCCCCAAAAAAGTCTTAAACATTTAAATTTTTTACTTTAGAATGCGGACAGCTCTGCATGCCAATGGATGAAAAAAAAAGCAGAACGCATGAATTTAGTATAAAACGCCTAGAAACACATTCACCTCTCTGGTGCAATCAAAAATGACTCATACATAACTAAAATGTGCTCCATTAAAACATGGATAAACAGGCTTCAGAAGTTTGGAAACAGTCATAATTACTTACAAATGAATAAAAAAAAAATATATTTTTCACAAGACAGATATACACACATACACACACACACAATCTCTCTCCTACTTCCTCTCTCTCATACACACATTTACATGCAGCATCACATGACATGCTGAGGTGAGTGAATGAGACTGAATTTAGTCACTTGGTGGCCATGCAGTGCTCACAGTGTGATAATGCAGAGGAGAAGAGAAGAAGGTTAAGCAAAAGAAGAAATGAAAAGAGAATGGAAAATGGCTGGATGGCAGGGAAATGATTTAACCTCTCAACCACTTTTAGAGTAAGAGTCCATCAGAATTAATTCACAATGGTTTTGTTCGGCCCAGCAGCCCCTAGCAGGGTTGGCAGCTGGCATTCCATGCACTTTCTACCGTTCAGATTTCTTTTAAACCTAATCAACCTATATATCCCTAACAACTAATCAAAAATTCTTAGGAACTGACGATTAGGCTGGTTTTACTCTACAGCAGCTTGGATTTACATGGAGAGGTGCTATAATTTAGATGATTAACAACAATTTCCATAATCCATTCTCCAAGTCATAAATCCAGAGTGAATTACTTTCCGCACCTTGCTAAACCTGGACTCCCTCAATAAGAGCAATCCTGTTCCAGTCCATCTCACACAAATGTAATAATTAAAACCTGCTAATAGACATGGACAAGTTGTTATTGAGTGGAGCAACTACTGCATAATAATGGCATGAACATCTGGGCTATGATCCGGGGGATCTGGAACCTGGGGAAATTACCTGGCTGACTGGCTGAGTCTTATCTTGTATAACTCAAACATTCATCAAACATCATATTAACCTCATTTGGTAAAGCAATTCTGCTTTAAAATCGCTTACAATGATAAATCAGTTTATTAATCAGTTTAGTCCATCAGATAGTGGTTGAGGAACATGGTAAAACCCATTCCAAAATGTGCAAGCTTTCATTCTGTTTTGTTCTAAAGAGTCAGTCTGGCATCCCCACATTTGGGTGTTTTTTTCAATGTTATAATGAGCTACAAAGAAAGCCCAATACGGGTGTGTGTAATGTTTGTTTTTTTATACTATATATATAAATATATATATATATATACACATACATTCACACACACAGCACTCCAATTTATTTTATATATATATATATACACATACATTCACACACACAGCACTCCAATTTATTTTAAAATCAGCATCTCTATGAGTACGACAACCATTCCATACCAGTGTCTGTTCAATTCCTACACAAGCACATTTCAGTCTGCTTTATGAGGTACTGATTAGGTGATCACCTGAATCACATCTTATTTAATGGGGAAAAGTATTTAAAAAAACACTGCTGTAATCAACACTCTCCTCTTGCAATCTGACCTAAAAGTACATCAAGAGTAATTATTGCCATTTTGTTTAAGAGGGAACAAGAGATTTGTTTTCTTTGAATTATTCAAGTTCTGTAAACACTGCA
>JBBPCZ010000115.1:13133376-13146825 GCA_037974445.1 Brycinus macrolepidotus | reverse complement strand
TAGATTAATTTTTTTAATCGAGTCCCACCCCTAATATATATATATATATATATATATATATATATACATACATACATTATATATATATATATATATATTATATATATATATAGAGAGAGAGAGAGAGAGAGAGAGAGAAAGACAGCATGAGAAAAGCAGTGAGAGAAAAAGAGAGACAGGAAAGAGATTGACAGGAAGAGAAAAACATGGAGAGAGGGAGAGAGGGAGAGAGAGAGAGAGAGAGAGAGAGAGAGAGAATCTGACTAAATGTATATGACCACGGAAGATTGTTAAAATACGTAATATACAGCCAGGGTTTGCCTTTATCTCTGACTGCACTCCACCACTTGTTGGAGGTTTCCTTTTCTGGACAAAAGTTGAAGTAAAAATGTCCTGCCTAACACAAGCACAGCTCAGATCCTAAACTCATATCTAGCACTGGCAGCTGCAGAGACGTGAACAGCACTGAGAATCCTCACAGACCCATACAGTGGCACAAGAGAGTGATGTGACGCTGATTCAGCAAGCTATTAAATCAAACCAAGGGGCATAAATTGCGTACTTTTATTATTAATTCCCACTTCAGCACCAGGTCCCATCAGCCGACTGTGGCTGTGGCGATGATGGAATCGATCGGGCCGATGATTCATTAGCGCTTCGGTGGCACTGTTCGTTTCTGCTTATCAGCTGCAGCAGAGCCACAGGGATGGCGGGCTGGATTATGGATGTGCAGTGGGAGGTTATGGTGGGCTATGGTGGGGGGTGGATGTGCAAGCTGCTGTAATTTGTTTGCTCTGATGGAGCCTCCCAAGAGCCTGTTTTTTTTTTTTTTTTTTTTTTGGCGGGTGGAGGTTAGCAAGCATAACCAGTTTAATGATCGACAAATTCCCCCTCCCTTCCCTGTGCAGAGGTATATATACTGAAGGAGCACAAGCTCTCCTGCTGTTGGGAGGGAGAGAGACAGAAGGGAGCAGAAACAAGAGACCAAGTGAGATCAGGAGCTGCTGCCATCTGAAGTCAAAATGAAGGTAGCCAGCTTGATTTTCCTGGGGAGTTTGTGCGCCATCAATGCAGCCCCTAAAACAGTAACAGAGGTGCCCCTTTTTAACACTCCGCAACCAACAGAAGCCAGGTCCCGCTTCGCGATGCTGGATGATGTGCGCCTACTGGCTAACGGCCTCCTCCAACTGGGACAAAGCCTGCGAGAGTTTGTGCACAAGACCAAGGGGCAAATCAACGACATCTTCCAGAAGCTTAACATCTTTGACCGCTCGTTCTACCAGCTCTCAGTAGTGACCAGCGAGATCAAGGAGGAGGAAGAGAAGCTAAAGAAAACCACCACCTTCTTGCAAACCAACAACGAGGAGATTCGCAATTTGTCACTGGAAATCAACTCCAAGATCAACAACATTCTGCAGGAACGCAGCCACCTGCAGAGCAAAGTGGGCAGTCTGGAGGAGAAGCTGAAAGGCCTGTCTCAGAGCATGGTGCCCCTAGAGCAGCTCCAGGAGATCACTACACTGAAGGTGAGGGGACCTGCTTCAGACCACATTTCCAATCCTTAAAAGTGATCTGTTGTCATATATTATGGTTCAAATGAATTCCAAATGTTATTCACAGTTAAGAGCTAGAGACTGCCGTAGAAGACACTGTGAATGTTTTTAAACATGAAATATACACATTGACTTTCTCCAGTAGAATAAAATATGTTCCAAAAGAGCACAGGCTGGATTATAAACTAAAGAAATCCCTCACTGAAAAGAGGTTTATTGCAGGATGTGATCGACTCTCAGGAGAAGACCATCAAAGACCTGCTAATGTCAGTGAGAGAGCAGCACGAGCAGCTCAACTCTCAGAAAATCAAAATCAAGAGCTTGGAGGAGAAGGTACATACTTTACTTTGCATCAAAAGGCACAAAATGGTAGGAGAGAGGTATGGCAAAAATGACACCTCAAGCTATGTTTATGATACACAATATTCATTTTTCTTGAACCTGGTAAATGAGAGAAGACAAAAAAAGTGGCCACATTTAAAAAATATTATCAAAAAGTCTACATAATTTTTATTCAACAAATATTTTCATTGTTCGAGTCATTCAGATTTTACATGGCTTATTTTTTCTCACTATATTCTCATTTCAGCTTAATTATGATCCTTTACAAGAAACTACTGAAAAATCTGCAGATTCAGGTCCAGAGACACCAGAACTTTTAGAATACCTGACAAGCAACTCAACCAATTCAACAATGGATACAAATGGTGAGAGTCAAAGACAGACAACAAACAACAGACAAAGTATTTCACATTGAACATACAGAGCTGTGCAACACGATTTCCTCATAGCCAGTTTCTTGCAGACCTGCCCACAGACTGCAGTGAAGTTTTCAACAGAGGCCAGAGAAGCAGTGGAGTTTACCCAATCAAACCCAATCAATCAGAGCCCTTCAATGTGTTCTGTGATCTGAGCTCAGGTAAGAAACAAACAAACATCCAAGCTGATACCTACAAAAACACAGTTAAGTCATCTGCATACAAGCTAACAACGAGCTCCTTTAGCAGCCTGACAGCATTTTGTTTCTCCCTATTAAACCCAGCGGGGTGGCTTTGCTTTGTGTAGCTTTTTTGGCAGGATGTGCCACAAAGATATGTTTGAAATCTGACCTTTATTTCATATGTTTTCCACAATTCTTGGCTTTGCAGATGGTGCAGCCACAGTCATTCAGCGTCGTGTGGATGGGTCTGTAGATTTTGATCAGAACTGGCACAAATATGAACTCGGATTTGGAAATTTGGAAAGTAAGTAAATGAAACAGTGGCAGCGTTTGTCACAGAAGTTTGGTCAAATGGTCAAGTGTGGCTCACTATAAACTCCTGTTTCCTGTGTGGTCAGGAAGGCTGAATCACAAATTGCTCCCTTCTACCCATAAAGTACACTATGAAAGGTCATAAAATCTGTCTTTTACCAGAAAATACTGCACTAGTTGTCCAGTGTGGAATTATGCACATGTGGCTAAAACCCAAGTGGCTATTTGTTAGACATATCATGCAATGTTAAGGTGCAGGAAGCAGTATTTTAATTCCTGCATAACACTATACAGGGAGTTGAGAGCCATTTGCGATTCAGCCAATGATAGCAATTATTGAAAAAAATGTCCATCTCCAGACACAATTGTGCATTTATGGACTGCTGACAAGCAACACCATTTCCATCTGCGTATACAGCAGCAGATATTACATAAGCTACACTTGGAGCTGGGCCAACTGCATTAAAAGCAGCCCTCAGGCAAGAAATGTTTGGCATCAGTCCTAGCATACAACTATGTCACAAGCTCTGCATGTCAGAACCTACAGGAAAGAACATCTGACTGAAGTGAACCTCAGTCTCTTATAGGAACAATCTTGTAGATTGACAGAATGAAAAGGCAGAAAAATAAACATGTTTGAGCTCTCTTTCAATATCTGTTAAGAATCTTTCATGTTAATGAAAAGCAAAACAATGGTATTTGAACACAAGTAAGCCTAGAAAAGCCTATACTTTCAAGTTTCAATAAAAAAATAAAAAATTTAAAAAAATTAAAAAAAAAAAACTATCCTCACACTAATATAAGACATCAAGACCGCCTGCAAATTCAGCTTCAAAGCAGAAACACTTGGCTTTCTCTTTTGTATTACAGAGGAGTTTTGGCTGGGCTTGGCAAAAATCTACTCCATTGCCAGACAGGGCGAGTACATTTTGAACATTCAACTGGAGGACTGGAAAGAAGAGAAAAGATTCATCGAGTACATGTTTACTCTGGATGGTCCCGCATCTCACTACACTATCCATCTGACACATCTGTCTGGAAACCTCCCGGACGCCATGAGCAACCACACTGGCATGATGTTCTCCACCAAAGATAAGGACAACGACAACCATGAGGATTCCAACTGTGCCCGTAACTACACAGGTAAAACTTCTTCTTCATACTGTGCATAGAAAACAAATTTAAATCTTTGAAACTTTACCTGAATGGAAGTTTCAATCAATTTTGATAATTTCATCACTTTCACTCAACAAATTACAGGTGGCTGGTGGTTTAACGCATGTGGTGAAACCAATTTAAATGGACGGTACACCTGGATGCGATCAAGGAGTCGTACTCTGCGCAAGAAAGGGATCTACTGGAGACCTGGCAGGGGGAGCTCTTACACCCTCAAATTTACAAAAATCTCCATTAGACCAACGTCCTAGTTTCAATGGCCACTGAACCTAGTTGATTGGGCAACCCTCGATCAATGAAAAAGGTCACACAGGCAGCAGTAACTCTGGCCAAAAGAAATTTCCTCATTCTCCTACACTCAGTCCAAAAGTGCTGACTTGCCAACAAAGAATGATGCAACTGTATAAGGTCATGAACCTAAAGGAGGATGTTGCATGTGCAGTTTCGGTAGAACTCGGTAGAATGCTTTCTGAATAAGATGGAAATTTGTTCATAGAGAATACAGGTATAGCTGAACGCACTTCTGGAGTAATACCAGTGACCTATTGCATGTTGTTAGGAATTGTGTACCACTTGTTTGATTGTACACCAAGTATCCATAGAAGGAAAACTAGTGAATAGCGATGCATACATGTGTAATAGTTTTCAGTGTCTTTTTTTTATTACAGTTTAACTTAATACCATATTTAAGCAGCGTTCAGATTTGCGCAACACAAGTCAGAAAAACATGCTATGATAGTAGTAACTGTTTACGTCATTATGTTACTGAGTCATATTGACTCCTGGCTACACACTGTGCATACCCATCTGTACAGTATTTTGTTTACGTCTTCAGCAACGGTTTGGTGCATCATTTTTATAACAAAAATAAAGAGAAACACTTACACACATTTTGTCTTCAGTAAAATCACACTTTGTGGAACAGCTTTAACACACAAAGCCTCTTTTAAAGAACATGGTACTGATTTTAACCGCCCAGAACATTAAAGGCTTATTTCATACTAAATAATATCAATACAATATCTCTACAGTACCTTTATCTATTCATTATTTATTCATTATTTTAACCCAATACCTGTTTTGGAGTCTGAAAAGAGTTAATAGCTTGCATATTATTCAACAATTCGGTTTTGTGGAATGATCAGAATCACTACTTGGAAAGTGAACATTTGTCTGGGTTTAAGTGATGTACACAGATACATCACAGCAGAGAGCTATGAGAATTACCGCTGGAAAAAAATGATACCTTTGAAATCAACCTACACTGACCTACGTGTTATCAAGTCCCAAACTTTGTTTATGCTTATTTTAATGAACACATAGAAAATACATGTGTTTAGGGGTCAGACACCCAAACTTCTGCAGGCAGGCAAATAGAGGCTGACCTAGCAGACGGCCTGACTGCTCTCATGCTATGCCAACCTTGTTATCTTCCAACAGGCAAACATGTCCTTTGTAGAGGGCTATGTCAACATAACCAGCTGATAAAGGTCTTTGCCTGGGAGGCCTTGACTAAAATAGCTGTTTGGACATGCATAGGAACCAGCAGCAGGACAGCTAAAATCACCAGGTAAATAACAATGAGACCAGTATATTTGGTGTCATCCTTGCAATCATTGCAAAGCCATTGCCTACTATACCTTAAAGCAACAGAAGAAGGTGTAACACCTCGGTTGTGTCTGAATATTGTACCTGTAATGCTGAATGCATTCGAAAAGTTAAAGGGCTGCTTATTATTTAAGATATATTACTTATAGTCTCCAACTAGTTCAAAATGCTGCTCACCTGGAAAAAAAAATCTGAGCATATTAACCTGGTCTTACTTAGTCGACCATTGGCTTCCTGTTAAGTTCAACACTGAATACAAGGTCTTGCTTCTGACATTTAAAAGACCTCAGTGTCTTAACTCCTACCCATGTTGAACATATCTTGAAGCATTAACAGTCCATTCACTCCACCTTGCTTTGCTGAGGCCTCCTAGGAAACCTCCTAGGATCACTTACAGTTCAGATGGTGGACAATCATTTTCTTATGTAGCTCTCAAACTCCTTAAATTATATTAAAAGCATATTTTCTAATGCTAGCGCTAAGTAATTTCTCCTGCCTAGTGTTTTCTCCAATACTATTATTAGAACTGTGTATATCTTAACCTAGTGTCCTAGCAAAGATATACAAATGAAGGATGTCAGTTATGGACTACTGACAATATCACTTTGCCAGTATTTAGTTGGCACAAAGCTAAAATACAGTACCTGTATGTGGTGTTGGGCACATAGATGTCCCTGGCTGGGAACTCCAGGATCTCCCTGGTTGGCCGCACGCGGCTGTCTGGATAAGGCTTAACTTGGAGCAGCTCTGGGGTCAGACAGTAGTGAGGGTTTTCAGGGGCAGGAGAGATGTCAATCTTCAGCTGAGCTGTAAATGAACAAAATAATAAGTACCTGTAGATTGGTAAAATTACCAATTTTATCGAATTTTCAAATTTCATCGGTTCAATCACTTAATAGTCAGGAACTAAAACATAAAGGTCTATGCTGACAGAGTAGCGGATTTTCCTATGAGGTCCCATAAGCAGTGAGAAGATGCTGGTATGAATCATGCATAGTCATACTACCGGCACAAATATGCCTGATCCAATTCAGCAGCTGGATATTTAGAGCAAAAACTACCTTCTCCTTGCACTCAACAGTCATATACAATAAATGTTTAGTGCCTTTTGTTTATTTGTCTAAATGTGAAGCATGGGTTTGTTGTTTAAAGAACTGTTCTCCTATATTCACTTGGATACAACTGTGTGAATCTCATTCTGGGGTAGGTATAGTATTCTGTAGACATCATAACTAGACTAAGGGATCTTTTGATATTACAGGACTGCACAGAACAAAACGATAATTGACATCCTAATGTGGTTAGATCATGAGTGCCATATTTATATATCCCAAAAAAGACAGTAAAAGACAGTGAAAGCACTCCCAAATAAGCCTTGGATTACTAAACTGCTGCAGGTGCTGCAGAATAGGAAAAGGAAGGTCATTATTGATAGCAACCACTATCTCAGAAAACGAGGTCAAATGAGAGATTAGATGAGCTCCATGGATTGGCAGAGATGAAATTCAGTACAAGCTTCGTTCTAAAAATTCAGGCTCAGTGTGGGATGAAAAGTATAGTAGACATGCATTATAAAATTAAAAAGAAGCTGGTGGCTGACATAAAACTGATATGTTTAGAAACGTCTCTTAATCAGCCTTATCTGAAAACTGATGTTCACAGTTTTAATGACGTAATTGTAGATCTAGGAGGAGGTTTACTAAATGAGGTGCTAATTACTGACAGTTTGCATGGCAGAGGTGGCCAATTTAGTGAGTTATCTTCAAAGAACCAGGGCTGCAACCGTTAGTCAACACACTAGTCAACTGCATTCATTTTAAATATTGTTCATATGGATATTTTTTATTGTCGACACATTGTTTAATTTAAAAGAAGCCCTATAATATTAAAATGTTTGTTACATGTTTGTTAATTCTGATTGCAATACACTCTAAACACACACTCAGTGGCAATTGTGGCACAGAAAGAACACTGCAGTGGCAAAGCAAGATAAACTCAACGAAACGCAACCCACAAAAGTTACGACGTGGTGTCTGAACCAGGACTAAGATGTGGCATCTGTAAAATACAGTCATAAAAGCATAAATGTGCCAGCTGTTCATAACAGCCAGAAACATTTCAGTGACTGTTGCAGAAACCTTTAACCACTGATGCATCAGATGTCACCCAGGCATTTAAGACGTGCCCCACTCTGCTTCATATAAACAATGACAATAACGGGAAATATTAAAATTACTAAACATGCTAGAATAGGAAAAATAGGAAAGGTCATAAGTCATAAATAGTAAATATATTTATCATAATATATGATAAGTGAACATACTATAACTCAACCTGAAATCAAAACTAATCTTTTTTTACCTTCTTAGTTTGAGTCTCTGGTCATTCTCAGCACAATTATAATATAAATTAAAGGGGAAAAATCTTTATTTCCCCTGTAATCTTCCATCAAAATGCATTTTTTTTTTTTGCCTGAAATGATTTTTGATCACATCACCATGCGGCACATGTGTTTCACTTCCCTCCTCTGACTCCCACCTATCATCGAGCTGAACACTGTGTTTTGCATTATTTTATGGCATTGCAACTGCCCTTCTAAATTTTCTGAAGTACTTAATTTCTTTCTTTATACTTGTGATTAAAAGTGACATGCTGCAAAATAATCACCCACTTGCCTAACAACATGATTTCCTTTCCTTTAATGCTGCCAGCCATATCAGAGTGTCTGCTTAAGTACCGTGTCAGCTAAAGTGCACGCTTGTTTGTTCATCTAATTGACAGCTAACATTACAATTTACATTACAAATATTTTTATTAATTAAAGAAAGATTAAGATTAAGAAAGTTTTCACAGTATTTCAAATGGGTGCTTCTCGTGAAGAGCAAATATAGTGCAAATAACAGCAAAAAGGACACGCCTTGGGCTCGTACATGCACAGAACGTGCAGTTCAAAATGTTCTTGTAAAGCCAAAATGCATAATAAACAGTAGAAAACATGCTTTTTTTTCTGAAAACATTCTGAAACTCGAAAAAAAAACAAACAAAAACATTTTAACTGCTAATATAGCAAGGCCGTTACCTGTGATGGGTCTAAGTCTGCGTAACACTGAGGAGGGCCGTCTCATGTCAGCCAAAAACTTGTATAAATCCTCATCACTTAACCGATCCCCCTCCTAGCACAAACAAATAAACACATAATTGGGAAAAAATTAGAAATTGTTCAATGAATTTAAACAACAAATCAAACAAGCAAAGCAATTTAGAGGTTAAAGAGTTATTCACTCAAAAATTATACTCAGAAGTATTACTTAGCATTCTAAATACAACCTTAAAGCTTGTCAAACAAATCCTCACAAAAAATGTCAATGTAAGGTCACTGAAGGTGATGGAGCGCTTTTGCTACACAAAGTGCATCATTTGGACTTTACACCATGACATTCCAGATATCTAACTGACCCAATATACTGAAACATAACTGACCCCAAGTACAGAAAGAAGCAGATCAATATTACAAGCCTTTAATATCTATTTAACTGTTTAACTTTTTTTATTAGTTTTGGGGAGGGTGTGTGTATCAGGGTTTAAACCTGACCTGTTTGAAGAAGTTGGTGACTGTAAGTGTAGCAGGCCTGAAGCCGGTCAGATTGCAGGACTCATCTCCACTGGTGGTCCTCTCCAAAGAACGACGACCCACAATACTGGAGTTTCTTCGTTCAGACCAGGAGCCTTTCCGCTCTACATAAAGTTACAAGATTAAACCAACATCAAGACTTGTGGTAAGCAACACTATAACTTTCTAAAAATACATTATAACTTCTCTATTTATTTTTTAACACAATGGAAATTTGATTATTGTTGTGGAAATATCTCTAGCCCAACAACCCAGAGCTTGTTTTTTAATCAGTTAGGCGATAAAGGTGTAAGTGAGCTTTTCCCTGAAGTGTCCTAAACTGGAGCTTTTTAATAACAGTAGCACCCAGATTCCTACACCACAAGAGTTTTTACACACATCACGAGACATGAACACAGTGCTGTTTTAACAGACTGACCTGGCAGCCCCATTTCCAGCTCTGTGTCTCTCTCCAAACTGCCAGCACTATTCACTATGTTCATCAGGTGGATGGCGGTCCAGGCAAAAGGCATCCTGTAACGGCCAAGACGCTGGCAGAACTGCTCCGCCTGACTCCGCAGCTTCTCCAGCTTCTCTTTATTCTACACAGAAAAACACTCATTTGTGAAAATAACAGCCGCAGGGAACAAATGATGCAATAACAAGTCAAAGAGCCTACTGATATTTTTGCAATGCAAAGGGGATAGCAAGCATTCTGCCAACAGATGCACTTACTTTGGCAGCATCTGACTCCTTGAAGACCATGTAAGGCTCTGCACATTCTCCGATGTCTCCCTGCTGTAGGACTTTTTCAAGCTACATAGTCACAGAGCGGAGGCTATTAGTAGTAGTAGTAATAACAACAACAACAACAACAACAATAATAGTTGTCATTGTCACCATCATGACTTTATAGTATAATTAAATTATTTATTATTTATTAAATTCTGATTAATTAAATTATATTACAATATTAATATAATAAAAATATGAATAAAATATGTTTTCAAACTGTAAACGAACCTAAATGTATTGTACACATAATAATAATAATAATAATAATAATAATAGAAGACACATATCATAAGTACGGTCACTGACCTTGATAACCAGGAAGACATCCTGGGAAGGGTAGGTGATGGAGAAGACGGCAGAGCGGGCCAAGGTAGAGATAGCAGCCGACTGGATATGCGGACGCAGCACAGATTTGGTCTGCTCCGAGTTCAGGTCAAAGAAAAAGTTCTCTGATATCTGAAGATAAAGTTAAAGGATGGCGGTGGATTAGGAATTCAAGGAATTCTCTTAGAATAACAGCCTCTCTTCAAAAGCTACTGCTGCCCTCTAGTGTTTGGCTAGAGAAGCATGTTCAGGACACAGTCATCCATATGGATGCTGGATGAAATCTATTTCATATGCTGTGTCACAATACATAAAAAAAAAATGATAAAGCAATACAAAGATGTGACAATATATTGTAGACACGTGACAACACATCATGGAGCATAAGCATTTTATTAATAACGATTAATTATGGTTAAATAAAATGATATAAGTGCATTAATTAGAGTGTTAAACCAGTGCCAATCAACAACCCAATCCTGCACATCTGTGTCATACATCACCACCACTGCCTACCAGCCCTGCTGTGCTGCTGTTCTGGGTTTAATGCAGCACTGTGGCTCCAGGTGAAATACATTGTGTACAATTCAACATCTGCACTATGTAAAGGGTTCACTCAAAATAGATGTAAAATATGTGACAATGTGTCATTGTGATGCACTACAAAGCCAAACAAAACAAAAAAAACAAACAAACAAAAACTGTTATTGTCCACTTAGTCAATGAGTGCACTGCATTTAAATCATTGCCCGGAGCAAATCCATTTTTGCAAGCGTATTTGTGAACAGTCTGAAAATGAAATATGTCAAATGTGGACCTGACCCAGCGCTTTGGCACTCCTGTAATGCTTCCAGTGACCTTTACAGTACAAAACTTAATAGCCTGGGTTAAGGTCAATTTTAACAGCTTTGCAGAAGCACCCAAGTTTTCAACCAACAAAGTACTGGAGCAGGCATAACAGCTTACCTTTTTCTTTTCTTTAGCATCGTATAAGGCCAAACTTGCGAATATTGGCTCAATTTCAATCTCAAACCTTTGGAGAAAGAGCAGAGTGTCAGCAGAAAGCGGCAGTTAATGTTGGATTTTAGGAGCGAGCGAAGCAAAGGGGAAGCTTTTAAGATGCTGTCCTCCACTTACTTCAGGGACAAGCACTTGACGAGCAGCCTCTGGCCAAAGTGTTCTTTAGGGACCTCAGGCACACAGTGACGTTCAATTGGCTCCTCCTTAAGAAAAACAATATATAGTAAAAATGATGCCCTTATGTTTTAATGCAAGGTAATACAATGAGGTTCTACTTTAAGTATTCAATGTTTAATTTCAGTTCTAATGGTTCATTGTAATGACCTTTTCACAGGTCCTGTAAAGAGGTGCTTTAAAAATTTGAAAAAAAAAAAAAGAGTGGAAAAAACAGCATCAACACCGATAAAATCATTTGGAGATGTGTAATGGCTTCATGACAGTTACATTTACTCCCTGATGAATATGTGCCTTTGTAAATGACAGGAAAGTTGTGTGTAAAAACTGAAAAATCTCTTTCTTTAGTTTAAGTCTACATTAGCTCTAAATATAAAATTAAAACATTTTAGCCATATATTCACCTTTGGCCATCACATGGATCTGATCACCAGCACACTTGATTTAACATCATAAAGGACTGATTAGTCAAACCCAGTGCTGGATGAACATTAAAAATGACACAGGGATGCCAATAGGGGAGACATAGATAAAGTCACAGCTTATTTAATTAATATTTACTTAACTCATTTTAATTATTATAATTTAAAATTCATTATAATTAATGTTTTGGTTTTTTTTTACAAAATAAATAGCTTTTGAAATATGATTTTCCATAGGTGACTACAGTTTTTTTGCACAGAACTCAATTTCTGACAAGCTAAGGACCGTTACCCAGTCCTACAGTACCCTGGACAAAACAAACATGGTTACAGCTGTTGGGAATTTCTTAGCCATATATTTTAAATCAAATTTCAATGCTCTAAAAAGTGACTAGCACGCTACTGGAATTAGCATATAGTGACTGGCATTTCACTTTCAATAAATGTGTTCAAATTAACACTGATTTAGTCGTGTTTGCCCCCATCAAGCTTTTTCATCGTCTTCATTTTAGACTTTTGACAGTGTTTGGACTCAGCATAGCCTAATGCTCAAAGCAAGGGCAAACTGACACAGTCCCCCTGGTCAGTGTAAAGGTGTGGGTCCGCACCTCATCCAGAGCAGGGTGCAGAGCGAAGAGCTCACGGTGTCGGTTGGCTTTGCGCTGGTCCTCATTGTGCCGGTCAATCTCCTCATTGGGCACTCGGTCCAGGAGGTGAGGCAGCAGAGCATCAGGCTGTGAGTTCTTCAGATCAAAAATACTACAAGCCCAGCTCCCCCGTGGAGTGTCGTCTATGGACATGGACCTGCGCTTCAGATCGTCCTGCAAGGGACATATTCAGTAAAGAAGGGCGCTGAGAAATATATTATGCACCTGAATGAATGCCTGCTTAATCTCTGTGATCAATCAGAGAGATGACTTCAGTATGAACACAGTGTCTAGGCACGCTTACCTGATCATCCTGATAGCTGCTGTGGTCTGGCAGCTCATCTGACTCGAAGACCTGCTTGGGTAAACCTCTCTGCCTCTCCTTCTGCTTGTCAAGAGTGTTGGGGTTGAAACCTGTTCCCAACTTATGGTACCTGCGCCAGGAGTGAATAACATGTTTCAAAAAATGATCAGTATATTATCAAGCTGGTATATCAGAGAGGGTCTGCACAGTTTAATGTTTTCCTTGCAATAGTACACCCGATTTAACTTGTCTGTCAATTGGCAGGTGTATGTACAGAAAAATCATCAAACTGTGCTAGACTTCTGCCCTCCAAGCCTGGAGCTATGACCCCTGTTACACATGTAGAGGAAGGGAGAAAAAAACACCACAAGAAAAAAAATGTCTACCAAAAAACACTTGTGCACTATATGGACAAAAGTACTGGGACAAACCTGTTTTTCTGGGTTTGGTCTAGGCCCCTTACTTAATCTTAAATCTTAATGCTTCCGCATACCAAGACATTTTGGACAACGCCATGCTTCCAACTTTGTGGACACAGTTTGGGGAAGAACCTTTTCTATTCCA
>JBBPCZ010000115.1:13098853-13133276 GCA_037974445.1 Brycinus macrolepidotus | reverse complement strand
GTGTGTGTGTGTGTGTGTGTGTGTGTGTGTGTGTGTGTGTGTGTGTGTGTGTGTGTGTGTGTGTGTGTGTCCTCATGATGGCAGAAATGCACGAAAAATCTGTAAAAGTAAAGACAAATGTGCAGTTTTCACCACAAATGCACCTTTAAAAAAAACTGGCAGAGCAAAAATATTAATTTTGATTATGGTTAGATTTAAGTCTATGTGAAATACTACTCTGCTACAGAATTGCACAAGTCAAAAGAAGTCCTCACTCGTATTGTCATTCAAATGTGTGTTCATGTGCAAGTGAAGGAGAATTTTTCACAGGAACAGTTTTTTTTTGTTTGTTTTGTATGTTTACTTTTTAATATGTTTACAGGAAGCACTTTACATGTTTGTGACAGTGTAGAGGTTAAATTGAGTGGCAGTTATGTAAACAATCACCCATTTCAATACAGTTTTTAAAATTCTCACAAATTTTGAATAACTCCACATTTGACATTTGGCTTTTCTGTCAAAATTTTCAAGCAGTGACACTCTACCATAAAATGCTAAGATTTTATTAAATGTTCTGTAATTTACTCTTCCCAGGGCATCTTAAGTCTAGAGTACTGTATCGGCATCATTGGAGGGAAACCTAAACAGGCCTACTATTTTCTTGGGTTTCAAGGTGAGTCTCTTACTCTGAGCTCATTTTGCATAATTTTCCAAAGGTTCAAAAAGAGAACAAGTAAGTTAATGCATTCCACAAAGACACGAGCCCCCCCAGTGAAACAGTGCTTATTTTATTTTCTCTGACCCATCGAAACGGTGCCCCATTCATCACGTAGGAGCATCCCAAGTAGGAGTTATAATAGATTTCCATAAGTAGCATGCATAAATGTCTGCGCTACATGAAGCAGCCCACTCTCCATCACCTTCAGCAGCCAGTAGGAACCTTCAGTTGTACATGCTGGTAGTCAATATTTACCCATTTACATTTTAGCAATTTGAAATACAGCTGGCGATGATGTCTAAACGACAAGCAATACATTCTCCCTGCCAGGCCCGACCTGCCGCTGGCATTTATCATATGCAAATGACGGAATATAATTGCGTGTTTGTAAAAGTAATTTTCCCGCACCAAAATTAAATGACAGTCGCCTTTCCAGTGTAAAGAATGTGCTTGTACAACCAGATTTGATTATGCAGGGTTTAATCTATTCCAGATCGGGAAGGACTAAGCAAAAAAAAAAATAATAATAAAATCCTGCATACTTGAGCTCACAATTGTTAGGAAGCTAACAGAGTCTGTGGATGACTTTGAACTGCTCTGCATAGAAATTGAGGAAGGATATGCATTATAATAATCGGGGTGTTTTTTTGAATAACTTGTCTTTTGTTTTGTCCTTGCAGATGACAGCTTGATTTACATGGACCCTCATTACTGTCAGTCTTTTGTGGATGTCAGCACAAGCGATTTTCCTCTGCAGGTAATGTGGAATTAAAAAAAGCTGACCACTGCCTAGTGATGTGAATTTAATAGTTTCTGTTAGTACTTAAGGGTATGAATCTTAAAGCAGCCCTCTGCACTCAATTACTGAACAAAAGAGAGACGATTTACCGCTCTATCTGACATCTAAGACATATCTCCCTCAAAAAGAGAAGCATAGTCTAAAATATGTGCTATTATATATATCAGCTCTACCATACAGTAGTTGTATATCTTTTTATTTCAGTACGATAACTTATTTTTACACATTGGTATGCAGTAGTATGTGGCGACAGACAGAATTATCGATCCATTCTTTTGGCATTTCTGTCACAGAAAGTAATAGCTAGAACAGACCATTTGTTAAATAAAGAAAGTTTTATTTGTTTTGTCTGGTTCACATGGGCATGTAAAAAACTTACTGTGTGAGCCTTATAACACCTACTACATAAAACCCTCTAACAAATATTGTTCTTTTTAGTCATATCATTGCCCGTCCCCGAAAAAGATGCCTTTCATCAAAATGGACCCCAGCTGCACTATAGGGTTCTACTCCAAAAGTGTTCAAGATTACGAAAGAATCACCAATGAACTCTCAAAGGTGAGCATAAATCAGCACTTGTGTACAATTTCTTTAAAAAAAAAAATCTTTGCACACTATAGCCAGAATTCACAGAGCCTATGAGACTGGTTTTCCCTGGTCAGGTTTCAAGCAACGTTTTTTACGTGTTAAAGTGAAAGTGGCCCAGAAGCCATCTCTGACTACATAGAATATGTTGTATTCTTAATAGTCAGACCTTTGTTGAATTGGAAATCACTTTGTTGAATAAGAAATCACTGCAGTAGGTTTTGAGCCTGCCAGCAGGTGGCAGCATTTAGCTGTGTAAAATGGCATGTGCTTGAGGTCGTGATCTGATTGTGAGTAATTTTATTTCGTTTTACAGATATTGAAATGTGTAAAATGACAAAAAAATACTCCCAAAGTTGCTTTGTTTTACTGACAAAGTGTTTCTCTCTTTTCTTCTTTGTGTTTTATATGGGGTAGGTGCTACAGCCATCGTTGAAAGAGAAGTACCCGGCATTCACGTTTATGAAAGGGCATGGGCGAGATTATGAACTAACAGGCCCTATGGAGAAAAGAGAGTGGCCCTTCATCAGAGACAAACGAAAACCTGGGGCTACTGCGGGGGACTTTGTGCTGCTGTGAGCATGGAGCCCTGACCTGGGACCTGTATTTACGGAGTAGGAGTGCTGTTTTGGATATGATGTTTCTTTCCAACACACTTTACATATACATGTCCCAGTAATACCAGGAAGTTTTATTACTGAGTGCACTGTGCATGTTGGGCATGTACTTAAAAGTACATAAACAATGTCAGGTTCTGGGATTATGTTTTTTTTGTTTGTTTTTTTTTTGTCTTTTTTGATCCATGTCTCTAAGAGCTAGAAAGCAACACCCTCCACAAACAGCTCTTAGAGACTTTAAATATGGGCCATGATGTCACCTTAACACTGTAAACATACCCATTCTGTCTTGCACAGATACTTACACTCAATTACATTTCCTAACTCATCAAAGAGGGAAACTTCTTCAGGGTATTATTCTGATGCCATTGAATAGTCATGTGTAGCATATATCCAGTACTTACAATTAAAAAGATGATTTTGAGTAAATGTAATTATTAGTGTTAATAATATGATGGTTGGTACAAAGTATTTATTCTTTCCCTCACAGTTTTTTAAAAAATGATATAGTCTTTTGGGTTTTGTAAGGGAGGCACCCCACTCCAGTTTAAAGATTGACTGAGGATGATCAACTTGTTGTTAGGCTGACTTCCAGCATATAGCACTTTGTGCTTTGACTAAAGAGAAGTAGAAAACAGTGTATTTATAGGCTTGTAAAATCTACACCACCTGTTCAAAACATCTATTAGTGCCTCCTGGAAGCATGCAGTATGTAACGCTATTACAAAGACTTACAAGCTCAGAGCGCTTCCAAAATGTACTGTAAAAATACACTGAAAACGTAGCACTTTTATACACACGCGCACACACACACACACACATGCATGGAATGGGGAGAGAGTATAAGGCTATTAACAATTGAGACTGCAGCGGCATAAGGGTGTTTGATTAATTATTGTTTTCTACTTAAAATGAGTTCAGTTTGAGTCTTCATATCAGTGCTGCTAAAACCGTGACAGTCTTTAGAAGGGATGAATTCACTGTTATAGCGCTTTACGCAGGACACAAATCACAGCAGGTCGGTGCCATTGCATAAGAATTGATAAAATGTAAGTGAAGTCTCCCTGGCCATTTCATCTTGCCTATAGGCGTTTTTAATTAGAGTTCTCTACTTTTGTTATACTTTAGTCCTTGATGGAATTTTCGGTTCGCGTCTTTTCAAACACGTCTGCATAAAAAGTGAAATTCTTGATATGACTTATTTTGAAGGACTTTATGTATAGCCATTTTGGTACATGACAGTTGTCTTGCCCAAGTGTTTGATACTCCATACAGCTGTAGCACTAGTGCTCATTCTTGGTAGTGTGAAAAGATAGAACATCCTGTCATTTTTTTGATGAGGGCTAAAGGTTTCACAAACTACAGTCAAGTGGAATGATGTTCTTGTTTTGCCAAAATCAGTTTTCACAGTGATCATTAGTTTTGTTGTAAAATGTTGGTCTCCACAAGTATGTACAATAAATTAAAGACTTTGAATAGATTGCATATACTTGAATGTTTTTGCTTTATTTCCTATATATGTTATTTATGACATGTTTTGTTTAGACTGAACAATAATGTGGAATAGTCGTGTAAAACTCCAGAAAAGTGTAACCCACACCCACACCCCCAGAGTCCGAAGAGCGGGAAAAAACGAAAAGGAGAGAGACAACTGGCGACTGTACACTCTACAGAGGAAAAGAAAATTTCCTTGTGTCAGATTCAATGTTGCCATGGTTAATTCTTCTGTTTCTGTTCTGTTTGAGCAATGCTTGTGCTATTTTCATGTTAAATACAAATTCTTGTATTAAAAAGGGCATGGCCTTCGATTATGGCCCTGTTTGGGGGAACAGGCTGCCCTTCTGAAAGCCAAAGCAGAAGAATCAACTGTCTGTTTATACCGCTGCGTGCCGTGAAGACAGCAGTGGCCGAGTACAATAAGGCCATCAATTCACAGTGTTTTGCAGCACTTGAGTCTATGATCAGTAAATTCATTCTGCGCTGTTTTTAGGAAACGGCGCACAGAGGAGAGAGGAAAGCAGCGTTAGGGCAGAAGAATGCAGCGAGATGCCGACCATTCTGTGACTGTTACATGAAAGGGCGTTTGTGCTTCAGGGCACTGGGGCTTTGAGGGGACTTTGTCTGTATTTACGATGCTGCCTGTATGAATATTTGATTAATGTGTCATGCTCTCTGAGGGGGGGGGGCGGGGGGGTAAATGCTGTATCCCAGCAGACGCTGCAGCACAACATCAAGCCTCGGCGCTCTGTTTTAACACAGCTGCCAATAGAGGCATTGATTCCTGCAGATTCCTGAAAAATCTAATCTGTGCCGCCTAGCAAATTCCACACATGAAAGAAGCAGGAATTCTATGAGAGACATCATTCTGCGCACAGTTTGTACTGAATAAAGTTTCCCTCTTTTGCTGGGTCTCGTTTTGATGAGATAGGATATGACATCTGACTTGGCCGTAGGCTGTAGCAGAAAAGGTCCAGGCATGCAGTCTCAATGAACTGATGACATATTGAGAGGAATTCTTTATTTATTTATTTTGCTATCTTTGCACTTTGCACTTGCATTATCAACTTGTAAAGACACTCATGGTTTGATCGTATTGAACTAGAGTGCATTTGTGGGTTTTTTGTTTGTTTGTTTTTTGTTTGTTTGTTTAATCAAAACATAATTATCTGGTTCAATGAAACATTTCAGAAATCAACTGACCATCTTTCTTCATGAAATTGAGTAGTCACATTGTACTTTCCAGGCCTGAAAGCCTTGAACCTTGTAACTGTGTAATGCTGAAAGCAAGTGCTAATATGAAGATTTGAGAATTCAGAAAACGTAAACTCTTAAAAATAAAGGTGCCACAAAGAGTTTGTTGCATGTTGCCATAATGGAACCATTTTTGGTTCCCTAAAAACCTGTCAAAGAATAATGCTCTGGAGAACAATTTTTGCAAATGTGAGTGTGAAAAACCTGTTTTAAAGTTCGAAGACTATATACATGTAAAGGTTACATTATGTGAAAGGTCTTTGAAACTTGAAAAGGTTCTTCGCATGCACAGATCTCTTTATCTAGCACGGTTCTTTAAGGAAGCAAAACAATAAATATATGAAACCTTTTGTACAGTATATCTTAATTGACATCAACTATACTGAGTACATCTTTTTTGTCCTATTAGAACTCTAATGCACACCACTGAAGCTATATGCCCCAGTGGAGCTGAAACCAGTGCATTTATTATGCAGAGTGCCTCTTAATTAGTGGTGGTCATCTCGTGCTTAGCACTGCCCTACTGAGAATCTACGCTGTAGGGGGAGAGAGAGAAGAGAGAAAGCTAGCCATGATGGATGGCCCAGGACATATCCATTGGAATTAAATTTGGCCTGCTGTAGATTACCTGTGCTGGTCTTTCTCAGTGTCAAAGCACCTTGACCATCTACTAGAATTTAGGTTAAAATCTGGTATTTAGTCTGAAGGTTTTGATTATTCCTTATTTTTACACTCATCCCTTTTAGCTGCTTTTTCAGTATCCCGTATTTATTAAATCTGAATAACTGGACACTGACAGGTTCTTTTTCCACACAGTTCCTGTCTTTACATAGTGAGTAGTATTTGGATGTGGTTTTGCTCTGTCCTCAAAGACATCATATTTGAAATAAAACCATGAAGTGCAGAATGTCACTTTTATGTACATTGTGAGTGACCTTTGTAGGAATTACAGCTGATTTTCTGCAAAGTTCAACTATTTTAGGTCAACTAGCTATAGTTGTTAGTACATGTGCGTAAATGAAGACCTACAAGTGAGTCTAGATATAGCAAAACTGAAGGCTAAAATCTTTCCAAATAAG
Source organism: Brycinus macrolepidotus (assembly GCA_037974445.1). Lineage (NCBI taxonomy): Eukaryota > Metazoa > Chordata > Actinopteri > Characiformes > Alestidae > Brycinus > Brycinus macrolepidotus. Next base: position 13,126,748 of record JBBPCZ010000115.1, on the reverse strand, counting down.
CAGAAGCTGCTTTATACTACATTATACGCCTGGCAGAGCAAGGCTAGAGAAGATACCCAGCACTAGATGATAGCTATGGGTTGCAGTTTTCATTTATGTCCATTTGTCTAATTACTTTTGTTCCCATGAATTGAGGTGAATTCAGCTCCCAAATCTTACGGTCCACATGTAAATTTAGCTTCAAAACAACCTGTTTTGAATTCACTGTTTTTGTGATTTTAAATATATTTACATATATCCATCTACTTCAGCAGCTTAGTCCCACTCATTCACATTAAGGTTATAAGGAGTCTTTTAGCCTAGACTGCTTTTTGAATGAGGCAAAATACAGGGCAGCCAATTAGAACAAAAACATTTATATTTAATCAATCTTAAATGCATAGTAGCAAAAACAGCCTGTTTAACTTATGATAGAGAGAAGAGAAAATGGACATGTAAAAAATAAATATTACTGTTTTGTGTGAATAAAACCACACAAACCCCTTAAGTGGAGCTTAGGTGAAAAATACAATATACAAATATACAATATACAAAACACAATATACACTGTATGTAAATAAATGTTCAGAATTCTTGCAACCACTTTAATATTGTGTATCAGCATTTTTAGCCTCTAAGTAAAGCTAGGCTGAGCCTTTAGTCTCTAAGGCCTGTAAGTGGGTCCATCACATTTCGCCTTTTAATATTTTTTAAATTATTGTTTGTTGTTCCAAGACTGTTATTTTGTGACTGTTATGTGTCCTATTAACACTGAAAAAACTGGAACAAATTAATTTCCTTGTCGTGATCAATGAAGTTTTTCCTGTCCAATCTCACATTATTGTACTTTTTTACTTTACATGGAAAAGTGCAGATATTAATAAACACGTATGCGAGTTTAGTCATCTTGGCTAATTTTCACATGTAGTCCTTCAGTGGGTAAAGGAAAGACAAAAGCATTGACTGATAAAAAAAACATAAAATGAATGTATAGAGCAAACAACAAAATATAATTTTTCTGATTTATTCTCATCTTCCTAGTTTCATAGAAGTGAACTCAGATAATTACTGAATAACAGGACTGTGGTTAAATGAGTTAAGCTTGTGAGGTGTTATTTCCCTCTCTTGACTGTGCAGGTGAAATATTTCCCCACTGTGGCTCAGCCCCCGCCCCCTTCACCCTCGTCACTGTGACAACATGGCGGGCCCCGAAGTTAACATTTGGATAACAGATGTGTGTGCCCGTTTCCATTTCCTTTCCAGGTGACAGCAAATCTCGCTGGCGATTTCTCGTGTCTCCCGGGCGATGCCGAACAAACGGCGGCTTCCTCATTCCCCTCTCCTCTCAGGCATGGCCGAGCCCCCTTGTCACGTTTTACTAACCAAATCCATCCTGAGCTGCCGCCGGCGTGGGCTTGAAGGCAGGGGATATTGCTTGCTGTTGGGCCTGTCGAGTCAGCTCTGTGTGTTCCAGTGCTGAGATGGAGGATCAGAGAGAGAGAGAAAGTGTGTGTGTGTGGGGGGGGGGGCTTCACAAATACACTCTGAACACCCCGACACTCATTCCAATATGTGGAGACACCTCACAGCACATCTGTCTCTGAAATACTCCTAATGTCAGCCAGTGTTGCTTTACACGCATAAAAAACTGAACCAAGGGGCGCCCCTACTGCTGGGTGTTAGGACAGTTGTGAGGGTAAAGGGAAGTCCATCCATTGCTGTTGCTTCAGAAACACACACAGGGCCTGAGAGCCTCAGTGTGCTCCAGCGCTGCACATTTTATAATGAACTGGGCCACAGTAAATCTGCAGCTAATTAATGGGGATTTGTCTGTAATTGCAACCGTGAATTAACAGTGATTGTAACATCGGCCCACCTGATGTTACAATCAGCCCTTTTTAATACAAAGGAAATGTCAGTGATAAATTATTCACATCATTATTAATTACTTGGTTTTAAAGCCCTTGTTTTGGTGTGGATATCATTGCTGTTGTAACAAAACCAATCGCTGAAAAACTATTATGGACAAAGCCATCTTAACCTTAATGTACTTCAATGTAGCAAGATTTTATTTCAAGTAATTTGGTTCATTCATTACAGAATGTCCCCACAATATAAGGGGTAGCCGCTGTTTTCAAAAGATGGAAAATAAAAAACTTTTTATAACATTTTGCTTTGTCTATATATAAAGACGCATTAAACAAAGCCAGCTTAAACAGCTGCAGTCTTTTGCCATTTACCCTGTGAGGCACCTCGATAACTGTAATTCAAAATATGGTCACTTTATTAAAAAATGTGCCCAAAATAGCACCTCGCTACCACACAGCACAAAGATCCAAAAAGCATTTCTTCATTAACAAGCCATTAGTCCACACGCGGCTGAAATATAGGGCTTCTTAACACGTATACCCATATACTAAAAAAGGCCATTTAAAATGATTCAGTGGCCTGGGTGAGCGCATTAATTTTCTGTACTAAAAATATATTTTTAAGCAGGTCCTCAGCCCTACTTTTTCTTGTGTGCGATGCATAATGGATTCCCATCTAATCCATTATGGCTGTGACTACCTACCTCGCCAAGGTTTGGTCTTCTTTAAATGAAGTTTTAATAAAGCACGACTGAGGGTGTCCAAGGTCAATTATAAGCCTCTGCCTATCCCCCCGTACAGATACTTGTGCTTAGTTAACCATAATATCTGTCAGTCATAGTTCAGTAATCCATATGTAATAATGTCTGACGAGGCATCCGAAGGTTGTGTCTTTTTAACAGCAGTGAGTGTGTATGTGTGTGCATGTGTGTGTCTGTGTGTGTTTACTGCTGTTGACTATTTTTCCACATGATTGACATGTAAGGTCGACACTTCTATGACAAGTGGACAGGAAGGATGACTTCAGGCCCATCATTTGAAGTGTGTCAGCTTTGGAGAATATCTCTCTATGTGTCATGAATACGTTAGAAGTCACGCTGCGGAATGGGGGAGAGATATTAATTTAATATTGTGGCAGAAGGGTGTGCGCATGCCGCGAGGTGGTCCAGCCCCCTTCTCCGAGGTGACTGTGATTTAGTAGCCCGAGGACTAATGTCCGCACTTATGTATTCATTTGAGCCATAAGTGGCAATGGCCACAGCTGCACGCCAAAAACAAACTGCCTGGGTCTGGCCGGCCGTTTTAATTAAACGCCGTAGTTTTGGCAAATTTATCGATTCATTCATGTGACGTGGGCCTTGATGAATGGCATCAGTCATTTCCATATTTGTACCATAAAACCATTTCATGTGGGTTGAGGCAGGGCCATTCAGGAAGGCTATACAAAATGGCCTATGTATGTTTGTGGTTTTGCATTAATATGTATTTTCGCTAACTTTGTATATAAGAGCTGTTTGGCCTACTCTAAGGCCGTTGTTTCGGCTTGTGTGTGGTGTGTATGTGTGTGAGTGTGCTGGGGGTGTAAATGATGGACTTGGTGTTTAGCACTCCATCCACACCACAGAAAGCTCTTCACTCCCTCACCCCTCTCTCTCCTCTCCCTGCTCTCAGCCACGTACAGATGGGTCTTTGACAGGTCTACAGCTGTTCCCCTAATTGTTCATTAAGTGTTCTATTGATTCTCTGATTCGCAGTACATGTGTCTTTCAGCTTGGTTCGCGTGTGAAGAGGCAGACGCACACACACACACACACACACAGCCCCGTGATGACAGAGGCGGCTGAAGCCGAAAATACGAGCTGCCACTTTCAATCCGGCCCGCTCCCCTCTGAGGGCCCACACCAGTCTGCCTCTGATCGCCCGCAAGCTTTTTTATTTGCTAAACTTTTAGCATCAATCAATTAAAGTGGCGGCAGCCACATGAAGAAATGTTTAATTTCTCGTTAGGCCACTGCTCGCCTCAGATTGCACCTGGCTGATAGGAGGGAACTCATGTGGAATATCATTAGCAATGACATGGATCGGTTGTACATAGTACAGCTTACGGTTTTACACACTACATGTGTAGAAAAAGAGTAAGGTGGGGGGGGGAGTGAGAGAGAGGGGCGAGGAAAGAAGGGTAGCCTTGAAGAAAGAGTAGAAGGAACAAAAAAAAGAGTTCTCTTTCAGCATGGCCGTTGACTCCAGGCGATTTTTTAACAGATAAGATCATCTGCAATTGTGGATTATGGCAGTCAAGCAGGTCTCTCCCCAGGCTGATCTAGATTTAATCTTCAGACAGGACACATCCCAACACACAAACCCTCTCTCAGGCTGGGCATAAATCTCCAGCCTAACAAATAGACCCCAATGAAACTGTAAAAGTTATTTAAATTCTTCTAATGGACAGATTTATCCATCCTGCTGCTTTTGGCTGCCCATGCTCAGGCGAGGATCCATGCGACTTTCTAACAAAGTCATCCTACCCTATTTCATCCACACAGATAAAAAAAAAAAGTAGAACAGGTGACCAAGATTAAAAACACACTCGCACGTGTGCAGTTAAGCAAGGCAGATACATTTGTTTCACACAGTTAAGACAAAAAAATACATGCTATATAATGGAAAGTTTCAGTTCCAAATCTGATTGACCATGTTTAGAGCTATTGTAAAACACTCAGCACACACACACACATACACATTCTTACTGAATGTCATTGTGCTGTTCATGGATTGATCTTTGAGTGTTGCTAGACAACCATATCTTACTGTTAACTATGTTGCGTGGTTTGCTTGCTTTGCTGTTTATTGTAATTATCCACCACATGGGTAATTATTCATACAATGCAGTTGCATTATGTTGTATTGTATTTCGGCAACAGAATGAGAGAGAGTGATGTTATGTTTTTTGTTCTTAAAAATAAAGATAAAAACTAGAAGCACCAAACTTTGTGTTAAATGTAGTTTAATAATGGCAAATCCTTCCCACAAAAAAGTAGAAGCATTTTGCAGTATGGATAGAGCCATGGAACTGTGGCAATATCAAATTCAGCTGAGTTTTCTCAATATTGGGCAGATTTACCTGTGTTGTTTTATTCAGGACAATCCATAAAATATTCTGCTGTCCATCTAATTTGCTGTGTGGTACTCTGTCCATTTGTGGATGACCCCAGTTGGTTTATGTGGTCTGCACTGTCACTGACTGAAAGGCTTGTTTAAGCGCAAAGACAGGTGCCGATTAAAGTAAGTACATAAAAGTTTTTGCTCTACTTCTATTATTCAGTTTAGCCACTGGTGGTAAGTTGAATAACAGAAGTAGAGCAAAAAATGTGTTACTATCACAAATCACAACAGCACATGTAGGACATTTCTCAGCCAATCAGATTGTACCAGTCAAGGCATGTTATCCCTAACAGTGCCACTTAGTGCTTTAGCATGTAGCTTGTGGTGGTTTGAGAGGTGATTGCTTTATTTGGTCTGCATGTTTGTATTTTGAATGCAGGTGATCAGGGCCATCCCCATCATCTGTTATGCTGGCTCAGTACAGGAAGACGGGAGCAACAGTATGTTTAGAGTAAAGTGGTTCAAATACATATGTGTAAACCATGTATAAAAATTGAACGTTCACATTCTTTATTGTCCTCTTCTCCCTGATGCATCTCCTGAATCTTAATTTGGAGTATTTTATAGAGTTCTGTCTTACTTTGTCTTAAATCTTGATTGTGATTTTAAAGCTTTTTCAAACCCAAGAGAAAAGATATGATAAATAGCCTTATGAAACAGTAAGTGAGTCTTGTGGTTTGTCACATGCTTTTGTGCTCAACCACCGTACAGTAGTTGGACCTGTTACACATGTAATGGCTTGTCATGTTATGTTTTCTCACTGCAAACATAAAGAAGCGAGGCTGTGTTTGCAATATGGTCTGTGCAGCATGTTACCATCAGACCATAAGCTCTCTTTGAGCTTGGACACTGCACTTCAGCTGTGGGCTTGGTGGGTGTGCGTGTGTGTGTGTGTGTGTGTGTGTGTGTGTATGTGTATAAGAGCAGGAGAGGACTCTAATGCCACTGAGGGACTGATAATGTTCTCTGTAAAACACAATCACTCTCCCCCGCCTCCTCTTTAGATAAGTCTCTAGGACCCCAATCAATACTGCACAGCTTGGTGACTTATCATTGTGTGGGTAGACTGGAGGTGTGGAGCAAAAACCATAGCTGTCTTTGCATTAAAGATGTTGAGAGTATCACTCCCCCTTGGCCACCCACAAGGTCCCACATAAACACACCTAATTTGACTAATCATGAGTAATTTCTGCAGTGTATATAGATGGCTTTCTGCAGAGCTCACAGTGTAGACACAGATCATAACATTAAATTGCTTGAATTTAATGTTTGCATTTTTTGTCAAACTAAATAGGACATATTTTCATCATCACATTGAGCGAAAGGTAAATAACACGTAAATAAAGGCTGAAGCTGAGGTACAGCATGTGAGGCTATTCTCATTTTAACTGAGGTCGTTATAACAGGGGTGTGTTTTTTCCCTCAAGGCCATGACCCTTATGTTGCTAATGTTAACTCCAATGGCCAAAGCTGACCACACAGCGAATGATAGGTGGTCATGAACTATTGTTCCTTGGCCTTGCTTGCCTTTGCAGTTTTGTAGCAATACTTACAAGGCCTTTTGATTCTTAACTCTCCTTTGGTGGGATGTGTAAACCGTTCTGTGAAAAAAAGAAAGCAACAAAGAAAGTAAACTTTTATTTCACATTTGCTTGCTCTTCTGCGTCTGCTTCATGCTCAGAAAGGCTTTAAGTCCTGCTCATAAAGCTGCAGCCTTGAATGGGATACTTGTCAAAAACTGCCTCACCAAACAGCATCACCAATGATATTGCAATAGTAATAATCTTAAGGAAATAATTAAAAAATAATGAAAGGCAACACTGTTGCGTTGCATAACTGAGAGCAATAATTGAATCATCATAAATGTGTTAATTGCATTTGCATAACATGCATACTGTCTTCTAGTTGCACCTGCTGTATGCCATTTAAATAGGCTTTTTAACATAACTAATTAAGCAGCATTGCTGGACCTATAATTAATCATTAGCAAATATGAAAAATGTACACTCTATGCCTGGTTTACGTTTATCCAGTAAAAGCATTTCCATTACCTCTTATGATACAGGGATGCATGTTCTTCTTCTTTCAAACATAATGAATTAAGCAACATGACGGTGAAAGTATCAGACTAGTTAACAATCAGCAGACTTATAGCAGTAAGCTCAGCGCACAGCTCATATTTATACAGTGAAAGCACAGCATTTGCGCTATGTTTTTGATACAAAACATGTTCTCAGGCGTTTACATATAAAGAATAAGTTAAAGGGGCACTCTGGTTACCATCACTACACCTGCTGTACTCACCTACTTGCCTTTTTACAGTGATGCTGCGTTCGTCTCTAAAGTAAACTTTTCCATTTTAAAGATGAATAAAATTCTCTTCTAATAATAAATCTGGAAGGTGGAAGTATATTTTGAAAAACAAGAAGTGCTTTGGGGTAGATACTTTAAGTTGTTTCTTAATGGTCTTGTAATGTATTTTTTATGCTGTATGCTATGTATTGTAGTGAGGGCACGCCAAAATGCTGTTTTGAGGAGTATAGTGCTGCACTATAGAATAAAACAAATTAACACTAAAAACTAGTTTTAAACTGGAATTCCCCTTTAAGCAACAAGCAGTACATAATACATTACCATTAACAGACTTGAAAGTAAATGCTCAGTGTACTAATATCTGTTCATACGAAAGCGTTTTAGTTGTTCGTTTCAGCGCAATGGATATGTGTCCTCAAAGTGAGAGAAAAAGGAAAGGAAAGGCAGCCAAACGCAGCTCGTTTTCTTCTGCGCTGAGTGCTCGAGCTGATTAGGGATGAGCTTAAAGAGCACACTCCTGCCTACTGTTTACTAACACTTCAGCCTCCATGGCTCATCTGTTAGAGGCTGGAATAAAAAAGTGGTCAGAGGGGTGTTCGGGTTGTCTTTAACCTTGATGATGTTTCCAGTGAGGCCGCGTAATGGCCCCCTAATTGCTTTCACAGAGAGGGGGACGTGTTGACATTTCCTTTTGTGCTGGCAAAAGGAGTGGCTCCAACCATTATGCTAATCCAACCATTATATATCCAGGGGTATTTATGGGCCTGACACAAGTGATGTTGCAGGTAAAGGGCTGTGAAATGGTCTGTAAACAGAGGGAATTGATTCCTGGGCCCTGGCGATAGTCAGAGAAAGAGCCTGCGCGTTTCCCCAGCCGCCTGAGGTGCCATCAAATTGCCAGCGACAGTTTTAGCAGCCTGGCTGACCCTGACATCAGAAAACAGTGGGAGCGAAATCCGATTGGGCGACAGCGTGTGGAAAACAAGCATGATTTGAAATCAATGGAGAGGATTTTCCTCACCTATGCAAAACAGCCTATAGTCCTAATCTATGCAAATCTATATTATAGCAAATGAACTTGATTCCCATCATGAGCCAGCCTGCATGCATTAAAACACATGTTCTGAAGTATTACTGACTCACAGAGGTCAGAAAATGTCATCTAATAATCCTTCCTACATTTAATTGGTGTTTTTCTCGTATAAATTAGAGATGGCCATAAAAACCATAGCTTAATGTGTGCTTACTGTATGGGGACTAATGGGACATCTCTATAAAACTGATACAAACATGCACAAAATGTAAGTGTTTGATTACCTACTAATATTTTTTAAATATGCAGATTGTGAAGGACGTAATAAAAGCAGACACTATTCTGCTACTGTAGACAGTGATTGGAATGAATTCATTAGAAACACGTTTTATGGTCATCTTGTAATAAAGCCTGTGAATCCCATATTCATTTAGCGCGGTTTCCGTTCAGTGCACAGGGAAGCCTAGCTCTCTAGCACCGAGAGGAGAATATAATTGCTTTTTCCGTTGGGTCTCCATTAATTCACTCCACAGGTTTTCATGACTAAAAGTAAATATTACTTCTTCATTTTTGCAATTATGCTGCATGCAGACATGTTGGCACTTCAATTTGTTCTTTGTTGTTGTTGTTGTCCTCACTTTTTTTTTTTTCCTTCAAGCACTTAAAACACAAGCCACTATCATTTGCTACAATGTAATGCATATTAGTGCAGTATAAGGCATGGGTTTATGAATGCTCATTTCAAACATGAGCAATTCAATTTTTTTAGAATCAGCCACTTGCATCAATCTAAAGATATATTTCTCAAGAAACCCCACATGGCACACTCTTCAAATTAAAGTCACCAAAAATATGATGCAAAAAATAACCTTGTTTAGTTCCCTTTAAAACCTTTCAGTGGGTGGTTCTTTATAGTAGGGGATTTCAGCTGCAGTCTTGAGGGCCCACTGCTCTACACAATTTCAGGGGTTCCCTGCTTTAGCACACCTAATCAAACTCATGGCTGTGATCAGGAGTGCTAAAACTGCTCAGGGCAATGGATTATAGGATTTTTATGTGTTATGTAAATATTATGTAAAGATTATTTTTCACACTCAGATTTCTTTCTCAAACATTCTTCTATAGCATCACTCAAAGACCCATTTGAGACACCTTTTTAAAGACTGTACCTATTTAGTTGAGCTTAGTATACTAGGCATGGTTTTCTAATCCTAAATTCATCTTTAGCACAGAGATAAGTGTAGGATGACAGTTATTTAACCTGTATGACTCTAAATCTAGTACAGTAGTTAACTGGTTGAATGGACATTAGATGTTCATACATAGCCTGAAAAGGCAAATATATGCAAATGTTTTGCTTTTCATGACATTCAGAATTGGCCATGAAAAGCCCATTTCGACTGTATAGACTGTAGTGATGTCATGCGGTGTTTACAACTCTTAGACAAAATTAGACAAGCTCTTTAAGATTATTGTTGTATTATCATTGTGAGTAATATATTGATTGTGAACTGAAAGGTTATATATTGTGTGCCTATATGGCCAAACATGGAGGCAAATTCCTAATCTATGCAAATTTAAATGGAAAATAAATTTCGTTCTGATTCTGACTGACTTATGTAGTTTACCTCCTCCCAGTTAGCTATTTAAGAGAGTTGGCAGCACAGTTAAATGAAAACCCGCACCTTATTCAACATAACTGTCAAAAACACAGTGCCTTCCCTGATTACCCAGACCTATGTGTGCTAAAATAATAAATCTGCTGTATTAATCCAGCCAAAGCTTCAGCTTTTTCCCTGTAAGATAGAATTTTAATAAGAGCCATAGGGCTAATAAAAGATAGCGCTGTCATAATCAATCAGGCCAGCCAGTGTCAGTTTTAAAGTGTGGGTCTATTCACACACGACACACACACACACGCACATTTGTCTCAGGTAAAGGCCTGGCTGCACATACACTTCATTGTGTGTGAAGAGGTAATGTGTTGCACTGGATAGGTATAAAAAACATTGCAATCAGCCTGCATTTTATTTGAGAGTAATTCCAAATCCATTAAACCACATAGAGTACATTACATTAGAGATGGAGCAGCAGGTCTGTTTTAAATAAATTAAAATTCTCATTTTTAGCAGGGAGTTCACCACGTGCACCAGCTATTAATACTGTAGATGGGATAATTGTGATCATATGCACTTCCATATTTTCTGCTGTCAAAATGTTGTAATCACTCAACACGAAATGTACATTGTACCTTCTGACTACACTCTGCAAAATAAATCACAGATTTTACTGAATTTCAGAATAATTGAATTATTATTGAAACTTACTGCTAAATGCTACATCACAGAAAGACATTACATGACATGGTTAGGAATTTGCTGCCTGGTGCCTGATAAGACAGGGCTTTACAAAAGCTTTGAGATAAGTCTTTCTACAATGAACCATTTCTTGTCAAAACACGCTGTATGACTTTGTTCCATCTAAATGACTGAATTATGTAGTAATTTGGAAAATTTGATGGATTCCCCCATTATATCTCAGTCCTTGGCTAAGATATATTTCTCTAGAAAAATCTTTAATTCGTATATATTTTTTACATTATGGAGATGTTCTGTAAACTTTATGGTATGGATCTCATACATCTCCATTATACAAATAGTTCATTAAAGACCTATTTCTTTCTTTATTTATTGCACCAAAGAACCATTTCTAGCACCTTTAAGAGCATAGACCCCCTACAAACAACCCTAAAATCTACTCCTGTATGTTTCTGAGAATAATATTAAATGTACTGACACTGAATAAGGTGTAATCAAGCCACTATGGTAATAAAGCACAGGCACTACCTCCAACATCTCTCCAATTTGAGATTAATACTTGAAGTCTCATTTTCAACATTCAGCCCCAGCCCCAAAGGGACACAAGATAGATCTGCATGTCTGGAGTTCTCCTCTGCAGCTATCTCTACCTGCCACAAATGTATTGCTGTGGAGAAAAAAAAAAAAAACTTGCTACCAGCAGACTCATGCTGTTCTCTATGGACCACATCCCAACCCGCCAATTTTCAGGCTGGAGCACCTCTGTGTTCCTCAGTTTGCCAAATTTTGTGTTTCTCAAAATGCCTTCTTTTATGTACTTTATGTTCTCGTGAACTCGCTTGGCATCATCCTCTACTGTCCAGTTCCAGCACTCAAGAGGTCAAGCCTGAAAACGTTTTAAATAGCTGAAGGTGTTCTTAGTCTGATTCAGTGCAGTCATTGCAGCATCACTGAAATGGCAAGTCAGACTTTTAGATGTTATGGCTTGTGGAGGAACACACTGAAAAGCCTGTAGGATTTTATTTTATTAACAAAGAGTCTGAAATCACTGAAATAATGAACAGAGATATATATGGGGTCTGTCTTTGACTTCACTATAGTAATGATAACACATTTGTAGATAAGCACTCAGAGCCTGGGATCATTAGCTAACAGACAGGAATGGCAAATATATCAGAAATGGTTAAATAAATACAAAACAATGTACATTTTGTATTCCAAACAGAAAACAATAAAACCATCACACCATCACTTTACCTTGTTTCTCTCCGACACGCCTGGGTGAATAAGTGAAAGCCCTGTCCTCCAACAGAGGGCGCTGGAGCAGCCGCGGCACTGAAACTCCTTAATGTGGGTCATTTTGCAGTTCTGTGACATCATTTGGGAAGAAAGTATTTGAAGTGTTTTACCAAATAAATACAAAAATAAATACAAAAATAAATAAATAAGTAAATAAAACTGCAACCACGGACAACAAAATAGGACTTTTTATTTGCATTATTTATTTTCAATACATGTGTTATGTGAGGTAAAATACATACACACACACACACACGCACACACACACACACACACACACACACACACACACATATATATATATATATATATATATATGAGGTCTATATATATACACACATATATATATATACTGTATATCTTTTTTTTTAAGAAACTCCCCAAATTTTGTACACTTGAGGACTGAAATGACCAATGAATAAATTGAAAAATTCCAGCATAGTGAAGTACAGTTTGATTATATGTTAGAAAAAATCCAGCATGAATTTAATCCTTTACTATTCCTGTGATGTAAGATTGTCACTGAGCAAACCTGGCCCCTGAGTGTGATATGCCAAAATCAAAGAAAGCATTTTTCTGCATAAAGCGAGAGAAATAAAGTTAGTTTACATCTAGTCTGCCCCTAGAAATCTGCCCCAAAAATGTCTTATCTGAGAATAAAAATAATAAATAATAATATTGTATTAGTATTAAAACAATGGTCTAATAGACCAACCATATTTGTCTACTTTATTTCCACATATAAGCTGAATCCTGAATTAGGGTGGTGTCAGGTCAGATGGGACCCTCATGTCACAGACCCTGAACAATAAGGCCATTCTTTTATGCAATTTCCCATTCAAATTCTCTGAAATTGAATTTAGAAAAACACGAGTATCTTAAGCAGCCGTAATTGGAAGAAAAGTTTAAAATGTCCCTGTTAGCTCTTAACAGCACGTGGTGTTCATGTTGCTCTGGTGTGAGCTCGGGCTTGGTCTTTTCACACTTATCCCTGCTACTCATCAGGTAGCTCAAGTACAGAGGGTTCTTTTCAGTTCTGCTGCCTGTGGTGCTCGCATGCTGTCAGGAACATCCTAAAGACAGAGTCTCAGAGTCCACAGTCTGAGGTGTTTGTATATTCTGTCTTGTATTAATAAGCTTCAGCCATATTAGTGTCAGGAGGACCTAACTTCTCCTCCATCCAGGCCTCGGGCAAACATGTGATTTCAAGTGTTTTCCTCTGATAGTTACAATTAACTTAATGTAGGAAACATGGAGATTATATCACTGGAAGGTACAATTTTCTGTTTTCCAAATGTCATATTTACTGTAATGTTGACAGATGCGCCTTTTGGCAACAAGCGCTTCAGTGTTTTTTTTTTCTGTTATTGTTGTAAACTTCAACCCAAAAATGACCTTCTATTGATTTCCACGGGGCATGAGTTTAGGTTCCAAATGATTTGCACCACCAGCTCAACTACACCACATACATAATTCATAATTCATTATACTCAGATTAAGTGAATTAAAGCTGAATGGGAATTGTAATCCTGTTTTTGTACACTTCAGGACTGAAATGATCACTGAATAAATTAAGGATGTCCAGCGAAGTGAACTATAATTGCTTGATTGTATGTTTGAAAAAAATCCAGCATGAATCTAATCCTCTACTGTTCCTGCATGTGATGTAAGATTATCACTCAGCAGACCTGGCCCCTGAGTGTGATTTCCCAAAATCAAAGAAAACATTTTTCTGCATAAGGAGAGAGAGATAAAGTTAGTTTACATCTAGTCTGCACCTTAAAATGTGCCAGAAATATCTTGCCTAAGAATAAAAATAATAAATAATAATATTGTATTAGTATTATATTAATAGACTAATAGACCAACCACATTTTTCTACTTTACTTCCACATATAAGCAGAATCCCGATTTAGGGATTCTCAGATTGAGTGAATTAAAACTGAATGTGAATTGTAATCCTGTTTTTTTAAATATATTGGGTGATAGCAACTCTGATCATGCTGAGTTGTTCCTGTACACAAGTAGCAAGAAAGTGTAAAGTGATGATGCATAAAAATGCATTACTACCTGTAACACTGTAGTGAGCAGTAAATTAGAGTTACGAATGTTATAAGACATGCTTGCTATTCTTTATCAGGTCTAGAAATAATAGCACATCTGTAGGAGAATTCCATGTCACTGCATTAGCAGTAAAGTAGAGTTTCAGAATAATGTTTGCTGTCTCATTCTGTTCCCTGTGGAACGTTATTTTGTTCTTAAAAAAAGAAGATCTATATATTGAACTGTTCCTTTAAGGAAAACTACATCTTGAGTATCTTGCTCTAACTATGTTGCAGGTAACACATGCCCCCCACAAGCACATATGAATTTCTTTATGCACATAGGCAGTTTATTTACTCATAATTAATGAGTATAATTACACTGTTTAGCTTGTCAATAAAATCAAAATGTCAAAATGAATTACAACAACTAAAGAAAGAAAGTCTAAATGACACTTAATGGAAACATATGAGCACAAACATGTTTACCACTGGCAAGATGTGTGCTTGAGGTCACAAACAGAGGTCACCTCAGGTATTACCTCTCACCTTGTCCCCTACATGACTGGCCTGATCTCACTGATTATCTATTATCTTGTTATTGAGCATAAATTTCACAAGCTGTTGAGAGTGCAGGAAAATCAATACCTTTTAAATGATGTTTATGTGTGATTAACTGTTAATATCCTCACAAATTATTTAATATAATAAGGTCATTTGTCTTTCACATGGGCTCGGTACCTGGCAAAGAATAATAGAATAATAAATGAGGACACTAGTAAAGGAGAGATTTTCAGATGCTTCCCCTAGCTAGTTTTATCACCCATATCCTCTTTACAGCCACAAAGCAGCACTATGGTTATTTTATGCAAGTAATAAAATTAGCCTGAGATGGAATTAGCAGACTCGGGGCTCTTTATAGGTCAAGCCGGTGCTTTATGATCCTGTGACTCCCTAGCACTATTGTCAAGAGGCTAGTTAGAGGGGTCTTTAAGCATGATTTAATATGTCCATGCCTCAGAAAATAGTTAAATAGCTAATTAAATGGAGGAGTTAATTTACATATTAATTGACCTTCCAGTAATATTTATATTGATACCTACATGAGAAGCCCTTGTCTTCATTGCCTTTCATCATAGTTAGTCTGAGCAAATATGGTGTAACTTTTTTTGTTTAAACTCAAGTTGCTTTTTATCGTCACTGGAGAGACAGTGCAGATTTCCACGGCAAGGCTTTCATCACAAATGGCTCGGGCTTGGGTGGCCCTGCTGGCTTTTGTTGTGAAATAATAGGGTAGTGCCATAAACAGCCTCGTGAAGTGGCCTCAAGGGTCTTTGAGATGAGAGGTGGGGAACGAGGGGAGGGCGAGCTAGGACACTTGCAGAGGGAGGGGAGACGTCAAGTGGGGATTTTGGAACATTGCCAGCGTCAAAGCGACCCTTAATTATAACACTGATCGCTAATCAGGCTCTGAGAAACAGTCCCCTGAGGCACTGCATTACCCCAACTTGTCAAGAATTAGCATAACATTTTATCTGCACTTACATGCCAAGGTTATCAACTGCCCTCATTGCACCCATTTTACGCCATATTAGTTGGCAAAAACACAAAACCTTGCATGCTGCCCAATTATGTCTGCAAAAGTTGCAACAGAATTGCCCTGAAATCATTTTTTCACTCGGCTACATTTAAAAACATGAGTGGACCCGAATATGCAAATAGATTCTAAAGTGCTAACAATGTCGTGACAGCACTATATAATGTCCTTTGTAAATAATGATCTTTGTCCGTTCCTATTGGAAAGCTGGCCCATGTTTCCAGTCAGATTGTGCTGTTGGATTCAAAGTATTACACCCTACTTTGGGGGAGGATCATTTGTCAACACTTGTCTTCCTTTTGTGTCTCCTATTCTCCTCAGACAATGAGTCCTGAAAAGGATTTGCATGCAGGCCATATTGGACAATAGAGTGACTAAACAGATCTTCAAAGCCCGTGTAAACTAAAAATGTGGCGACAAATAATCAATGGTAGGAGGGTCCACGCTTGCCTGTTGTGTAGCATCTAGCTGAAGAGACATTTTGTATACTTAGATGCAACACAGCAAACACGGGCAGTTAGTACTACATCTCTTTGTTAGCATCACAAAACTGACTGTGTTAGCACAAGACGACTGCACTTAAAGCTTTATCTCTATGGGTCAATGGACTTGTAAGATAGAGGAAATTTTCCTTTTGCTTAAGTGTGGGAGAATTAGCCGGTGTTACACCTCCGATACTGCACTGAATGGACACTCCTGCTGGTCTCTACAAAGAATGGAACAGCCTGGTCCCTGGGCAGCTGCAGAGATTAGGCAGGTCTATCAGTCCATGTACTCGGGCGCCCACTGCCTATATGTGATAAATATGCATGCATACGTATGCAAGAACATTCATATTATGTAAAGGTTCTTCAGACAAACTATGGCATCGCTTATTTTTTAAAAGGGTGTGTGGGTGTGTGTGTGATATATTGGTAAACTCTCCATTGTGTGGTGTTCTCATGCTGTTCAGTGCTAATACCTAACGCAAGACGTTAGCCTTTAATCTTAAAACTCTGTTTATTTACTTAGAACATGTTA
Organism: Brycinus macrolepidotus; assembly: GCA_037974445.1. NCBI lineage: Eukaryota > Metazoa > Chordata > Actinopteri > Characiformes > Alestidae > Brycinus > Brycinus macrolepidotus. Next base: position 13,110,117 of record JBBPCZ010000115.1, on the reverse strand, counting down.
GATATCATACAAAATATGTTTAACCTAACATTTAAAATATGGTAATATGGTACGGAAACTGGTACATTCCTGAACTGATTCACTGTTTCTTTCTCACTTTTCTCACAAGCATGGCACAAGTGTGTGATTCTGTCATGCACAAATAAAAAAGTAGTGAATGAGGAGAGCTAGCATAAAATGAAAGAAGGGGAAAATACAGTGTAAAATACAGTAGCTGTACTTTTGTCACAGAGAAAACATTTATAGATTAAGATTTTAATCCTATTTTGTCTGACCAAAATAAAATAAATAAGAATATTCCAGCAGTACTTGATAAATTGAAATGTTTTAAGAAATACAAAGGAAATGTATTGTGAGTTTCCTGAAGTCTTTATTCCTCTGAAGGAGTATAAAGACTGACACATGCATACACACACACACAGTCTTTTAAAATTGAGCAATGCCACAGTTTGTCTGAAGAACCTTTATATTATATAAATGTTCTTGCATATGTATGCATGCATATTTATCACACATAGGCAGTGAGTGCCTGAGTATACACACACACACACACACACACACACACATATATATATATATATATATATATATTTATATTCCTTAAACCTATAAAAGCTTTATACATAAGCAATTTAAGGAAACTATACATAATTACAAGGTTACAAGGTTATATATATATTTTTTTACCTACTCCTGTAAAGTTACTTTTTGGAGACATGAGGTTTTGTTCTGACAGTGGCATTATGGACTGATGATATGTATCAGCCATAACATTAAAATCGCTGTCAAGTAAAGTAAATAGCATTGATTGTCTTGTTACAATGGCACCTGTAAATGGGTGGGATATATTAGACGGCAAGTGAAAAGTCAGTTCTGTGCTGGTGCACTGGAAGCAGAAAAAAAGGGCAAGTACAAGGGTCTGAGTGACTTTGACAAGGGTCCAGTTGTTCCAGCTAGACGGCTGGGTCAGGACATCTCCAAAACGACAGGTCTTGTGGAGTGTTCCCGGCATGCAGTGGTTAGCACCCGCCAAAAGTGGTCCAAGGAAGGACAACCAGTGAACCAGTGACAGGGTCATGGGTGCCCATGGTTAACTGATGTACATGAGGAGCAAAGGCTAGTCTGTCTTGCCCGATTCCACAGAAGAGATACTGTAGCGCAAATTGCTGAAAAAATTAATGCTTACTATAATAGAAGGGAGTCAGAACACACAATGCATTATACCTTGCTGTGAATGGGGCTGTGTACCCGCAGACCAGTCAGAGTGCCCATGCTGACTCCTGTCCACCACTAAAAGCTCCTGCAGTGGGAACATGAACATCAGAACTGGAGCATGGAGCTGTGGAAGATGGTTACCAGGTCTGATGAATTCCGTTTTACTTTTATAGCATGTGGACAACGGAGTGAATGTGCCTCACTTACCTGGGGAGAGGGAACCTGGATGCACTATGGGAAGAAGGCAAGCCAACAGAGGCAGTGTGATGCTCTGATGGGGTTCTGGCATTCATGTGGGTGATACTTTGACACATGCTACCTACCTATACATTGTTGGAGACCAAGTATACCCCAATACCGTATTTCCTAATGGCAGTGGTCTCTTTTTGCAGGATAATGCTTCCTGCCACACTGCAGGATAATGCTTCCTGCCACACTGTTCAGGGATGGTTTGAGGGACAAGGAAAAAGTTGGCTTGGCCTCCAAATTCACCACATCTCAATTAGTTGAGCATCTGTGGGATGGGACAATGTAGTCCGATCCATGGACCCCACCTTCCTACATCACAACTTGCAGGATTTAAAGGTTATATATATATTAAGGATTTTGTTCTGTTTATTATTTTTCATTACAATATACGCTGTTGGGAGTACGCTTTACACATTCAAGAATTATCAATATGTTATGTGAAATATCATCTTTATCGGAGAAATCAAAATTCTTAAATTAATGTTTTCACAGCCAAAATTATAAGAAATATGACACTGTTAGTGAAAGGCAAAATCTGTAATATTTCTAACAGTTGACTCATGTTGGTGTTTGTAAATGGAGAGTGCTTTGGTTGTTCATCTGTTTGATTATACAGCCTTTATATCAACAGGGATTAGAAGTAAATTCACCCCAGCCACTGGGAGTGTGTCCAGGCCTGAGCCCAGGACAGGTTTGTTATTGCTGCAGTGCAGACTCTTAGCGACAGGGATGCTAACAGTGGTTGTATGGGAGTCAGAGGTTCTGGCCAGGGCAGGCTCAGGGGGGGTCTGGGATGCATCAGCTGCAAAAGAACAATAATCCAGGGCTTGGCCACCCGAGCGAGCATCCAGCCTTGTCCACTGAATAACTCTATAAAATGGACACCTGCCACGGCGGCCACATGTATCACCGGGAACCTCAGCGAACGCAGGCCAGCACAATCGGCCAGTAGTCACGGCTAGTTGCCCACTGATATATCAGATGTGATCTCCCCCTGTGCAGGGTTCAGCACCCCAGCCAAATGTTGGAGTTATTTGTTCTTGTCATTAAACTAAACTTTATTGTGACCCTCTCAGGCTGTTATTGCACTGGTAGCACTTCTCCCACACTGGACTTTATCATTCCCACTGTCTATGAATCTCGCAGGTTTTGCCATTGCACTTCAGTGAGCTATAATTCCTAGCCGCCCTCACACACTGGAAGGGCAGGAGCGAAAGAGAGAGAGAGAAAGAGAGAGAGAGAGAAAGAGAGGGAGAGAAGAGAGTGCAAGAGGGACTGAACTGATATGACAAGAGCATGGGTTTTTCAATTTGCTCTCGTCCTGATTTGCAATTTAATAAACACTTTCACAGCATGCACACAGTTGGCCAAGAGTCAGCCATTTTCCACACTGCATCTCTATGTGCATGTGCTCCAACATTTAGCCCTTACCCAAATATGCATTATAAGACAATGATAAATAATATGTTTAATATTCTGCACTGTGTGTTTGCTATGCATTATGCTATTCATAATCAAATGTTCACAAGTCCACCGCAAAATATATTAGAATGCAAAACGTGTGACCTTACAGCAATGTGACTGAGTATCAGTGCAAAAGGCAGTAATGCTACACAGAGCCCGGGCCTTTTTCTAGAGAAGAGACTCTGTTTTCACCACCTTAAAAGCCCAAATATGTAAGTGACAATACCGGAGGTTACATTGTTCCTACATTTTGGAAAAATGTTTATTTCAATTAACAACATGAATTGTATATTGCAGCGATAAGAAGTGCCAGTGATGTTCTGTCTTTTTGTTGTAAATTTTCATGCTTCACGTTTGGTATTTGTTTTCTTTTTTAAAGTATTTTCAGGGTTCTTTTCTGGCATTTTCTGGGATGCATTTGTGTTACGAGTATATTGCATCATGTATAAGCTGGCCATCGCAATTATAGCATAATGTCATAGCCACATTAAATTAAAAAAAAGAATGAAGCCATTACCAGCAAAATGAAGTCAGGATGAGGCAAGGGCCGTTATTATTCTATAAATCACCAAATCTAATATGAAAGTTTTGGTTTTAGCACAGAAGTCGTCAAAACATAGAATGTAAAATGCTTCCGATTGTAATAAGAAACGTTATGAAGTGTGAGCTTGCTTTGCCTCAGTATCCTTTATTGCCCTCTCTGCGGGCATCCTTGGCAACATTTTTGTCACTCATCCTCAATATTCCATCATCACTGATATTTTACAACACAGCTCCTCTAAATTATGGTGATTTGCACTACGTCTCTGAATGGAAAAAAACAACTTGGGTTCACTGAAAGTAAGGATTTGAACCTGCACCCAAAACGGGTATATCCATCAGCTCATGACCTAGGCAGTTAGAAAAACATTAGCATGTTTGGGGTACACTCCGGACAAGAGGTGGCTGTTTTTACTGCCAGTGTATTTCTGAAGGTTCTTGAAAGAGACAATGCGGTCATAGAAAATATAAACTGCAGATAAACGAGGTGACATAAAACTGCAGCCCATGTCCTGTCAAGCTTGGGTAGCTTCCAAGAGGAGACAGAGCGTGCAAGAGAGCGAGAGAGAGTGTGTGTGTGTGAGCGAGAAAGAGAGAGAGAGAAAGAGAGAGAGAGAGAGATTTAATTCACACCATCCAAATAGCTTTCACATTCCTTTACCTTTGGCCTTAGGATTGGGATAACAAGAATATGTCTTTTATTTATTTGTTTATTTATGTGTGTATTTATTTATTTTGCTATTGCTATCATGCACATCCAAAACAAGGGCACATGTAACAGCAAAACAAGTGTTCATACTTGTTTAAAAGAACTGCAATGTTGGAAATGATGTTGCTTTTCATATTTGACAGTTCTGTCAATTGTTCTCCTGATGTTTTGAAATGAAATTTAGACACTATATACCAGGATATTACATCAAGAGCTGATGAAAGCTTAGCACAAAATATATCTCAGAAAGATGAGTGAAGTTATGGACGGTTAGGACTGGTCATGTGGTTGGTCAGCCTTGCGTTTGCTGTGTGGCCTTGGCAGATGGCCCCTCTCTTCCAGTCACCTCTGTGCCAATGAGGTAAAAATGGCAAGTTTTTGCTCTTTAAGATGGCGGGACATAACCTGTCCATGGAACATAAATGTGTCGGAGCCTCTTGGCAAAGATAGATGGAGCCCTGCATGCTTGCCTTCATAAAAAGGTCTTTAAACCCCCATCCAGATTCTCTTTTCCAGGGAAGCATGAGATTAAAGAACAAGGAGCTCTGGCTGGGTAAATGTAATGGATTGCTGGGGAAGGTTTAAAAGCGCTGTCCGTTTGCAGTGCAGGAGAGAGGGAGAAGGCCATTATGCAAAAGAGCAGTGCGCAAGTGATCTGCGCCTTCCTTCTTCACCGAGAAAGACAAAGAACACGCGGTCGGGTGGCCCTGATTGCTTTGTAAGAAGCCCCTGCGCTCCAGCGTTGTGATGGATTCCTGTATTTTGACTGTTAATATGTTTGAATGAAAATTATTTATACATTTTCAGCAAGGGTTGAGCGCCTGCGTGGCGATTACTGCCCGTGTGGATTGGTATGGAGGTGTGTGTGTCTGTGTGTGTGTAATGCGCATGTCAGTAGCTGATGTATTCTCAGATTAGAGCGTGATTGTGGTCGGCGCGTGGAATGGTTTGCCTGAGCCTGTGACAACTCTGATCCCTGAGAAGGTCTTTTAGTATCTCCTGTTATTGATGCACTCTGCATAAATGTAATCTGGCAATGGCAGCATGTGCCCGGGTGAGTGTATGTGTATGAGGGGATACAGGATGGTTTATAATGTGCTCCTCCAGCAGACTGGGACAGCAGAACATTTCATTCATTGAGCCCTGCAGAGAATTTGCATATGTGATGATGATGTCCTCTTGCCAGACATCCATCAGCACCCTGGATGAGGTGAGGAAGTGTGAGTGTGAGCAGAAGACTGGACACAAGAAGAGTACTGTAATGCTGGAGAGACAGACTGACAGGATGGATACTTTAGTGGTTTATAATCAGATAAAAAGTACAAAAGAGAAAGACCACGGACCCAGTGTACACCAGAACTGAGTGAAAACACAAGAAAAGCAACCCAGAAGTAACACCAAAAGAAACCAAAACGACTACAGAGCAAAATAGAAACTGGGGAGAGTAATGGAATCCAAGTAAAGTACAGGAAAACTTTCAGCATGATAACCAGGCAGAATATAGTTGAACAAAATCACATGGGGAAATGCAATGCTGCATGAGGGAACTGAGGAGTGAGAGTTCTTAGAGGGCTGGTGATGAGCAGGTAAACGAGATGTTAGTATTCACGTGCTGCAGAGTGCTAGGTTTGCGCCACTGAGGGTGTGGAATTGGGGGCTAAGTGGCCGGTTGGTTGGAATATATTGCAAGTATCTAACCTTTATTCACCTGCATCATATAGCAAAAATATCGTATAAAACATGAACATTTCCAGTGCCCCAAATCTAATTACATTGAGCTATCCAAGACAACAAGAGAAATGTGTGCTAACATACTAAAACATCTTCATGTTCGCTGGCAGGATGAAAATAGACTTGAATGTTTTAGATCAACAAAATCAAATGAAATAATTTACAATGTAACCCTGTTTTCAGATTAAGTAGGGCACTGTTAACTCTCTGTGTTGCGCTGCTAATGAGCAATGAGGAGTAAAATATGAGGGGCAAGGATCACCTGCTGTAAAAATGATCTTCACAAAGATGGCTGTGTTGAGATAAAACTGCAGTTTTCTTTAAAGGAAAAATAATTGTGTACAACTGCCACAAATAAACACTGTAAATACACTTTTATAAATACCAACTGGCTTGCCCATCTACAAATGTTAAAATCCTATTTACTCTGTATTACTTGTAAATGGTATAAATTTGCATTATGCAGAAATATTGCATCAGTTCTGGAAAAAAATTTAAAGTTATAAATCTTTAAAGAAATAATTTGGTGAAAAATCAAACAATCTTCCCCTTACCCCAAATGTAGTGATGGGGATCAGGTAAGACATGTTTTGTTTATGATTTTTCTTCACACATATGCTAGCACACTTTAGTTTAGCTAATGGTTAGCTAATGATTAGGTTAATGTGTCTAACAAATAACACAAAACTTATTCCTCATTAATTAACATCAAGCAAACTGCATGCCTTAACCATCAGCTACTTGTCTAAAATCATGCTGATACACTGATTAGCTATTATATTAAACTACTTGCATAATATTATATAGGCCCATTTCAAGTAGTCCAAACAACTCTTCCAGCAACAATGTTTAGGTAGGTGGTAAATCTCGAAGTAACATGCACATGAATGCCAGGACCCAAGGTTTCCCAGTAGAACATTGTCCAGAGCATCACACTGCCAGCTTGCCTTGCATACTGGTGCCGTCTCTTCTCCAGGTAATAGATGCACCCACACCTGTCTGTCTACATGATGTAAAAGAAAACGTGATTTATCAGACCAGGCAACCTTCTTCCATTGCTCCATGGTCCAGTTTTGATGCCCACATGCCCTTTGTAGGCACTTTCCATGGTGGACATCATGTCTGGTCTACAGCTAAGCACCCCCGTGTGCAACAAGCAGCGCAGCATTTTGTGAAAATAACTTTTTTAGCTATGCTTCCCAAGCACATCAGTGAGTCTTGGGCACCCATGAGTCTGTTCACCAGTCGTACTTCTTTACTCCACTTTTGGTAAACACTGATTCCTCCATAACAGGAACACCCCAGACCTGCCACTTTGGAGATTCTCTCACCCTGCTGTCTAACCATCACAATTCAGCCCTTGTCAAAGTTACTCAGATCTGTACATTTGTTGCTTCCAACATATCAACCTCAAGAACTGACTGTTCACTTGCTGCCTAATATATCCCACCCCTTGATAGGACCCTCAGTGACAGAATAATCAGTGTTTTTCACTTCCCCGGTCAGTGATTTTAATGTTGTGATTTGATTACTCGGTTCCTGACTTTGTATGACAAATGGACAAAAGTGTCCATCGTAACACAGTAACAGCTGCCAAGTGCATTTTATCTTTTCCTTTGTCTATTTTATATGTAACACCATAAAGTGACAAAAAACATGCACATGTAATGATATGGGTATGCACTTTATGGATTTTTTTTACCTTCAATGCCATTAGATACATTATCCTCATATTGTCTGCACAAAATTAAAGAAGCAAATTTTGAACATATGCCAGCTATGCGGTAAGTGCAAAATTGAGGAGAAGTTTACTTTTCTGTCAACCTATAGCTTTAAACAGGTATTGAAATCTAAAAAGCCACATTCTAAACCCCCTGCACCAAGACCACCACATGCCCACTAGAACTCATGCCAGCTTCACACCCCCCACCCTTCACCCTTTTCCTACCCTACATCTTGACATAAGACGGCCCTGGAGGCGGCAGCACACTCTCCATAACCCCCTCCCCTGACAGATATAACTGCATTGAGCTTGGTCTCTGGGCTCAGGTTTAGGCCTGATTTGAATACAGGCTTGTTTTATGGAGGCAGGTAATTGGAAGAGGGTGATTTATTGCAGTGTATACAGGGCCTGCATCCAACAAAATATCTGGAAGCAGGGAATAATCACTTCCCCCGCCGTCATGACATTTATCTGGACACAGGTATATTTTAAACACCCCGCACTGACAGTGTTGACTATTAGCCACGAAATAAATTATTCACCACTTACAAGGGGAGAAAAAATGAGAAAATTCTCCTTTCCCTGGCCATAACAGGACAAAGCAGCATGCCCAGGAAAAGAAGAGGCAGTCATTTTTTGTTCAATTACAAAAGGCAAATATTTATTATTTATAAGTACTTGCCTTGTATGGGCTTAAATGTTATTTATGAACCTGTTGCATAGTGATTTCCAATGTAACTCATTATTTTTTGCCAGAGGGTGTTGTAAAGGAGCAAGGATATATTTAATGACACTCTGCTAGTCGGCGCAATTACACTGTAATCATTATGTAAAATGTGCTATTAATTAAACCAATTTTCTGCGGGGGAACATTCTTTTCTTCAGGGCTTCGTCTTCATCGCTCAGCATTGTGGCTCCTGTTTTTCTCCCCTCCTCTATAATGTTGTGACTTGGGTGCATACATATTTATAAAAGAAATTTTCATTAGTTCCTCATACTATCAGGCCTACGTTATTATGGAGATGTTCCAGGCTATAATCAAGTCTTACTTAAAATATGTATCCTTATAGGGGTGATGGCTCCTCGTTTGTTCATTTATTTTGCCCCAAAAAGAGATATAAAATGTCTAGAGAGCACAATCAATATACACAGAAATCTGTTATATAGGATCCATATACTTATAACTCATTCTTCTTTCGAAACAGTGCTTAATACTTGCATTGCAAATAAGCAACATTTTGTTAAATTAGTTGTAATGCCTCTTTGTAACATAAGTTGATATTCTTTATGATTTGGGTTCTTGTACATACGGTTCTAGAGCAGCTAATTCAGTTTTTTTTCACTGCAGACTGACTTCAATGTGTTTTCTGTAAAGAAGACTTTGGAGCAATTAACAGTCTGTACAAACCTGGTGTCATGCATACTGATTATGAAACACATTATGAATTACTGTTAGTACGTTTTATTAAAATGCACATATTTCAGTATATAAGAAGCTGTGTTTTCTATTTTCTGGCCTACAAATAAAATACTTACCAATGCTAGACCAATCCTAGACTCATCACTCCAGGTCAGAGTTGTTGTTAGTAGCCATCATGCATTAAGATATCCGGTTCTGACCATGTGAGTGCTGTGTTAAAGCGTCTTGGCACTGCTTGTGTTTTCAGTATCTGTTACCTTTACTTCTTGGCCGAAATTGAAACAATTCAATACCCAGAGAGTGGCAATTTACATTGCAAATGTGACTGTGTGCCATTTAGAGAAGCCAGGTGGAGAACTGTGAAGACAAAGATCACATCAATTCCTTTCTAAAGACAACACCTAAGACTAATGTTGATTTATGTTGTGTCAAATAGATTTCCTCCTGACTGATAAGAAAATCAAATTTTGATTTTCGATCTCTGAACAAAGACACACCTCTGACCAACCCTTTCAAGAATTAAAACAGGGCTCTTTTCAGGCCTTTTAAATTCTTCATATGATGTTTTACCATGTGAATATCACACCTATGTGGTGACAGTGCCTGACACACATTAAATATCATTTTAGTTCTGGCAAGTGATACAGAAAGGACATTAATGCCATACTGCAGGTTTTGTTGACATACACGTTTTTTTATTAACCACAGTATCTGTCTCTCCTCATCATAAACCAATATACCTGGGATTTATTTTTATGAAAAAACAGCAAATAACTGCAAATAAAACTAGAACACATTTTTAATGTTACTGTTGGTTTTTGCACATTGGACATTAGTTGAATGGGAGTCAGCCAACATCTGTTCAGCTTTCTTACAAATTAGGTATCAAAGTCACTTCAAATAAATAAGTCAATCATTAGAAAGTAGTAGATGGGCTTGACGTTTTATTCATCGCCAATTTCCACCCAATATCTAGCTTCACCCTATCACACAATGCCACTAAGACTAACATAGTAAAGACATGCTTCCTTTGAGACACATGAAGATAGCCACAGCATCTTTTAAAACTGTTGCTAATGCATTATCTTTGAACATCTCAGCATGCTTGGAGGAGACCACTAACTTACAGTTAGCCAATATTGCACTTTCATTAGGTCCATCCTACCCACAAATTCCATGAGGCCAACTAGACGCTCTTGGACGCTCATCCATGGATAGCTATGGTTTCGCTGGACGTTGCTTCCTATAAGAAGGCCAAAGCTTAGGAGGTTGGGGCCACTTAGGAGCCCTAAATGAACTTTACGTTAATTAAAAATAAAAGTAATTCATGTATTTCCAAATGTAAATAAGGGCATGAAGAAATAAGGTGAAAATCAATTGAAGTTTAAGTGACAGCACAGAATAAATAATCCTGTGTAGCAGAGATCTGTTATAGCTCTACAATGTAAAGAGGTAATTTGTACTACTTTCATTATAGACAGCAAAGCTGTGGGAACTGGGAAAAGGATAAGACCACCACACATTAAAATTATATTTGCAAGGTGTAGGGGATAGAGGTTTTGTTAAAATATCAGTCAGTTGTTTTGAAGTGATTTCGAAGCCTCATCATTGAAACAAAATGCAAATTTCCCACTTGTGGGACTAATAAAGGTTTATCTTATCTTATAAATTCAAATACTACATTTACAAACAGACTGTAATGGTTGTGATGTCTGTGCTGTATATGGAGGCTTTTTAAAGCTGACCATCAATGCAAACACACACAGACACAGAGGGACACACACACCTACACACATACAAATACTCACACATGCACACCCCCTCACGCACACACTCCTCCCAATGAAGGCAGGAGGCTCATCATCCCTTTCGAGCTTTTTTCAATCTGCATAATAGTAGGGTTTAGATTACAGCGGTCTGAATGTAAGGCAGCATCATGTTTCTTACCACTGATCTGAATTACAATATTTATGCTGCCTAGTTTATTGTAACTCAACAGATGAATGAGCTGATCACATTATAATCCATAACCCTGCTGCCTGGTGTCATGTCAGCCTGTTTCATTAATAAACTAACACCAAGATCATTATGACTGTCTCCTCTGAGAGTGGAGTGTGGAGGGGGGGTTGTTGGGGGGGGGGGGGGCACCCTTGTCCATCAAAACGAGATTCTCTTCCTCACATCCTTTCTTTGAGGTGAGCAAATTCTTCGAA
>JBBPCZ010000115.1:13085850-13098753 GCA_037974445.1 Brycinus macrolepidotus | reverse complement strand
CCCCCCCCCCCCCCCCCCCCCCCCCCCCCCCCCCCCCCCCCCCCCCCCCCCCCCCCCCCCCCCCCCCCCCCCACCATTATACATCAAAGCGAGATTATCTTCATCACATCCTTTCTTTGAGATGAGCAAATTATTAGAACACACTCTGTATCTGTTTGGATAAGCAGGGGGCATGTGTATGATGGATGGCGCTGTTTACAGATGAGGTGGGATAATATTAGGGAAAGCTACAGCACCGATCATGGTAATGAACCCTCGGCCAGTCAGATAGATTATACTGCCCATGCTGTCCGATTAGGCCGGCTCCAGACTGATAGTGGTGCTTGTAGGTTGTGGAACTGTGAGTGCATTGCTTTTTTCCACTGACACAACACAGCGCACAGCATTTCAAAACAATAGAACTGTGTCTGACACACTTGTACCTGAGCCACACACACACACTGGCATTCCACCTACCATATCTGTAGGACTGCTGTGCTGAGAATGGTCCACCACCCATTTAATAACTGTATCTTGTATACACTGTAATACGCTTACTAAACTTATAACAGCTGTATGTTTCCTTTGTTATGTATGTTTGTTCAGTTACTCTGCTCAGTGCATTTTTACTGTTGTGTATGGTATGTTGTTTTATACTGGCAGTCAAAATGAACTGCAACAACTACAGCTAAGAGTGTTTATTTGTGTTTTGTAACCCCTCTAGTCTTCATGACTGCCTCACATTTTGCCATACGTTCATGACATTCCTTAAAGGGACCATATCATAGAAAAACATATTTTCCTTCGTTGAAGTGAAGGAGTTTGATGGAGAACACTGTTAAAGTTTCAAAACTTCCCTTCCCTTCACTTCCCAGTCTATACTATGCATATATATGGAAACTAAGCTGAGAACAACAAAAACAGCTTGAATTTGTTGTTTTTGTGGTGTCATGCCACCAAAGCATTTACAAAAATCCACTTATTCAGCATATAGCATTTTAGCCCCGCCCACTCACTCTGATGTTTTTAGAGTGTTTCAGACTGGACTGCTTTGTGAATGGCAATACAGGGCAGCCAATCAGAACACTGCTCATATCAGTCTTAAACACACAGTGAACAGCCTGCGCGATTCTAAATGATAGGCTGGAAAATTATGTACAAATATTTTTGGTAAATAAAACCACACAAATGTCATAAATGTTAAATACCAGTTTTTCCCACTTGGGGAAAAAATAAATCTAAAAAGATGCAGCATATTGACACTTCCCATGCATTCCTCGCTGCTGTTGACAGTGGTTGGATACATCAGTAGAAAAGGATGACCATCGACCAGATATTATTATCATTACTGGGTGGTGGACCATTCTCAGCCCTGCAGTGACACTGACATGGTTGTGGCATAGTACAGTGTGTGGCGCTTGTATGAGCATATCAAGTTTAGCAGTGCTTCGGGGGGTTTTACACATCAGTGTCATTGCTATCTTGAGAGTGGTCTACCACCCAACAGTATCCAGCTAAGAGTTGCTCTGTGACCTGAAAGACCCTTAATGAAGAGTTGACAATGAATAACAAATTGGGCATCAACAGATGGGCCATGTTTTCTTACTGCACACAGCAAGGGTGAGCCACAAGAGATGGGCTTCTTTACCATGACTGTATCAATGTCACTGCTGTGCTGAGAATGGGCCAGCACCCAAATAATATCTGATTAATATCTGATTCTGTAATCAGAAACTGACCAAGAATGACAGGGGTAGAACAGCCAACAGTCTGTTATTATACACCTATTAAATCTATAATGTAAGTGAATCTCATATAGATACAAGACAGGAATATCTAATAAACTAGCAAATCAGTATATGTTCCCCTTGAGCAATTCTTTTTGCCTGTCACTTGATTAAGTACATTTTGTGATAATGTTAACTTGTGCTTTATTTCAGGGTGCTCTTTAAAGTCAGTGTGAAAAATCACAACACATTTCCTTTCCCTTACGTGACATATTTCCAAGGGAAACATGGTTTTAGGGAGGGTCTCTGAGCTAGTGGAGTGTTTTCACTTGATAAATGGTGGGGGTGGTGGGAGTGGGAGGTGAAGCCTGATTTTTTTTAATATTATTTTTTCCCGCTCGATGGTGCACGGTGACTTAATCAAAAATCAGAAGACATTTTAGAGGCGGGCAAAAGTCATTACATTTTGATAGATTACTGGACAACAAGAATTTCGTCTTTTAAATGGTGATATGACGAATAGCGCTTTATATGATTAGGGACATGAACTAACAAAGTAAAAAGGCTCCATTTTGATTTCAGGTTTGACCTTTACATCTGGCCAGAGACAACAGATGAAATTTTGCCTTTTGGGCTAACTCTGCCCCACTAACAGTTCTCTTGATATGAGTTATTAGTGGGCACTTCCCTGACAAGTCCATTAATAAAAAATAAATAAATAAATAAATAAATCAAGCAGTAGTCCTATGATGGTATTTTTTCCATTAATGGATGAAATAGAGGGCACCTGATAAATTGTGCAGGAATAGATGGACTAGGGTCAGTAATTGTAAACCTTCTCAGTTACAATCCTGAGTGGCCCGTGTCTGGCACAGCTGGGTGATTTTCCTGCTCAAACACACCTGTCATTTTACGGATGAGTTGAACCAGGTGTGTTTAAGGATGGAAATACAACAAACTGTACTGGACTGTGGTCCTCCAGGCCTAGAACTGAAGTACCCTCATCCACAAGAGTGCCTAATTTGTAGGTGTTTCTAATAAAATGATGTCAGTTTTTCTGTCAGTGCAATTTAAAATGTAACACTTTACAATGAATACTGTTTTGTGTTTTTTCAGTGAATAATTAGAAACAAACTATAATGATCAACTCTAGCATTAAAACCACCTGTCTAATATTGTGCAGGTCATCCTCGTGCCACCAAAACATCTCTGACCCGTCAAGGCATGGACTCCACAAGACCTCTGAAAGGTGTGCTGTTTTATCTGGCACCAATGTTTAGGTAGGTGGTATGTGTCAGAGTAACATCCATAAGAATGCCAGGACCCAAGGGTTTCCTTCGTCAGCTTATTTTCTTCCCATAGTGCTTCTTGGTACCATTTCTTCAACAGGTGACGCACATGCACCCAGACATCCACATGATATGAAACATGATATTCTTCCATTACTCAGTGTTCTAGTTCTGATGCTCACATGTCAGTTTTAGGTTCTGTTGGCCGTGGACAAGGGCCAACATGGACACTCCGACCAGTCTGTAGCTACAAAGCCCCATATATCCACTGTATATTCTGATACTATTCTATCATACTCAGCATTAACTTTTTAAGCAATTTGTGCTACAGTAGCTCTTCTGAGGGATAGGACCAGATGGGCTAGACTTTGTGTCCCATGCACATCAATGATCCTTGGGTGCCCATGTCCCTGTCAACAGTATGTCCTTGTCAAAGTCACTTCGATCCTTACACTTGCCCATTTTTCCTGCCCACTTGCCCATTTTTCCTGATATGTCTCACTCTTTGTTATTCACTTCACCTGTCAGTGTTTTTAATGTTATGGCTGATTGGTGTGTGTATTTATTCAACACACATAATTGGTCCCTGTCATTGTAAATCAATATGTGATTCTGCTTTCACTTCTTAATTATGTTAGTGTTTTTTTTCACTGGAAAACACAAAGAGAAAATCCTGATTAGATCATTTTATGTTTAGGGTTTTAATATTTTAACCATACCTGTTTCTCTGAAGGCCTTAAAGGTCCTGAGGGTTCCCTTGTGCCAAAAAAGATTATTGTACATTGTGAGTATGCGTTTTTGTGGGCTTACAATGAAAACAGAATAATTCAAGGATTCTTTCCTTCTTTCTGTCAGTTTATCATTGAAACATACTGTGGTGACAACCAGCAGGAACCACCTGTCTTCAGAAACATGTAGAAATAGATTTTGAGTTAACTTTTATATGTTTGCATTGAGATCTTGTAAAGAATCCTGTCTCTATGTTTGGACTACTAGTAGTCTAATATTTGAACTAGTCTAGGATTCTCTGAGCTGTATTCATTGAATTTGTGTCTGTTAACACTATCTTGCAATACACTAATAGCATCAGATTGCATCCGCAAAGAGTGTCTCTCCTTGCACAGCCCAAAAACAAATAGAGGTGGCAAACACTTCTTGGACAAAGTAAGTTTAATCAATAACACAAGCACCTGTTTAGGAGCAGTCAGGATGAATAAATCAATAGATGTGGAGAAAAATGGTAGAACAGGAAAGGTTAAGAGTCTGAATTAAAATGTGTTCCCTGGAGCATGTAAAAGAGTCACAAAGGATATAAGTGTGTGTGTGTGTCTGTCTGTGTGTATGTGTGTGCTGCGGGGGTTGTGTTCTTGGCATAAGTCGGCAGGCCCCTCATCATCTTTCTCCCTGTGTCACAGGACATGGACTGATAGATCACTTGGTAGTGTCACTGCTTGATCCTGGTGACAATCAGTGAAATGATTGTGTCTGCCTTCTCACATAGGCTCATAATTGATAGCCCAAACCACAAAGACTCTCTTCACCCGTTTGCCATGATGGAACATTAGATTGAAATCACTCCCAATGAGGAGGAGCCACCACCATTTGTTATTTACTTCCCCCGGCATATTGCCTTACAACCCCATCCACCCCCCACCAAACCTCCGACTGGAATTTTTGCCACAAGAACACATTATGGTAATCAGACAGTATGTGTGTATAGGAATCAATCAACAGGAAAGCCATGGCAAAGAGTTATGACAGAGCAAAGTCTGTTTGTAACTTTTGATTAATGGAAGATTTGCCGTGGGCTAAATTGAGAATGAGGCGGGCGAGCGGCAGACTTGGGGGTTATCCCCCAAATTTCCATTTAAATGCAGGAGGAGAATGGGCCATGGAACCCAGACCACGAGACGTATGCTCGAAGCAGAACCAATTTCTAAATACCGCTTGTAGCGGATATCAGCTTGAACGAATAACCAAGTGCCTACCATCTTCATTATCATCACCATGATCATCAGTAGTGCCTTGTAGCCACGCTGCTGATTGATAAATCTGCTTCAGCTGGTCCATTTTGTGCTTCCATACAAAAATATACTGTTACATCTCAATAAAGAAGGTATTTTAAGCAGCCAAATGAAGAGCAGTGAGTTGTGAGATGTAGAGAGTTTGTTGAATTTTGTACTGAAAGACCACAGTCATTATATTCTGCAAAACAGAACAAAACACTGATTGCTGGGGCTAAAGTATGATTTTAAAAGCAGGAATAGGACCCATATCATGGAAAAACAAATGTCCCTCACTGTTTGTATGTGTATGTGTATGTATACCACTCATGTGGTATGTAGCTGTGTTAAAGTAATATGCAACATTCACTCCCAGGTCCATACAGATCATGTCTGGATGTGCTGTAAAAACTTTTGAATTCATAGTTTTTGTGATGTCTCAAAAACCAGTGCATTTACATATATTCACCTATTCAGCCTACAGCAGTTTAGCCCCATCTATTCACTCTGAAGTGATAAGGAGTGTTACAGCCCAGGCTACTTTTTGAATGAGATACAATACAGGGCAGCCCTTCAGAACTGAATTCATTTACATATATAAAACCTAAAGGCACAGTAACATGAACAGTACTTTAAATATGAAAGAGAAAGAGAAATTGGAAAATGGCTGTGCAAAAATTAATTTTTGGATACATAAAACTACCTAAATGTCATACGTGTGCCTCAGAGAAAATATGTTGGATTTGGGCCCAGTAGGTTCACTCACATTTGCATTTCTTTGAATTTGCAGTCATACGATCCAACTGTTCGATAAGTCCTACATATTTTCACTTTCTTAACTACAATAAAAGAATGTAGTTTAACCTAATGCTAATTTTAAGATTCATTATTGGTCCATATATTTGTATTATTTTCCTTCATCAAGCATCACATGATATATTAGAACAATGGAACTTGCAGATATTAGGTTTGCAAATTCAAGGTGCAAATTGTTTGTGGAATCCCCATTATGCTCTTTCTAATGTTGTCATTAGCAATCAGCTCACTAGGAAAACAGGGGCGGGAGAGGGGAAGAAAATCATTTGAACTCATGATCCACCATAGATCGGCCCGAGCGCTGAGGTCATCAGCAGGCTGGGATGACAGTTTAGGTCAATATCAGGGGCCAGAAGGGGAGCCAGGCAGGGCTCAGGGGGCCTCACTGAAGGGCTTGGACGCAGAACACTGAGGATTAAGGTTTGTTCTTAAGACGTTGGCAGTTTTTTTTGCTGAAGGAGTTGGTCTGTTGTGGGATGACAATGAGCTTGGGACTTTGCTGACTGTGCCAACTTAAGGCCCCCCCAGGTCAGCCACCCAGGCCTTTCACCTGCCGCTGTCTACGCAATGACAAGATGCTGAGGTATGGAAGGATCTGATGAGCCATCAGGTGTGGCCCCTCCCGTCCCCCAGCTCTTCTCCCATGTTGCCAGCTTCGTCCTGTCAGACAGCACGGGCATGGCAGCTTCGTCGCTGAGTATTGAGCTATTGATATAGTAATTGTGAGAGCTTCAAAGAGCTTCATGGATTCCAGTGGAGAATTCACTCTGCCGTACATGTATACTGACCAATAAAAAAAAGAAAAGAAAAAGTAAAAGATGCTTTATATATAGGCCTGTGCGTAAAGGATGTATTGTATTTCATTACTACTACTGTGGACAGCAATAGAATTGTAAAATGCAGATGAAGGATGAAACAAGAGAAACGGAGTTGTGTACAGGAGATATCAAGACATCTAATTTTGACACATTCAATCCAGGCAAAGGGTTCTCGAGGGGGAAAAAAGTAATAACTTCCACCATTTCTTACCTCACCTTAGCCCACACTTATGAAATATCACTCCTGAACTTGCTTTGCCCTACCGGCTTAGGGGGGTTTGGTAAGTTTGGCAACTTGTCAAACAGATGGATCAAATAGAGATATGGAGTCAGGGTCATTTCTCTGCCGCTGTCTCTATTCAGCATGTAATATGTGGCTTGTAATAAGGCTTGTGCTTGATAGAGGACTTAGGCTGGCTGAGCCATGTTAGATCTCCTGGTGGTCACATGTTAGTGCTGTATATGTTATTCCACATTCTGTCGGCTGCTCTCTAGGCCGAGGAGGGGCCGGGCTGGATGGGATGCTAGCAAAGCCTCCCAGGTTGACTCCATCACTATCAATTGTCTTTGAACAGCTCCGATCATCACCTCAATTATCTGCTGTCCAGCCCATCTGATAGGTTTCTTGCCAACTATAACTTCTCTGTCAATGAACATGGAATAATGACAGCTGATGGTGAGCACGTAGAAAACAACAAGGCATGGGGGGGGGGGGGGTTGTAGTAGACACAAGCACACACCCGCACACACACTGTTGCCGCAACAGCCTATTCTCCCCTTCACAGAAAAGCCATTTACTGACCGCCGAGATGTCAGGAGCTTTGGGCTGCCCGTGGGAATGAAACTGATGTGTGTTCTCTCTCCAAAGCTGAGCAATGCGATGGAGAGAGACTCATTTATACTGCAAATACAAATACACACACACAGAAAGCAACATTGTTTGGGGCCAAACCTGATCTTATTCCAGGGGTTACCATGCAAGAGGGGCAATATCATAGCAGGGATACGGCATTCAGTTGAAGTTATCTTCTCACGATAAGAAAAATGAATTCCAAAGAAGGAAATGAAACCACATATGTTTTCAAGCTATAAACCTGTCTTTTCAAACTGCAGCAGCATGTTTATTAGCCACGTGTACCTTTTAAAATGTACTTAAAATATGCTTCTAGTCACTGCTGCTTGCTAAAATGACTTTTGTATTAGCATTTCTCTCTTGGTCGACTATTTATAAACATTTTGGTTTGCTTTAGGGTCATCTCTGGATTGCTCTGTCTTGGCCGGCCGTAATAAACGAGCGTAATTACAGAGGCTGATTGGTTGGAAGGTCATTGGTAATTCTGTAATTTTTCATGGATGCTGGGGTTTGTTTGTGATGAATGTTCCCAGCCTTTCGTGGATCTCACCTCACGCTGCCCTGTGCATGGAAATGCAACTGCAAATGAAGCTGTTCTTACTCGCTCCTTTCCTGCTCTGTTTTTCTACAAATGAACAGATATTTAATCTTACAGCTTATGTGAAAAGCCCATTTTATTTAGAGTTCGTTACTTAATATCTATTTTAGGAAAAGCATGCTGTATCACAAAATGAGCATTTTTTAGACGAAACACGTTTTTTAATTATATCAGTAGCAGCTTAAACATGTTAGGCTACTGCATTACTTGAAGTGCTTAATTTATTACAGTGTTACAATAGGTGTATATTGTAAAGCCTTGTATTAGCCACTATATGCATTCTGTAGGTCCTTATTTCAATATGTACTGCCTCATTGGGACACTTGACGGTGTGGTTAGTGAATGCATAACTTTCCAGTTCCATGCAACTCCAGATCACTCACCAAGACATGTTTTATCAGATTGATATTTGATATTTTTATGGTACCAATACAGGGATGCAAATCCACTTTTAAAGTACCAAATCAATCAGTCTAACTCTCACCAGAACTTCAAATATGGCAATAAAACATCCTGTGAGTGTAATTCACCTCTGCGAAACACTCAGCATGCCCCCTGTGATTTAAACTACTTCTGGCATGGGTGCCTATCACAGTTGCAACACATTTTCTCAACCAATTGCGCATTACAGTCTTCTAATGGTCAAGTCAGACAGAGTAACTTATAGCAGCTCATTAAAAGGCTCCTCTCACACTCTGCCTCTATCTCTCCCTCCCCTTTCTCTCTCTCCCTCCCCTTTCTCTCTCTCCCTCTCCTTTCTCTCTCTCTCTCTCTCTCTCTCTCTCTCTCTCTCTCTCTTCATTTCTCTCGCTCTCAGTGGACACAGTGTCTCCTGCCTATTTGCAGTGATTTCCGCAGGTTGAATTAATGTGCTGTCAGGCTTGTTTCAGAGGCAGCTACTGTGGCTGGCAGGTTCCCTGCTACTTGGCCGATCAACTACTCTACTCGCCCGGAGCAGAGGTGTCTGGTCAGCTAGCCAGTGAGGTGGTCAGTGGACAGGAAAGAGGAAAATAGGAGAGAAAGGGTGGGGGGGTGGGGGAGGTAAGGGGGTTTCTACTGATCCATGCACTCGTCTGTTCACTGACAGCCTGGGAGAAGTCAAGATGGACGATGCTCATTCAAAGTCAGACAACATTTTCTCTCAGTCTCAAAGCCGTGGCCAGCTATATGCTTTAGCCAGCCTGGTCTGGCCTTTTCATGCTTCTGTGAGGTCCTGTGAGTTTATGGTGAGCTTACGGTTAGGCAACTTAAAAAAAAAGAGCATCGGCATTAGTTTGTTTCAGCATACAAGATTCAAATGAACTGCCATATCCAAAGCTCCTTTTCTTTGACTTTGCCTTTATCTTTTTTTTATATCACTTGAAATGGCCAGCTGCCATTTACCTTGTGTCATTACTAAAATGATACCAAAATCAAAGGTGCAATAGTATTACAATCTCGTTACATTCATGTACAATTAAGTTAAATTATTTTTAAATTAAATCGTTTTGGAGACCCAAGGTTTTGTGGCTCTGAGTAAAACATTGTTCACTAAATAATCGTTAAAACATTTGCTGTGTACGGCACGAGTAAGGCAAAACCTTTATAAAACAGGAGGAGTTTACATGCTATTTAGTGAGTCAAGCAAGCACATTGATTGTAATGGCCAACTTTGTCTTAAACCCATATGAAACCTCTCCCTGAGTAGAATCGTAACATGGATATAACTCACTTACCTAAAATGAAGACTAGGAGCACTTTAATCTAATCTCATTCATTTAGTAAAGCTTAATCAATAGCCATGTGACGTCGAAAGGTCTAGTTCAGCCATTGATTACCATCTCTCGATTCTGCCTCAACAATAAGCTTTGTGGGAGGAATGGATTGAGGGCAACTTAGCATTAATAGGCTTTTGGCTCTTTAATCTAGACTTCCTCTGGTGGCAGTGGTTTTTGGAGCAAGGGACAAGCTGAAGCTTGTCTTATTACTGCTGTCACCTGGTGGGATCAGGCCCTATTCCCCAGCCCCATGTCCCAAACCTTAATCCAATTTGTTCAGTCCTCTTGTCTTCGCCTACCGCAAAATTAAAAACCTTGCTCCACAAAAACACCTCGCATTTCCAAGGTATTGGCTGCTTCTGCTAGACTAGAAACTTCATTTATTCTGGCTAACTTCTCAATTATCTTCCCAGTAGTGGAGACGTGTAAAAAGTACAAAAATCAATAGGATTCCATTCCCTTCGTATTGGACGGGGAAAAATTAATGAGATAGGACACTCTCTTAATCAGAAATAAATGTTTTAATTCTGATAATGACATAGTTTTCCCTTGCAGAAGGATGACAAATGCCGGGCCAGCAGCCCCCTTGCAAGAAGCCGTTTCAATTTTATTGTAAATATAAAAGGTATTGATCGGTGAGATGTACAAACCCTATTGCTTACAAAAGCCATTTGGGGGGCCTGGGAAAACTATTAAGCGTGGGGTCAGAAATCAATAAACAACACTAAAATGTGGCTGCGCTCGCCCTGGCTGGCACATTGGAAAGCAAAATGGCAAGCGTAGTGACAGACATGTCTGTGGAGGCAAGTGGGCAGGGATGAAGGGGTCAGGTGTGCAATCATGAGTCCTTTGACAGCCACCTCACACAGTGGCCCGACAGTCTACTGTTTCAAAACACACCAACTCATCAGCCTGTCACCACTGCTGGCTTACGTCACTAAATGTCTAGTCTGACACACCTCAACTTATCTGCCCCATGTCCTTGCCACACATCATTAAGTGAAATAGAGCTTCATTTGTATGTACTGCCTTTTTTAGAATTTGCAAAATTAGCAGCCTCACAGATTCTGTACGGCGATGATAAAGAAACATGTCATTTTGGGGACTGAAAATGTTATTTAGATCATTTTTGTTACACTACATTCCAAAATCATTCCAAAAATAGTTTCTTGATCAATACTGAAGAACATGAGTGCCCAAAATGAGCCCTATGGGTCAAAGTTAGCCCATGAGGTAGTTCAGTTTACTCTCCTTCACCCAGTGAGAGAACATTTTTTGAGTGTTTAAAGTATAACGTTATCATTAAAACTGTGTATACTCTTTTAAATTATAAATTGATTCATTTTGGAATCTGGGCCCACCTCAAACATTTTGGCACTTTAAGACAAAATGTTCAGGCACGAACTTGACTCTCCAAGACAAAAAAAAACTTGTACTTTTGGTTCTGTAAAGAACCACTCAGTGGATGGTTCCTTAGAGAGGCCTTTTTAAAGTTAATGAACCGCCACATAATATAAATGTTCTATACCAATTAAAGTCCTGAGCCATTTAGAAGCCTTTACTTTGAATGTAGTCTAAAAGACTGTCTACAAAACTCATTTCAACCTCAGACTGTGAGCCTCCACCGAAAAGACTCAGGGCAATGATAAGAACCTTTAAGAATGAATCCTCACTGGCTTCTCCTTGGAAAGTTGATAAAGTTGTAATTTGTGTGCAGTAATTATGGCGAGGAGGGGTACATGACCAGGGCAGATGACTTAACCCAAGATCTATGGACTCCACTGGACAAGCTGTAGGTCGTAACCTCACCTGAACTTTGCTCAAGTCTTGCATTGACTGACCCTTGTAACACGCTGGGTCTTTGCAACAGGTGGAGCCAGGGAGCCAAACCCTGCTCAAGGGGTGCAAAGCCATCTTAATAAACATTGCAAATTGATAAATCATTGGGAAACCCAGAGGGACTTTATCTGCAAGAGATCCATGGGGCTTAAGTAGGATGAGCAAGTGAGTATTGCCACCTTCAGCGACATCCGCTTGGTAAATAAATAAATAAATGATGGCTGTGAATCCATACACAAATGAGAGCGTCTCGTCTCATACATGAGAGGAAGCTAAGTTATGGAGAAGCTGTTGTGGATGAAAATGCTCTGCTTCCTGCCCTTCTGAAAATGGGATTTAGGAGAGGTCACTATCACTATCAGAAGGTGAACTGTGGGGTGTTTTGGGAGAGGTGGTGGGGGTCCCATGGATTTAGCTCTCTGAGAACCCCCTCTCCTATTCTTGGTAATGTCAGTCTCTATGTCACTCTCATCTCCCAGACCGATGATGGGGTGGGCCTGATGCAGCCCCCTGTCGGTGCGGTCACTCGACCCTTCGTGTAATTCCCCCTTAATGCCGTCACAGTGAACAAAGCACCCCATCCGCTGCACACAGATCCCTCTTGACCCCTTGTCGCCAAACACAATGCAATTGGCCATGTCATTATGGCTGCCTGGCCGTCCCATTCCCTCTCTCTGCATGCACGCCGACTGTATAAATTGATTTTTAGCTGTCAGAGGGACAGGGGCCAACAGATCTGCTGGCCAGTGAGTGAAAATGAGGAAAGAAATGACAGTGAAAGGTCATCTGATATTTCTGAGGATATCCTGGAAAAATGGATCCTAAACAGGGAGGGAAAACTATTTATCCACAAGCCCTCCTGAATTTCCATTTACTTCACCAGAGCCTTGGTGTGCAGCAGGCCTCAAATTGCACTTGTCTAACATTTATCTGGCTTTTTCAAATGAGTTATGCTTCCAAAATGAATAATATTAATGTATGAGTATAATACGCTTTGCGCTGTTTCATTCCTTTGAAAAACATCATGCAGCATGATTTGTCATTTATTTATGATATAGTGAAGTACTTAACACACTGCAGGAAGCAACATATCGGCTGTGAGTTTTGTTTTGCAAGTGCGTTACTATAAAACTAGATTGTTAACGTCATGAAATAATGATTATTATTCTTCATATATATATATATATATATATATATATATATATATTAGGGCTGTCAGTAGAT
>JBBPCZ010000115.1:13066181-13078303 GCA_037974445.1 Brycinus macrolepidotus | reverse complement strand
TATATATATATATATATATATATATATATATATATATATATTAGCCAGCAACATCATCTCCCTTCAACACCCCAAATCACATACCTACAACATAATAATAACTCATTATAATAATCATTTGGCATTGTTTCCATGTGGTAAAGCTGTAGGATATGGACATACAAAACAATGTCATAATTTGAGTGTTTCATTTTGAAGAATTCATTTTAAAAGCAAGAAAAAATATTTCTGTTCACTTAGCATTAAAATATCGAACTAAGCTACCAAAGTTACAAAAAGTCTGAATGGGCTGGGTAAAGGGCAGTTTATATAGTGTCTATATAGTCTCTATAATGCAGTGTCAAAGTCTAGCTGTTGTTTCAAAGGCATTTCATTCATTCAGAATTGATCATACTCATGACTAGAATCTTTTCAGAGGTTTGTCAAAGTGCCTGACTTTTGACTATTGTATATTTCCTATTGGTAAATATTCATGGTTAAGGTTATATTATAAGCTAATATCAATGATACCATGAAATCAAGAGGAAAAATACTAAACATGCTATGTAACAACTTCAGCTCAGCTAATATCACAGCTGAGAATTTATAAGTTTTATTTCTGATGTGAACTAAATGCATACCTTACTAATAACTACAACTTATTAATCATATGAAAAAATTTATGACACTGAAGTCTTGTTATATGAAGATAGAAATGTGTATAAAACCGCTATTTGTATTTTCGGTGCAGCACTCCTGACACTTTGAGCCGCAATAGCTTCTTCAGTTCTCATCTTATCGATTTCTGCAAGAAATATAGAACAGGTACTCCAGAGAAGAGGGAGGGCTGCCCTGCGATTGAGTCGTTTTCCCCATCTTTTCCAAAAATCTTTAATCAAACTTAAAGTGAAATACTAACATGCCACTTGACATGACCTTTTAGCCTGTTATGAATCACCCATGGTTTGAAATGGTGCTGGTTACCACCTACTGCCCACCTTGTAATAGATATTCCTAATCACTACATGGTGGAGGAGAACGAACACATTCAGCATTTGGGTTTTTAATGGCTATCAGAGGGCCTTTCTGCTGCTGACCTTTGACAACACTTGGACAACAAATCCATGTTTAAAGCACTCCACCTTTCCAAAACCCCTGGTTCAAAAGAGGACTAGGCCAGAGTCTGTTACCACATATAGACAGTGGCAAATACACATGATTTGG
The DNA here is from genome assembly GCA_037974445.1 of Brycinus macrolepidotus. Lineage (NCBI taxonomy): Eukaryota > Metazoa > Chordata > Actinopteri > Characiformes > Alestidae > Brycinus > Brycinus macrolepidotus. The sequence goes on along the minus strand of JBBPCZ010000115.1, from coordinate 13,077,100 downwards.
GTTAATCTTGAACAATAAATTTAAAAGCATTTGTTCAGATATTTGAACATTAGTTATGATTAGAACGTGGCATATGATGAAAAAAGTGAAATCAATAAATTTCACCCACAACTCAAGAGTGATGCCTAACACGGTTCTTCGATTAAAGAAGGCATGAAACACGGTGCTGGGGGTGAAGGGGCATGATCTTTTGAACTACAGATGACTGTACAATGTGACCAACTTTTAAAACTCCCATGAGAATGAATGGCTGACTGAAGTCCCATTGAATTTGAGGGCTACTACTGTAAATTACAATTTAGGTTGCAGTTCTTTTGTTTCAGTATCGAGCAATAACAAAAAAACATGGCAAAAAAGGTAAACAGGGCTATGCACAACAGTAAAATTTTCATCTAATTTAAATCATAATAAAATATCTAGTCTTTTACATATGCACACAAATATGGTACCAACTGAAAATTGAAGTTAAATTCTTATTTCTTGTCATGTTTGAATGAGCTATGAAGTGAAGAAATAAAGCCTGGTTAGTTATTGCTGCCAATAAAAGTAACTTCTAAGGATTAAGATCCTTCATTACATTATAATTATAAAACATATGATACTGTGTCTGACTGTATTGCAGCATATGTGTACTGTGTTGTATTGTCTCTTTGCGTTGTGACTATCATATTAAATTGTGGGAAGAACATTACATCGAGGCACTATAAACCACAATTTGTGTTCCAAATATTGCCGTTTTATGATGCTGAATGCTCTAATAAACAGAAAATGGAAAAACTAAAAAAATATTATTGTAATATTCTTGTAAAAATATTAATACATATTTTTAGCCAGTCATTATTTTTGTTGTATCAAAAAATGCATATATTTGAGACACCGTTGTATCATATCAAATCATATCAAAATATCACACCCCTAGTTTTCAGGCCCTAAATATTTAAATGTCGTAGAGAGAGCACATACATTTAAAACTTTGGAATATACGAAATCCTGACAGCTATGGGAAGTCTTTCAGTCAGAGGATAATAGACTTATTGCTCCATAACTGCTGTAGAGCCCAGGGCTTTAAACCACTCCATCTTGTCCAACATTACCCCAGGGCAAGAGCCAGCTGAGGGTGAGATCCTCATACAATGGGCTTATTGGGGAGGTTTAAGCCCTTAAAACAACATGCAGCGCCATCATCCTCAGCCCAACAATGCCACTCACATTACTGAATCCCCAGTGGGCTGGCTGGCCAGTGCTGCAGAATGATCTCCCCATGGTGTTGGCCTATTGAAGGCACATTTGTTCCAACTGTTCTTTTCTGTAGTGGGTTCAGAGTGAGGCTGGTAGGGGACTGAGGAGGAGGAGCAGAGGCTGCAGAGCCTCCAGCACATTGGCCCACATCTATCTACTTTCATTAAAACTGTCTTAACCCTTCCCAAGCTGAATTCCTGAATCTTCTCATGAGAGGGTAAAGGGGTACTTTTCAATAAGACTTTCTTTATATAGGGTTTATGAATCGCTTAAAATGTGTTTGTTAACAGTTAGTAATTACATCATAAACACCTTTAAAAACATTAATAAACAGTTATAACACATACATAAAATGCAAAACCACATTGATTTGTACTGCTAAAGCTCAGATTTGCTGGTTGGTCATCTAAATTTGTCAGCCAGTTTCATCACATTCATACTCATTAGATATCAAGGGTTCGCTGTAGACCTTTTTAGTCATGTGTTATAACTGCTTATTATCTTATAAGGGGTATTGGGCCTAATTAATATGCCTTAATAAACTTTATTCCACTCATAAGACCTTACTAGGTAGAGTAGTAAAGTGGTACCCGTGAAGGTATTCTGAATTTTCTTTTCACCTTCTTTCACCTCCTCTCTCTCTTTCTCTCTCTCTCTTTCTCTCTCTCTCTTTTCCCAATTTAAAGCATTTTTAGCTTAAACTAAAACTACATTGTGGCAAATCTATACTTCTGGAAAAAAGGGTTTTAAAGAATTACATGCCAAATAGCATTTAATATATCGCCATTATAGTTATATAATGTAAAAACTAAAAAGCTATTGAACTCTAGATGTTCTTTCTTGCTTCAAACTTGCAGCCTCTCTCTCATATCTCACCCTTTATGAAATACCCTGACAGATTTCCCTTTTCTTTCTCTCTCTCTTCCTTTATTTCTTTTTTTAAAGTAGAATAGCATATTATGCCTAGAAATATACAGAGAAGGGATATGAAAAGACGATCCCTTTCATCACAGACTGCACTCTTCCATCCATCAGGCTAACTAGCCATCCATCCCATAACCTGCGCGTCTCTCCGCTGACTGTGTATTACTCTAAGAAGCCTCTAGCAGCAGAGGTAAATGATTCTGGTTATAATCCAAGGCACTTATGTGAATCAGATGATCCAGATTTTGATAGGTTTGTAATGGACTTTTCCTCTTCATTAACTGACTTATAGGTCCTGGATTTTATGCTTTGTAGTTTTAAATTGAATAATACATCTCAGATGTTAAAGTAACATTCATATTTTCAAAATCAATGTTAGTAAAATTTTATGTACACTGTTGTATTTGTTGATGGCTGCTGCTCGCAAATAAAGCTGCAATTTATTGGCCCCGCGCTCTTTTTTCATACTATTATCACAAGCGCAAATGCACACCATAAAAAACTTTAATTAAAATTTTAATTAACACCGGTAATCAATAGGGTGTAACATAACATCTCACATATTTTCAATGACACAGATGAAAAAGCAATCAAACAAACACAGAGGGCCAAAAGATGATGATTTTATAGGCTAATAAGTGGGATGGATTTCTGCTCCTGTGATTTCTGTTCACTTCAGAAGAGACAAAAGCAAACCAAATGACCTCACAGCAACCCCTGGCTCTCTTCAGTGGCCAAACTGTAGAATGTAATACATCCTTTGTTCTCTGCTTTATACTGCATTATCCACGAGTCACAGTCATGCATTGTCGTGTATCATTTTATCAAGATAAGGGCAACTGGGGCATCTTCCTTCTGTTCAACCCATCACAAAATCATAGAAATCCACTCTACACACAGAACGGCCAAAGATTAAAAGTAAATAAAAAAACAGCACTGGAACACCAGGCCTGTTGCGATCATGAACATTTAGCTGATGATTAACTCTCATGTAAATAATTGTAACTAAATTGTCTTTTTTATTTAATATAACTAAAATGCAAATATTATGTAATATTGAAATCTACATTTAAATATTACTGTGGAAAACAACTGTGATCTAAAATAATTGCGACGAAATGATTAGGTAATAACTGAGACAGCCCTAACAGTAACCGAATACCTGCATACTGCATAATACATGATCAATATAGTGATCTAGTTGCTTTACATAATGATGCCTCCACCTTTAACAAACACTAAGAGTTAAATAAAGGCACTTTATTTTTAAAGCTTTAAAATAGTGCAGTCTCGCCTAAACTGAAGAGTTTCCATCATCCTGCTGACTTGCACTCTGGCTGAGGATGGACACAGAGTGGAAAATAAACATTATTTCTCTGTGCTTTATCTGACGTTTGACTTTGAAGGCAAAGATTTAAAGACACTTCTGTGGCTAACAGTGCACGATTTGCTAGCTGTAAATTATTTGAAGGTTGGTGCACAAACAACCTTGCCATTGGAAGATATGTGAAATGCTTCGCTTTGCGGATGTTTGTGTGTGTGTGTGTGTGTGTATGTGTGTGTGTGTGTGTGTGTGTGTGTGTGTGTTTGGGGGTGCAGGGAGGTTGTATTTCAAATTTTATTTTGAAACTTTCTTCTTTTTTCCATTTAGATCTCAGAGCTCTCGTGAAACATGTTTGTATCTGTAATCTACCATTAAAATTAAAATTCACATTCAGTATTAAAATGGTTGTTCAGAGAGTGTTCAAGCCATCTGTGTTCTGTTACTGAAACTGAGGGCAGGTCTTAGAACAAAGAAAATCTTAACTGTCCTTTGGAAAATTAAGCAAGAAACCATTACAATGTTCTACGATTGCAAATGTTGTTAGATAAGGTTAGATAAGCTTTACTGAAGGCTATTCAAACTAAGGAGTTTGTTACTATTACAATTATGGCATTTGGCAGACACTCTTATCCAGAGCGACGTACATCATGCTTAAGTTGTTGTGCACAACTTAATTCCCAAAAAATTCCCAAACTTGGAGTTAATCAGTAATTTGAAATCATTTAGATTTTGTATGCATGTAAAACGTCCATCCATCTGAGTCACAGGGCGAATGCAGAGAAATACCTTGGATATATCATGTGAAACATCAAGTGTGTAAAAAGAGGACCAGGGCAGAAGTTGCTTGGATATGGTTTTGAACTTTAGCTATTGCTGATATAACCAAATTTTGCTCTACACTGTTTAAGTTAAAGTATTTTTGACTAGAATAAAATCAGTAAAATTGCTTGTTACCCCAAAAAGCAAGTTTTGAGGTTGAACTGACAAACAATTTTGGCAGTGTATACTGACACAGTATAATACATTGTGATCTGGTATGGTGGAAAATTTGTCATTGTTATTTCCAGCCTCCATAGTCTAGTCTAGCATTTTAAAATTATTTTAAACTAATCTGAACAAAGATCTCTACAATGTCTCTTCAGGCTTGTCCAGGGTTGCAGCCGTGGTTATGAAAGAGTTCATTTTTGGGCAGGGCATGCATAGGTCAGTCTGCCAACTGTGGTACGTCTCTCTGAAATGTTCTGCTCCGCTTTGCTCTGTCGGATGAGAAATGGATAGAAGAAGAGAAGAACTAAATCAGACAGTCGATACAACTATGCTAACATTTGCTTAGACCTATTCGGTCTAAATATTCTTTCGAAGCTGCTCAAACATTTGTCCATCCAATCGAGCTGTTTGCAAAAAAAATTCACACCAGGGCTTGAGGGTGGTGATGAGAGGGGCGCGAGGGAAACTATTTGTCACAGCTGGGCTAGTCGGGGGTCTCAGGAGCATGGCCTTTTATCACTGTCTGCCCTCTGAGTACAACACACATACCTCCGCTCACAGTTTCAACACAGCTGCGCTCACAGCCCCTACACTGTGTACACTCACACCTAGCACACAGGCCTAGTCCAAACACCTCACATAGGCCTCATTCACCTCGGCCATGGCTAGTCTTATGAGTACTCACACGTTACATACAGCATTAACACAGTCGCACTGCCGTCAAAGAGGTCTGAACCACTTGTAAAACACCCTCTATTGGGTATTTGTCTTTTAGTGGCTCACTAAGGCTGAGAGTGGGTTTATGATCATTTGTAATGCATAAAAGAGTTTCTAAAAATGATGAGCTAGTACAAACATAGTTGGTATATGAATATGTGCATTCTGAATCTTTAAAATAATGGTGTCAGAAATGGTTCTCTGGAGCGATGTCACAGTGGAACATTTTCTAAAGAACATTTTAATGACACCTTGGAGGCACCTTGGAGGAATACCCCACCTTCTATTAACAATGTCACTAATTATGGACAATAAATTTGATTCTTTTCCTTACCTGTTGACTGGAGTATTCTTGTGAAGAATCACCCATTTAAATGCTCATGAGGGAACCAAATGTGACTCTTCAATGGCAGTAGTTCCCACATTGTTTTATAGCCCCTATGCCCTCAAACATTAAATCTCCTACTGTGTACCTACTCACACTCCATACACACACACACACACACACGCAGCTGGTCAAGGCAGTGGCACAGGCAGTGGCCAATATGAGCGCTTACATGCACGTATGAAAAATAACAAAACGTTCACAAACGTTCACCACAGATGACATACAGCACAGAAATATCACCTACTAAGCATTTAACAATGCAGCACGAAGCAGAACTACAAATAAACATAATGCTAATCGCTAAGTGGTAATCACAGCAGGTTACAAACTAATTACTCACTACAACTATGATGTAAAACCCATCCGTGAAAGTGAAACTCCAGGACACAACTATCAAGGAACATGACACCTTAAGAGCAGTTTAATTCACAAACACAACAGCATGTGATGAGGTCGTGAATGAGCTCTACTGACATCAACGACCCCTGAACAACTTCTTCTCCAGAACATCCTTTGATAAAAATAATAATAAATATAATAATAAATCAGTATTAGAAAACATGGTAATGTCATGTGCTTGACATTATAAATATTGCACTCACTCATCATTCATGCATGTGAACATAACCCTATCCAGAAATTTGGTATTCAAGGATCAAGTTTTTTCAAGTTGTTTGTGTTGATTCAAGTTGTTTGTGTCATTGGTATCAAAGGAGTATCAATGTTTCTACTGTACAGCCAGCGAATGAAATGAAATGAAAACTTTTATTTTTATTTTTACTTTTGATTTTTTTTTTACATATTCTCAACATATTGAGAGTATATGCCTGAGAGTATGAGTGGTTTGGGAACCAGTACTCTACAGTATTTATCCAGACAGAAGAGTTGCAGGCAGTGGACAGGATCAAGTGGTGACCAGCAAGAGCTTAGTGTAAGGTGTAGTGGGTGTGACTACAGAACGTGTGTTGGGGGGTCTGTTTGTGTGAAAGAGGTGTGAACAGCCCATGTCTCACTAACTGTTTCCATAACCTTGGGACTGAGTGAAGTCTACCTGGCAGAGAGTGAGGCCCAGCCTGCAGGCTGTGATTGAAAATTGCTTTATTGCTTTATATGCGATTCCCCATTCTGTTGCCAATCCCATTTATTTATGGTGTGGCGGGCCCTGGTACACCTGCTTAGAGCTGGTGGAGATTACTTTTGGAAAAAAAGAGAGAGACAGCCAATCTCTAGGGGCCATTACCCTGACAGGCTCTCTCTCTTTCTCTGGCTTTTCTTATTCGCTCCCTCCCTCCCTCTCTCTCTCTCTCCGTCTCTCTTTGCCCCAACCCTGTCGTCCTCTCTTTGCCTCTTTCCCTCACTTCTTCCCCATCTCACTTTCTCTCGTCCACCTTCGTTCACCCCCACCCCAACCCCCTGTTCGGAAGGCCCCTCACACACACCTCTCCAGCAGCAGAGAGTACACTGTACTAATATTACCCCAGTCAAAGTGCAGGGCTGAGGAGCAGGTCATCTGGAAGCGACATTTTTCATCATCGGGGCTGAGCTGCTGAAAGCAGTCTGCTCTCTGAATGTCAGGACATGAGGCCATGAGAAATGGGCATATAGTTTAAGGAGGAGGGGCATGTTTTGCACTTTAGCAGAGATTCAGGGATTTCAGATGCAGAAACACATAAGAATGCTATATTGAGAGAGACAGAGAGAGAGAGAGATAGAGAGAGAGACAGAGACAGAGACAGAGAGAATCTGGACAAGCTTTACAGATTTAGGTGGTTTTTTATCACGTCACAGTGTTTGGCTAGAGTGATTGTAGTTTGGCGACAAATTTGTTGGATTAATTTATAGCCTGCCTAGTACCAAACAGCTTCAACAACATAGCTTAGCTCAATAGTGCAGCAACTGAACTGAACAATTTCTCATTAGTTTAGAAGTGATTCTTATCAACATTCTGTTGCCCAACACTTGCCATGAAAGACTGTATTAGTGCACGGTGCATCCATGGGTCAATGAAGTATACTGACTCTACTACCTGCATTCAGGGAAACTGCACAATGACTTTCCTCAGGAGGGTTATTTGGGTTTAAATGAAACCAGTCATATTTAAACAGTGTCAGTAAATAACTGTAACTAATCACGTGTATCGTATTATAGCCACCTAACATCACAACATCCCTTCAAAACACTATTGTTAAAGAAATTAAAAGCATTTCTTGCCTTGTTTTAGCCCCAGTTCTTCTCAAAAGGGGTTGTTAGCTTACTAACCTCAGAGATGTTTTTCCACTGCTTTGACCTCCACCGCCTGCTCACTCTTAACATTATCAGTCAGCACAGCCTCATTCAGAGCGCGTGAAGATTCTCTTCTCCTGACACTCATCTTTTCTCTTTGATTCTGCATTTAACATTCTCCAGCCCCTAAATGATGATGTCTGCTTGTGTGTAATACCCCCACACATGCTCATTTCCCATTCCTTAATCGAATTCCTCCAGCCTCACACTCCTCCACCTCACCTCCAACACTCCTTCTCTGCCTGCGTTCTGTTTCTCCACCACCGTACACGCACATACACACACACGCAGACACACACACACACACACACACATACACACATGCACACAACCTACTGCTGTCTAGAGAATATCCAGCCCTCATACATATTTGTTTCCCTTTTAGAGATTCACAATGGGTGTTCTCTAATAACAAATCATTTCTTTTTGTCTAACTTTAATCTGGCCTTGTCTGACAAGCCCCATCCTTTTCGGTGAAGGGTAAGACCACTTAGAGAAAGGCCAATAAGCCGCAGCACAGAGCAGCCTGACGGTGGTGATTTGTCAGCCCCCCGCTGCAGCGCTGGTCACCCCAATGGATTTATCTCAAGGTAAATGGAGACACTGCAGACCAGGGACCAGGACCCTTTGATTAAGCCCCCCCTTTTGTTGTGCTGATAGATGTTGCTTGTGTTTATCTATTTGAAATGCCACTAAATCTGCGAGTCCAATGGAGAAAAAGAGGACTTTCCGGTTGGGGCAAGCCCAGGTGATTTATGCCAAGCTATGCAGAGCAATATGGAGAGAGGGGAACCGGCCATAAGGTGCTATTCCAAAGTGAACGAGGTCGAGGGGATAAGAATGAAAGAACATGGGAGAAGAATCTCATGCATTTCTGCCACTGCTTTCCACCATGCCAGAAGAATAACAAAGGGCAGGCAGATAGGATAAAAACATTTCAGAGAGAGGAAACAGGGGTGCTGGAAGAGCGGGAATGCATGGTGAAATTTCCCTGGGCTGGAGAACACTGAAGGTGAGGAGCAATTCCAGGAGGAGGCAATCACCTTGAGAGCAGAACCCATACCACAACAAGCTCCATTTTCTCCATCTCACCTCCTTTTTATTCCTTTTATTGTGCTCTTTTCATATCTGCACCTGCTCTTTCACATTCTCTCCATCTGCTCTCTGCCTCAGGCCCCACTCCTCTTTGTGTTCCTGTCCTCCCCCCAAGCACTGGTCATTCAGAAACAGTTCTTTGTAATTTCTTATTTATAAAAAGCCTATGGTCCATAAAGTTCCATCAAAAATCTGTAAAAATTTACTTTGCATCATCAAAGTGGATCAAAACACTTCCTTCTTCCTTCTTGACATCCTGTCTTCTCATCACTTAATATTGATATTTATTTAATCCACATTTATTTTCTGGTTGTATCTCATATTTAATGGCCACCATTAAGTTCTATCCCAATAGTTTATCATGGACCCCCTGTTGGACTGTAAGAACACATTTCAGTTCTCTACTCGTTGCTTTCAGTTCTGTAAGTTTACAGGTTAAAACAAACTGGAGAAAACATAAATAGAGTGTCTGACTGCTGATATTTCATTAGTGTCACAATGAGCAACTTCATCATTTGAGATAAATTACCTTTTCTTTGAGGTCATCTGATGACGATCGGTGGTCATTCTGCCTCATTTCCGATTGCAACTTATACAATTGCACTGTCGATGTAAAAGATAAAGGAAGATCTAATTTATTTTGGCCTTGTTGTATTTTTAAATCAAACATAGTCGGTTTGCTTGCCTGCTGAACGTCACTTTTAGCAAGCAAGAACAGCAGTGCTGTTGATCAGGAGTTATGAATGTAACGTCATTTATAATGAAATACTGCAAAATACTCTAATGTATCAAATTAGTGTAATCAGTTATTGAAAGCACATTAATAGCAAAAATTGATTTCTCAGTAAGTGTAATTCCTTTCAAAGAATTTGCAGGAAGATACCAAATCATTCTCTGCCCAAAAACTTTAGAGTACTTGCCAAAAAAGAGTCCCTTGTCCTTATTTCAAGGTCATCATTCTTTCCCAAGTTATGCTTCCTATCAGAAGCTGATTAATTTAGAGATAAAGTATTCCGGTGAATTAAGATTATGAACCATTCGTTCAAGTATTTGTTTTTAAGGTCATGACTGTGACAAAATGACAAAATGTACCTTTTTTCATCTCTAACCAAAACAAGGGTGAGCTGAACTTAAGAACCCTCTCTATCTGCGAGAACAGAAAAGGAAATTCCAAGGTAATTCAGAACAAAGCAACAAAGCATATGATTTAGCCATTTTTTTTTTTTTTACAGATTAATCATGTGCTCCTGTGTGTTTTTGCTCGGATCTTGCGTACATATTAGCATAGCAACATCTAAAAATATCCCCCCTTTCCTGCCTCTTAAGCTTAACTAAACTTGTATCTCGTGGCTCTCCATTGTTTCCTTGGCCGTAACTGAAGCCAAGTGAGCCCTAGCAGCAGAAGATCTGAGGGATTATACATCAGGAAAATACCACGGGGGCATATATCAATGCCAGCCAGACACACCCACTGAAATGAATTGGGTCAAATGAGAGCAGCGTGCAAGGGCCGGGCCCGCTGACAATTACTAATGCGGCGGCTATCGTGGGTAATAGGAGTGTACAAATGGCGAGAGGTTTGTAAACTTTGCCTGCTTCTCCAGGCCAGGGGTGTCTGGCACTGCAAGCGCTGACTAAATCAACATGTGCCGACACACGCGGACATCAGGCTGGGAGTCCACAGTGACCGAGTGGATGCTGCCTGTGAGCTTCAGCAGTGAAGTGAAGCCGTTGTGGAATAAGGGGGAGGAACAGAGGGGACTTAACTGTTTTGCACAGTCACTGAGAATCCAGACTTTTAACAAGGAAGAGCAAGGAGTGCCTTATCTGTGAATAGGGCTGTACCTGCACTCTCTCTCACCTGATGCTGATAGATAGATAGATAGATAGATAGATAGATAGATAGATAGATAGATAGATAGATTGACAGACAGACAGACAGATGCTGTATATCCATTATAC
>JBBPCZ010000115.1:13027789-13064879 GCA_037974445.1 Brycinus macrolepidotus | reverse complement strand
AGAGAGAGAGAGAGAGAGAGAGAGAGAGAGAGATATAGAGAAAGAGGGAGAGAGAGGTATTATGTGGTCATGGACTACAGATGTAACACCCTTGCATCTTGGGATTGTGGGATGGTGAATAATTGATCAGAAAACATTTTTCTTGGTCCTTTCCACTAAGCCACAAATCCTCCCTAAGCTCTTTTTATAAGGATAGAAACACACAGTCTATTCCCAAGGCTGAACAGACTGAATGAGGGGACCTGAGTGAGTGACTGTGTTAGAACAGACCTACTTGTTAAGTAATCATGGTAACACAGTCATATGGATAATTGCTTGATTAGCATTAGAGGTTTAGATTTAACTGTATTTGATGATGCCTTATTTGATGATGTCTTTAATGAACTCCAGAGTTTGGGTGATAATTATGTAGTCAATTTCCAATTTCCACCAATGTGTGTGTGTGTGTGTGTGTATATATATATATATATATATATACACACACACACACACACACACACCACACATACACCCACAGAAAAATACTAGTGCATGTCTAAAATGAACTTTGTAACTTAGCAAGCACTATCAATGGGAATGTCAGGAGAGCTTTTGCTATGGTCTAATCAGTGCGTAACTAATGTTCTTGTTAACTGGAAGCACTGAAAAAAAATCCTAGCATGACTTCAGCTGACTACTGTTAGCCCCTAGTTACTGGATCAGCCTCAATAGCCTGCAACCTAAAAAGCATAATGGTGTGACCCTCTTCATGTTTTCAAGTGCAGTCTTCTGTGGACTCAAGTGACAGTAAATAGAATATCTGTGGTCACATACAAAAACCTAGAACATCTCAATTAACTCAGGTTTCTCCTTGCTCCCCTCACATCACAGATGGAGAGAGGGGTAGATGAGAGGAAAGAGGAAGAGAGGGGAGGAGGAGAGGAGGGAAAAAATTGATTACAGCACACTTGTTGGGAATCCGATTGTCAACAGTATCCTTCAAGAAACTCCCCCAACCCATTCATCTGAAACTGATAAAAAAAAAACAGTTACGTGAACTGTCACACCAAACTCTACTGTTAATCTAAGGTAATTAGTGTCAGAGTGATTCCCAATACATCATGGGAGGCATGGCAGTCTCTGAATTGCTTTAGCAGCAATCTGTTTCTCCATACTTCTGTGGCTTTGTCATTGTGTGTTTGAGAGTACTGGTGTTCATGCTTAGAATGTTTATTGTGATGCTGAATAGATGGCATATGAGCTCATGTTCATGCTCTACAATTTATACATGAAAAAGTCAATGACAGTAAAACATTTCTTTGAATCTTGTCCTGTCTTTCATATTTTTTTGTTTCAGTTTTCTCCTCAATTTAGGCATGTCCAGTTCCAACAACCAGCTAGGTTTATCCCTGTCACATGATGGGAGGGTAAAGGCTTCAGTTCGAAAAACACATAACTGCACAGCTCCATACTTGGAGAAGAACGCTTACTGACAATTCTGCTACATCTGCTAACCAACACCCATGCCATCCTACCCACCCTGAGAGAGTGAGGTTAATTATGCTGTCGGGACTCCCAGCCACGGATGGCGGTAGTATTGTTGGGAATGGGGTTAATGTCTAGATGTCTGCGCCACTTAGGGGCCTTACTTTGTTTAGGAAATCTAAATCCATGAGTGATTTTGGTCTTGTGGCCTCACAAAGTGCGTGTACAAAGTGGGTCCTATGAATAACTTTCCAATGTTGACATGTACATTCACCAGAATATCTCCTCTTTTGATGTAAATTGGGCAGTCCCAATTTTGGTTAAAACATGTTTAAGCTTACCCTCATTTGATGCCCTTTAATATAGTTGTCATCATAACAATGCGCCTGGATTTTAAAAAGTTTCACTCACAAGAAAGCTAGTGAGTAAACCAGCAAGTTAAAGTTAAATGTGCAAGGCAAAGAATTCTGGAATAATTCTGGTAGAATAACTTCTGTCTCATTGTAAAACTTAGCATTTATAAGTTTGTACATCTAGATCTGTATATGTAGGTTTGTCCAACCCCAATGAAGCATGCTCATTAGAATATTAGACCACACCCACATCATTCTTACATCAGTAAATTCATTTGGGTTTAGCTCGGTGTTTTGCTGTGTTTCTATTTTCTTTTTTTTCCCGTTTTATTCAAAAACTGATTCTTTAATACAACCCTCAAGTTTAGTATGATACCAACATTTTAGATTTTTTAATTTAATTCCAATGGGACTTTAAACAGTTCAAAGTTTTAATGTTGTTGATGCACAAGGTGCAAATATTGACCCACAGATGCAGAGACCCATTCACACAGCCAGACTCACACACTTTCAAAGAGCTTTGGGCTTTGAAGATCCACACTGGCATCTTCAGTACTCATGCAAAAAGTGTTTGTTTCTTCTGTGATGAATGGAGGCCTGTGAAGGAGTGTTGTAGCACATCTTCCTGCCAAACCGCCCTTGATCTCTTATACACACTCACACACAACAACTACACACAGCTTTTTTCACCACACTTACATTCCATAGCTTTATTTCTGTAACTATGATATGAATGGTCTCTATGTGTGATGTGTCCAAACATGCATGTTCAGTAGAACTTAAAAGTTCATGATAGCAATTCGCATGGCAATATTTCAATTAGTAGTAATAGTACTTCACTAATTACTAACATTAATATGTATAATACACTAAGCATGCTCTTGATGTTCACAGGAATGTTCAATGGATATTTCAAGAATCCTGATTAGTTTGCAAAGGGCTTGGCATAGCAGGTCTTAGAGGCTGGCACCAGGTAGCAGGCAGGCAGGAGATTGCCCCCTGCTGCTTCGCACTGTGACGTGGCACTGATGGTGACTAGGGCTGAAAGATACTGGGGCAATGTCACAGTCCAATATTTTACTTTTTACAGTAATTATTGCAATATTTGAAATTCAATAGAGAGCCAAAATGGAACTAATTATCCCTGTAGTGATGGAAAAGGTGCATTCAGTATTTGGATATTACAATTGTTTTCTAATAGTACAGTACTTACCACAGGAGCATGATAGGTATAAAATACCATATTGTAATGACTTTGTTATATATACTGCAATAACAATATGCCTTACAACATATTCAAATGATCAGGTGAAACTCTGAGAGCAAGACATTATTCGGACCAAAGTTATTTACATTTGTAAGACCACATTAATGCCAAGGTGCAACTCGGTTTGACCAGTCAGATCATTTGTTTTTTTATTATATGGTGTGTAGCACTTCTTGACTTTGGAATGTGTGAGCAGAAAATCACTTGGGCCTACCCTGTCCTACATGGTGTATGCACGTCTGCGTCATTACTACGCAAAAGTGTGGATACGCGAACAAAAGCAACTTCAGTCTGGCAATACAAATCGGATTTTTTCACTTTAGACTCTATGTTGAATTTAACATACAAATCTAATTTGTCGTGCTGTGCGAACAAAACCTTTAACCCCAGTGTGCACACACAATGAATACACATACAAACAAACACAGGCTTCCCACAGTGCCCCACACTCTAATTTAGCTCATTCTAATTTTGTTACATGCCCTATTGTACAATACCAGATGGCATTTAAACCGGAGCATACAAATGCATTCACTTTTATTCAACACAATTTTAGAAAGAGAAATCCATTCATATTAGTTTACCCCATATTTAACTGGGCACTAGAGTGGAACAAGCAAATTGTTTTACAAAGTGTTTATTGCTTGGGTATTTTAAGATTACTGCCTGTCGTCAAGTTGGTGCAAAGAGCTGTAGGACAGAGTAAACAGACGTCTGGAGGGTTGCAGCCCTACTACAAAATCTGTGATTTCGGTCACTGTGGTCTATATTTAAAGAACTTTATTCCAAAATGTTGTGTATTTCTATTAATTTTGGACATAAATGGGTTTAAAAAGTGCACACACTCTATGTCTTGAATAAAGGTGGCATTGATCATACTGTAGCATTGACATTTTTTGTATGTGTAAAGCCCACTTCCAACAATGTATATTACCAAAAAGAAAGAAAATGCAATGTAATGCATTTTGTAGAGAAACCCTTCTTTTATAAGTGAAGTAAAGTGTCCATTGGTCATACGTGAACACACCACAGCACACAGTGTGAACAATGTGAAATTCTTCTTCTGCATTTAACCCACTCACCAAGTGAAGCAGCAGGCAGCCAGGAACACAGCACCCTAAGAGCAGTGTGTGGGGACGGTACCTTGCTCAAGGGTACCTCAGTGATACCACTAGCAGTCCTGGGATTCGAACCCACAACCTTCTGATCACAGGAGCAACTCCCTAACCACTAGGCCACCAGATGCCCCATCAGCTCACCACAAAGTGTTCTTGGAGCAATGCTATTGAAGAACCACTTTGATGCAAAAGAACCAATTTGTAAATGAGATGTGTGAGTGTGAAGAACCTTCACATAATGTATAGGTGCTTTATTACTTTAAGGGTTCTTCCTAGAACCTTTACTTTATGTGAAGGTTCTTTCAATTTTAAAAAGGTTCCTCACACTCACAGTCTCATTTACAAAAGTGTTTCTGTAAAGAACCATCCAGTGAAAAGTCAACTGAATTTGCATTGCATTAAGAACCCTTTTCGGTGCCTTTATTTTAAGAGTGTATATATGAATGGCGGTGTAAGGAGAAAAACACGATATAATGATACAGATTAGTTAAGCTAATGTTCTTTGATTTATTACAAACTAATACTTTGTATAATTTCTTATTTTTTGGCTCATAAGGTAGAGTGAAGTTATTGAGGGTTGGACGGGCTTTATTACACCAAACCTAATCTCATTATCCAATTTGTACCCTACATTTTCATCTCAGTTAGCACTGGAAGCTAAGAGACAAAAACAGAAAGCGTGTGAAAGAAACACAGGATGGGAAAAAAGAAAAGAAAATATGAGACAGAAAAAGAGACTCAGGTACGGGTTGCTAGGTAACCACTCCAGCACAGACATGCAGACCCATAGCCTATCCGTCTCCAGCAGCCTCCCTGGCGATGGGCGCTGTGACAACGCAGCCACGTGCAGCCGTGGGCATTTATCACGGGGCGTGTGTGTAATGAGCACTCAGCACTGGGGAAATTGGGCTGACCTCTGGGCCAAAGCTGTTAGCTGGGACTGGTGGGAAGGCCAGTGGGGTCATGGCATCCTTGTCCCACCCACTTAGTGGCCAGTTAGCGCCAGACTATTGGTTTATCGTTGGCCCCATATATTCCTCAGACCTGCAGCCAACACTGCAATGTTTGTCCCACTCTAAGTTGCCAAGAAAAATGTACTAGCTTAGCTGGTACACTAAAAAGGCAATGAAAAAAAAAAAGTTGGTCATTGGCCAATAGTAATATATCTATGTGTCAACAATTTCTTAAAATTTTACTAATGTGTTGTTGCTTTTGCACTGTAAACATTTTACATTTTTTTCCGCAATGGAAGTTGCTGTGTGCTACAGCAAACACTACGCTTTAGCTTTGAGGTTCTGAGTTAAGACAGAAAATAATATCATATCCTAAAACAATTCTCCATTAACACAATTTAATAAGAGATTAGGCCTCATCCATGTCGAAGAAGTGGCACTAAATATGTTTTGTTAAAAACAAAAAATTAAAATTTCTATAGAAAAACTATCTAAACTCTCCAGAAGTACATGTGAAATGACAGTGCTTTCTGTGTCTTTCTCAGGTAGCCACAGCCAACTGCATGTCTGTAAATGCCATTACTTAACGTGACTAAATCTTCAGTTATTCAGACCTTCTTTATCCTCTCTCTCTCTCTCTCTCTCTCTCTCTCTCTCTCTAAGGTTCAGCCAGACAGAGAAAGACAATCAATACGCAAGCAGAAGGAGAATAGAAACAGCGAGTGAAATAGTCATTTTCACTCTTAGCTGGTCCCCTGAAAGTCGTGAAATCAAAATTTCAACTTTAAAATTGATAAGGATTGATTTCACTGACAGTGGGATCATAACGTATGCCTCTTCAGAGACCTGGGTAAAAGGCTACAGATGCCGGCCATATAAAGCAGGGAACAGTAAATCAGGCCAAGGCTCGACAATTAGCTTTTTACTGTTTTAGAATATGGGAAATCTTTAGAGCTTCATCAGACAGTATTAGACATCATTAGACCTCGGGGAATCCAGAAAAGACAAATGCGAGGATAAACTTGTTTGGACAGATGGATTGGCTGGAGTTCTCTGCCAAACTTCTCTCCTTCTTCAAATGCTTTACATAGATTCAGCTCCCGTATTATTAGGAAAAACTTTAATGCTGTGGATTTTCTTTCACCAATTAATAAAAAGGATAATGTAGTATGCAGTATTATAATGTATCTACAATATTTTCAAACATTATTCTTTATATGCATATATATTTCTATGTTGTTATATATAAATAACATGAACTGATGTGTAAATATATGCATTTACACAAAAAAAATATATCCCATCCCACATACAGCCTTTCAAGATAATGTTTAAGGCAATTTAGATAAATAACTTTTACAACTGAATTCTTCAGTTCTGCCCTCTCCACCAAACATTAGCATACTTTGTATACAAAATAACACCATGCTATAAATAACACTGATCCACAATGTTAAGAAAACTCAAAATAATAACAATCATTCTTTTAATGATCAAAATATGATAATGATGCTTGTATTTTAATTGCAAAATAAGGTCGTGTGTGAGAGCAGATTATTCACAGCCATCCAAAAGAGAATTAATGACACTTTAATTCCATTGAGGAGAGGAGCTGAAAACATTATTGGGCGGAGTGAACCGAAAGCTAATTCTTGTTAGAGGAAGTGATTAGTGAGTTTGAATGGGGAAGTCTTTACCAGAGCTAACATTGGAAGTACACATTGAGCTGCATGCTGGAGAACAGATGGTGTGTCATAAATTCTAGCCCCCTTTTCTGACACCTATTAGCATTCGGCTAACAGCCACAGCTTGCCAGCCATTTAGGTAATGTTTCTATCGTAGCACTTTGGAAAGAGTGATAAAGTGTGTTTTGGGGCCTTTTTAACAATTTAGGATACGTTTGCGTAATCAGTAGAAAGTGAGATTTTGCAAACATCACTAGACCACTGCTGTTTAGCACTAACACAGTGTCAAATTAATAAGAAACAATAAAGAACAGCAGCATTATAATAATGCTTCTTGATTTTCTTTGAATAAACTAAAATATCAGTTTTATTCTTCATGCAGATAATGAGCAATAAGAGCAATGCAAATTGCAACTGCATACTTGCTGCAATTTTAATCTTCTAAATCTAGGTAGCTAAGCATTTCTGCACCTCTCTCATTTACACTGTAAATGTAAACACCCTGATAGATTTGAAAGTTAACGCATTATTAGATGTACAATATTGCAGTCATTTTTTTTTCTTGTTTTGTCAATTTCATGTTTGCCAAACTGCTTTGGCAACAACCGTCATCCAAATACTTTATGAATGATGGTGTACCATGACATGTTAACCGCTTTGTTCAATCTCAGAGAAATCCCTCAGGCACATGCGACACACACAGGAGGATAGAGAACAGTTCACAGCAACAATGAGGTTTCATCCTCTCCACAGAGAGAGAGAGAGAGAGAGAGAGCGAGAGAGAGAGAGGACGGGGGGCTAACACCAATGCTTTCCTTAATGTCACGGAAAGATGCCGCTTAGATCGATTTGATGGTACATCTTGTCTCATGGAGTTCAATCTTCACCACAAACTTTTTTCATTTGGGCAGGAGAGCAAAGCTGACTGATTTTTCTTTCTCCATCAGATTTTCTCCCTCCACCCCCCCTTTCCCCTTGCGCCTAGGAGGAGAAATGGTGCTTGGGCTTCAGCTGTCCCATTACAATAGGTAATCTCGGGGCCTAGGCACGAATTTCAGAAATAAAAGCATCTCTCAGAAGGCGAGATCTTTCTGAAGCATATTACAGGGGCTTTACAAACAAACACATTCACGAAAATGGCCCAAGTGAGAAAGTCAGGCAAATGAAATTATGTTACCTCATGTCCGTGCCTCTCAGGCTGCTTGGCAAATAAACTGTGTTTGGTATGCAAGCTGTTTCAAATTGAGAGTTTGTTTCCAAATGACATTTTATGTTCACGTACAGTTGTATAAATATGCATCTGTCGTCACTCACTCATCTATATTCATTCTGCCACTCGCTCACTCACATGCCACCCTCAGATTAAGTTGCTGCAGTGGAAGAGTAGAGAAAGGGCAGCAGAAGTGAAATGGTCGTGGGTTAATTACAGCTGATCTTAGTGCAACAGCTGAAGAAGCTCCTCACTGCTCTTATATGGAAGAGAGAGTCTGGCATCTGCTGGCACGGCTACTTTTATGACCATCAATATGTGTGTGTGTGTGTGTGTGTGTGTGTGTATGTGTGAATCTGTGTGTGTGTGTGTGTGTGTTAGAGACACGGAGAAAGTAGCTGACCTGCCAAAATCTTCAGCTGTGTGTGCATGTGTGTATGTGTGTGTGAACAAGAGACAAGAGGTGTGTCCAACCCTGACCCTGGCCTCAGCACAACAGGAAAAGCTCTAAGCCGGCTAAAGTGCTTTCCTGAGGCTTGTGTGTCAGCTCCGAGAGGTGAGAGGTGTGGTATATTCTACACCAGCACTTGCAAAAACATGCATTAGGACCTGGCATGAAGTTTCTCCTCATTTTAAGCCTCTGCTATGCCTTCAAGAGTTTGTGGATACGCACATGCTGTCAATTAACCTGTGCTATAAATGTGCACATACACAACCAGCTCTTGCACCAAACCACATACACACACACGCAGAGAGCCACAAGCATGTCAAGAGCACAATTCAGCCTACATCTAATCCATAACTGAGAGTCCTTGGATTTCTTGATTGACCAGACATGTAACTCTGCATGCTTTCACAATGTACTGGGGCCACCTTTCTTAATTTGTACTAAAAAACTAGTCCGATAATTAAGCCTGAATGAATGAAATAAATTTTAATTATGTTAATACAAATGAACTGAACTGAAGTCACTTCAAGAAACATCCAACTGTAAAGTAATGTGTTAAAAAAAACATAAAAAACATGTGTCACCAAAATGGTAACTTTACAGGAGAAGGCAAAACATTCTTTACGTTTAATGTCAGGGAAAAAATGTTTTATTCTAACAAATTCTGGACCAATTCTCTTGATCCATTCTTCATTAAAGGGAATGTTGTATTCAAATGGTGCAGAAAAAGCAAAAATCGGAGAAAAATAGATGTTTTGGACAGCAATGGTATGTGAAAATAATGTAAGTAAGTAAGACTACTATAAAATGTAAACTTTGCTGTAAAATATAAAATTGTTCTTTCATTCAGGACAAAATCATAGCTGCAATAATAGAAATAAGAACTGAAACAGAAAGCACTGCTTATTACTGGAGGACATCAGGGATTTTATTTGGAAGCGCCACCCAAGAACATACAGTAGTATAAACAAAAATGTAAATCAATAAATGCTCAGTGTGATAAAATCTTTGACAGCCAGATTTAGTGCGCAAAGCTCAGTGACCAGTGTCATCCAACAACCATGACCACTATGCGGAAACAGAATATCTGACAAAACATGTGTGGATATTGATACTTTGGTATCTTTAGTAACATCCCGAAGCGTACTCACATAACAGTTAACCAATCGTTAAGCTGACCCCAGTCATGTTTCATGCTCATGCTGCTTCGTGGATGCTGTATAAAGAACAGACATTTGAAAAGCTTGATTAGTTTGGTGCTTTTACTACAAAAAAATGGTTCTGAACTCAGACTTGCACCTGTTTACCTCACACACACAACCACCACCAACACTGCCAAACAAGTGTGTGAGTTTGCTGGTGTGTGAAGTGCCAATGCGCGTGCAGATTTACGTTTCTTCCGGCCTGGTTCAATGTGGGAGCCAAAACTGGGTTTAGCTGAGGAATTCAGGACGCCGCGGTCCTCCACATTCACACACTTTGATGCCTCAGAGGTTACAGCGGTGTCACCAAGGTAACCAAAGTTGAAGGAGGACCACACGAGTGAAGACAGAGGTGTCATGGTATCAGATGGACAAGTGCGGCTAAACTAATATGATAAGTGGCCTAATGCTAGCTTGGGAGCTTTGCGAAGCGTCTTAATCTGTTGTGTTTAACACTCTCACAGGAATAGCCTGGCATCCAAACTCTCTTCTATCGGCTGCCATTGGGAAAGAGGTCACACTAAACCCTGGTGGCTCAGGCTCATGGAACATCAGTTGACACTAGAAAAATACAGCGACTAATAAATCTAGCGTAACAGGCCGGCAACTCAAGTTTCTCTCCAACCCGAAGCTGTGATATATCAGAGTTGTTCCTTTTAGACTTGCCATTTGGGAGCTAGGAGCTCCAGCAGGTCATTTGTACAACTTACTTTTAAACTTTAATACTACTGGAAGCACAAATGGTGGTAGAAGGGAGCTTTGGCCTTTGCCGAGATGAAATCGACCCTGAGATCATTTATCTTTTCGGCAGGCTCTTATTTCTCCACTCCAAAGATTGTCTCAAATAATCAATGCCACAAACTCGCTGTTTATATTTAACCACCAACACACCCACCAGTTGCCCCGAAAATGTCAAGTACCTGTCACAGGACTCAACCAAAATCAGAGTAATAATGCTATTTTGAGTTTTCAGAGGTTGGATATATAGGTCTCCCTCTGGTTTTCCTAGTGCGGTAAAGCTTCTAGATAGTCCTACCTTTCGGAGAAAAAAAAACAATTACAGTGCTTTGTGAAAGTATTTACCCCTTGGTATTTTTACTGTTTTGTTGCATTACAAACTGGAATTAAAATTGATTTTTTTGTGAGACAATAATTCAGATGAAACAACAGAAATATTCACACCCGATGTCAATATTTTGTATATTTTGTATTTCTCTTAGCTCAGCACATCTAGTCACTGGAATCTATGCTCATTCTTCAAAGCAAAACTGCTCCAGCCCCTTTGATGGCTAATGCTGGCATAAAGCGTCATGCACAGATTCTCAGTTGGACTAGGTCTTTCTCAGACATTTAAATATTTCATTTTAAACCACTTCAGTGTAGTTTAAGCAGTATGTTTAGGGTCATTGTCCTGATCTCCGTCCCAGTCTCAAACCTTGATCAGAGTGAAATAGGTTTTCCATCAAGAATTTGCCTTTGTTTAGTGCCATCTATCTCTCCTTCAGTCATGATCAGTTTTCTAGTCCCTGTCGATGAAAAGCATCCCCACAGCATGATACTACCACCATCATGCTTCACTGTGGGAATGGTATTCTCAGGGTGATAGGAAGTGTTGGGTTTGCAATTTTAGTCTAACCTGACTAGAGAAGCATTTTCCATGTGTGAGGAGTCTAGAAGATGTTCTTTGGCAAATGTGTTTTCTTTTTTTTTTTAAGCAATGGTTATTTATTATCTCTCTTCCACAAGCCCCTTCTTTGTGGAGTGTACAGCTTAAAAGTGTTCCTATGGACAGATATTCCTATTTCCACTGTGGCATTTTGCAGTTCCTTTGGTGTTATCTTCGCTGTTTGCAATAAATCTTGTCAGGTTTATAGTGGTGCAATTTACTTTCCATTTTGTTATAATAGATTTAATGGCACTCAACCCTTATCTATACTACTCTGCCCTGTTTGGAGAGCTTCTTGGTCTTCATGGCTCTTGCAAAGTTATTTTGCAGACTCAGGAGCCTCTCAGAACAGGTGTATTTATACTGATATCATGTGACAGATCATGTGGCTCTTTGATTGCACACGGGTGGACCTAAACCAAGCAATTATGTGACTTCTGAAGTTAATTAGTTGGACTAGTTTTTGTCCCTGCAGTTTTTCTGCCCATCTTCATGTCATCTTCAACATTCTGCAATGTTGCATTGGAGGAAAACGCTTACTGTTAATTCTGTTATGTTGGCTAATTTTTATGTTTTTTTCCCCAAAATGTGTTTCAAATAACTATAAACTGCACTAAATTTTTATAGTGCACCAAAATTTGTAGATAAATGCCATGTTTCCTTTTTTCTCTGTCGAGGATGTGTTATTCATATGCTCACACGTATTTACTGATGACATGCAGCAGTAAATCTCCTTAAAATGTACAGCACTGTTTCAGGCACCCTCAACATTAATTTTAACAAAATATGTCACATTACGCAGTGTCATACGTTCACTTAAGGGTAATTTGTTTGTCAAAATATGCTTGTCATACACTAGGCTGTATCAATATAGCCCACATATCAAAACTGGGAGGTGTGCATGCTTTAGTAGTCTGAGCTGGTCTGAGCAATTGCCAGAATCAAGTTTAAATCCCTGCACTGACTTCCAGCTGCCTGTAGGGGCTCCCACGCCAGCTAAGGGAGAAGTTCTGGCTTTCTCTAACAGTGTTTACGGTCCGTCAAGTCTTGTCAGGCACCACAGCTTGGACAACACTGCAATCCTGGACCTTGGCACCCTCCACTAAGTACCTCACATACAAATGTTATTCATTGCGTGAAGCGGGCTTAAGCCTTAAAGACCATGTCTGCTTTTCTCATCTATGCTAGCTATACTCCTACCCCAATCAGCGGTGGTTGGACAGACAGACTGACACAGAGACAGACAGATAGAGTGAAGAGACATGATCTGCTGTCTTGAACTACCCGCAGGATCAAAATTAGACTGCCCCAACTCCCCCACCCTAACCCATTCCTCATAAACCATCATCTTTCACATTTCTCCGAGCTGCCACTCAGTCACCCTCCCAGGCCTCTACACTTAAGCAAGCAGAACCTAATCTTCTCAAATTCATTGGCTAGAATAATCAAGGGGGCACATGCTGAAAATACAGTGAGTATTTTCGGGGTGCAGGATTGGTGGACATGTGTTCAGGGTCTGCAAATGCCTCCGTCCCTCAGACGAGGTTGACTCGTTAGGAAAACTGGGTATATGTTTACACTTCCGTTGACATGACTGTGGTATCAGCGGGCCAGCTTGAGTGTCAGCCACCCTCTGGCTGACCCTGGTGGGGTGGACGTGTTTACAGAGGTGTTCTGACAAACATTTGTCCAGTGTGGCCCGGCTGGGAAGACCGTAATACAGTGTGTTTACAGCCACTGCTACTCTGACGCCTTGCAAACAAGATCCAACAAGCTGAGTTGGCTAATATGCCATAAGAGCTCTGAGATTAATAACAGCTACAGTTTAGCCATTAAGTATACATGCATGGTCGACCTAGCATGTTAGTCTTCCTTCTGTCAATCCCATATTTACAACAGGGCAATGGGTGCATATTAAATCCCAGAAAAGCTCACACTCTCACACACATATATACAGTCCAAGTACTGTGTATGCACACACATCCCACAGTTCCCAAATGTCAAGACAGGCATGTGTGAAGGACAAGACAAGGAAGATTGGTGTCTTTAAGGGCCATGAGGTTATTCTAATGGTGTCATACATCACTCTTTAGAAAGGCACATACAGCCAATACATGAATGCTATGCCATTACCATCTCCCTGTTTTAATCATGGTTCCTGTCACACTGGTAATCAACACCATAACTTGTACCCTGGAAGATCATTCACAGTTACCTGAAACTAATGTGTACACTTGTACAAAGTGTCTCGCTGGTCTTTGAAGTGCAGGGCTGCCTTTTCAGTAGCTCTGCTTTAAATGCTGTTGTGACAATGCTAATTGGCGTAGTTTATGAATGTGCTAAAAGAACTTCCCCTAGTGTTGGCCGCAGCACCAAAAGCAGCGCAGGGTGAGAACTAACACTCCAGGACCACAAACAGTGTCAAGGAGCTTGGGATTTCCTGTGATCAGCTCATGCTCTCACACACCTCCCTACCAGTGAAGAGCCCTTGGCATGGGGCTGCGACTTTCACCACTTTCCCTAACGTCTCTTCCATGTCTCACCTAGCTAATAAGGTGAGGATGTTCTTACGTCAGGAGGAGGAAATAAAGGCAGTTCTCACCTCTGGGAACATCACTCCTGCTCTTGTTATGTCTATGAGCTACATTGCACTGGATGGATTGCATTAATCTAGATAATGGGTGAACTGGGTTTCCACCCTGGCACTTTAGATTACAAAACCGGATCCTTTTTCAAACCCTTGATTTTCACTAAAGTACAAGCAAATTTTAATCTTGTATATAACACAGCTGTGCATATTTTTGTTTTATTGATTGATTATCATAACATTGTTACCTTCTCAAAAACACAGAAAGTCACCCCCATTACTGATCAAAGTACTTATCATCTTAATAATTGAGTTAGTTATTAAGTTAGTTTGATCATTAACTGGCTAATCAGAGTTTTCTT
Source organism: Brycinus macrolepidotus (assembly GCA_037974445.1). Taxonomy (NCBI): domain Eukaryota; kingdom Metazoa; phylum Chordata; class Actinopteri; order Characiformes; family Alestidae; genus Brycinus; species Brycinus macrolepidotus. The sequence goes on along the minus strand of JBBPCZ010000115.1, from coordinate 13,050,564 downwards.
TAAGGTCAAACAATAAAAATGGACTTAAAAGAACAGTAGCAAACCATGCATAGACTTTCAAAGACTAAATTTACTTTGCTGGGAAAAAATAAACCATGAAAGCACTATAAAACAAAAAGTGATGTAAATGTGTGTGTTCATTAAACTCCTAGTGTCAGTTGCCCAGACAATGATTAAGCTTTGTCCCGGACTACATGGCATTCTCAAAGATTCTCCATTAAAAAGAAAATCCTTATCTCACCCTAATAGTAAAAGAGATCAGTCAGAGAATTTATCAAGAAGATTTAGTCAGGTATTTGAGTATAACCACATTATTTTCTAATTTCATTAAAATTCATTAAAGAGTTTCTTAGTATATCATGTCTCTCTTTTGATGTAATGACAGCATGTATTTAAGCTGACATAGATGAGTTTGTGCAAAAGCCTTTGAAGATTAAATTCAAGCCACATGAGAGTTGTCTGAATTTGTGCTTCTATGGAGGGGATAAAAAATACGACCTTCTTGCATGAAGGTGTCAACATGGTCAGTGTCACAAAATTATATCTAAATAGTGACCTTGAAATAGCACAGAAAAAAAATAATCTCAGATTCTCCATATGGTCTCAGGCGCGTGGACCCCACTGTGTATATAAATGAAATCTCATTGTCTGCTAGTGTCCTTTAGGATTTCTAACAGTATGTTACTGCTAAACGCTGGATTAACACGATTAACCACGAACATTTGAAGTTCGCAAAATGCATTCCTTATATTTTATTTGAAGCCTACGTCAAACATTAACATGTATTTTACCTTGTATGATGTTATTTTCTAAACCAGACTCCTTCAGTAAAGAGCCTCTTATAAAGCTCTTTACTAAAAAATTGTCACTGATATATCTAGGAGTACCATAAGGCTTTGAATGATATTTCTTTCTGTAGAAAGTGGTCCCCCTAGTTCTAAATCAACATGATTCAGTGATTTCACTGTTACTTCCTAATCATGTTGGGAACATGTAAGGCCTTCATTCCAACTCCTGAAGTCCTAACCAATGGTAGAGCACTTAGATACAACAAGAAAAAAAAACATCTGATTGGTCAATAAGATATTACATCTCATTTTTAGAAGCAGCTGTCTTTTCCATTGTTTGAAAGTTTCATTAATTCTTTGATGAATTAATCAATGCCCCACGGTGGCGCAGTGGGTAGCGCTGTTGCATCACACCTCCAGGGTTGGAGGTTCGAAATGTGGTGGCATGGGTTTCCTCCGAGGTCTCCGGTTTCTCCCACAGTCCAAAGACATGCATGTCAGGTGAACTGGGGATTCTAAATTGACTGTAGGTGTGAGGGTGTGAGTGAATGGTGTGCGTGTGTGTGCCCTGCGGTGGGCTGGCGCCCTGCCCAGGGTGATTCCCTGCCTCGCACCCATAGACCCTAGTAAGGAATGAGCGGTTACAGAAAATGAATGAATGAATAAATCAATACAAAATTAATCAATCAATCAATAGTATGTACTTTCGGTATATACTTTTTTTGGCAGTGTAGAGATATTATAGTACATATTCGTAAGAACTACAGTCACTACAGAACTATAGTTAAGAACTATACGATTACCAGAAAGAGAACCACATGCAGCATTTCTAACAATATCTGAAACTGATCTAGGGAAATATTCACACCAGGCAGATGGAGTTTCAGGGTATACGTCTGCTGCGAGTGAGATGCAGGACGGAGCGTGCTTGTGCTGTTTGGGTAGCACTTAGAGAAGGCAGAGTCAGGTTGCACTCTGTTAGCATTCCTTTCCCATCGCAGCCCTTCAGAGCTGAACTCTCTCTCTACCCTTCCTCTACCCTGTGCCCTTTACAAGCAGGCTTTTCCTGGGCCACCGCATCAGCTCTTAGCAATGTGTCACCACAGCATGAATGCTCCCAAAGCCCTTAAAGCCTCTTTACCCTGGAGTAGAGTGCAGAAAGACTTAGTGTTCTCCAGGGAATGGTATTATTTGTTGTGATTGTAGGAATGTGTAAATGATATTACAGTTGCTCTTAATCATTTAGTACAAATGGCCAACCACAAAGTGCACTCGATAAATGCAGTTTCACTCAACGGCAGAGGATTAGGATGCACTGCAAACACATGTTCAACAGAAGGGAAGTGCTGACGTGATGCTTCATTTAGGACATGGCAGAAATATTTCCATTATGATAAATTAGATATATGCCAAATGGTTAAATAAACAGTGCTTAATTATTTAACATCAGTCATTTCAGCATCTCATAACATTTAATTTTTATTATTGTTATTTCTTTTACATTGTGGGAACATTTCATGACAAAGGGAACAAATAGATGACTTGGAATCAACTTTTATTGCATTAAAGGATGTATTATTACACCAAAGGATGTATTTTTACTCCAATAAAGAAATAATTTCAGTGATACATTTGAGGTTTTGTTAGAACAGTGATTATATGTTGTGTCTCAGATGCTAAGACAGGGCTTCCCAATCATTTTTATGCCAAGAACCACATGTAAATTTAATATTTGTCCCAAGACCCACCCAATATGAGAAATAACCTTGTCAAAATACTCCTTAAGTACTTAATACTTCATTATTACATACTTAATAAGAGTGTGAAATAATAATATTTTTTATGGTATTAGTATAATAATAATAAATAATATTATAACAAATAATAATAGTATTTGGATGTAATTCATTCATCACTTAATTTCATTATGAACACATAAATACATTTAATTAATATTTAAATGGACGTTGGTTCTCATTTTGTTATCAGGTAACTTAGTAGTCTTGCTAGGTCTGTATTCTGATTGATGTTGCTTTCAACCTGTCCATCACCAGTCCTGACTAAGAGGAATATTTTTTTCATGTTTCTAGTTTGTTGCAAGTAGCAAAAACAGACTGGAAGCTTTGAACGCAACAATTGTGCATCCCTAGTGCCATCTATAACCACACTTTGTGGGAGTGCTTGCTGTGTGTAACAAGTATTAAATGCCACTCTGTTAATGCAGGAGTGTTTTGTAAGTGGGAGCTAAATGAAATGAGGTTCATTTAGCTATGCTTTTGGAAAACAAAAACATGTACGCACTTTCTTTCAACCCACTCACCCTCTACAGCTGGAAAACTGTTGGAAACCATGTTCCTCATGTGAACATGAAACATAGACCACTGTGACACCCAAGGCCATAGTTTTGGACACCAGTGAGTGCAACTAATAGGTATGTAAGAACGTATTTCAGTAATGATTCTTCACAATTTTCGTGTCTCTGTTAGGATCGTTGTAGAGTAAGAGTAATGGGGTGCTTGCTGCACTGGCCTGTCTGTTAATAGTCATTTTAAAATTGTTGCGTCAGCTCCATGCACATCTTTATGGTTTCCAGCCCATCGGCAGCAGCACTCTGCTCCTACTCCCATCAGTTCCACAAGACACACTATTCTCAATACAGCCTCAGAGCAACACAACCAGACACAACAGATGAGCTGTGAGCTCTGAGCTTCTAAAGCAAGTGATAAGCAAACATTTACATAATGGTTCACATATATGTGATGAAATCTGAAATGCTACAGATGATCAAATTCGTTTTAGTTATGTAGTCTATTAAGAGATTCATTCCAGAATTCTGTGTGTACATTCATAACAGTTTTAGAAGTGCTTGAAAAGTATAATGTATCATGTAACATTATATGCTAAAGTAAAATGGAAAACATTTTTTTGTCAAATAAAGGTGGTATTAATCATAATAACATATTTCTTGTATATACAGCCATGGAAAAAAAATAAGAGACCACTTTTCCCTTTTTTTCTATTCACTGTTTGTACAATTTGCCGCAGTGTGTGTGTGTAAAATGCACAGGTTGCTATTCTATAATGAACTATTGCAGTGTGAGCTGTGTAAAAAATAAGAAATGCCTCCATATGTGCTGTAAGTACAGTAGTGTTTGTATAGCAGCTGTTCTATGTGCTGTATTCCAGCAGCTTCACTCCTGATTCAGTTTGCTGATGGGATGAAACAGAGCTCACGCATGTACACACTGTGCTCTTAACATTACTATTTTAATTGTTGCAATTCTAAAACAATGTAAGAATGTTGTGTAGTTTAACATTTTTGTTTGGAATTTTGAATCTAGTGTGGTCAATAGTGTATAAAACAATAGTGACATGCACATTTTACATGGACACACTCTCACAAATTGCAAAAGCAATAACCAGAAAAAAAATGATGCCGCCTCTTATTTTTTTTCCATGGCTGTATGTAATTTTGTACCTAAACTTTTTTTGATACTGTATGATAAATTGAAGGTCAAAGGCCACTCTTTTTTCCAGTCTGGATTTAGGAAATGAGTTTTGCAGTAAACCCAGTGTGAAGGTTCAGAATCCTGCTCTGACCACTGTGTGGATGTCCCTAGGCCTTCAGTGTCAATCTAAAATGCTTGTGCAAGGGGACGACCCGTCAAACGGCACAAATTGGATGAAATATTGCGGGGTCAGTGCAGCATGGGCGATGGCGTGACATTGGGGATTGTGTTTAATTATGGCACCGTGTTCTCTGCATACTGAAGACTTGAGGTATGGCAGCCATGTTTAGCCAGAAGTCTATTACAGACACACACTGGCCTTTAACCACACCGTACAGTACATTACACACACATATGCATGAGCATATGCTCCTGCGCACGCACGCACACACACACACACACACACACACACACACACACACACACTCTTTTCTAGCATATAGTCATGCAAATCTCTTGTGTGCAGAGATTAATAATGGCACTAAATTTAGTAGGAGGTGAAAAATTCATTTTAGGTTGATAGGCATGTATGACACTCAACATTTTCATTTCCTACTCAAGTCATCCTTACACCCAGTTTGAAACTTTTTTTAAATGAAACGATCCAGTAGAATATCAGTCTAAGTGACACCTAGGCACTCAGAACATTTCTTCTCTGTTCCTTTAATCCTTGCCAACAGATCTCCATATCCACAATATTAGTTGGAGGAAAGAAGACAGAAATTAATTTTTAAAAGACCAAAGAATCTTCATGAAGAAATCTACATCATAATAATGGCATCCATGAGAAGTAACATTTGGTCATTAATGTCAGGGGGGATATAAATGCAAGATTTATATGTACAGTATGCATTAATGTAGCTCATCCTTCGGGGTCAGATTCGATGAGTGATAATCTTATGCTAAAATATTCTGCGGCAGAGTCATCTGATTCTGTGAAGAGGCAGCCCAGTTTGTCCTATAAAGCCCATCCGTCTACAGTCTGTTCAAGCAGAGGTACCTTCAGAAAGTGTGCACTAAAGTACGTCACAGGAACTTCGTAAAGCACTTTTACATGGCTTACATGGACACATCTGTGATTGTAATGTCATCACTAGTGTCCAAAGAAACAAGGTCTTTTCTGCTTTATTAGATCATTGCAAAGTCTTGTAGGCCATCACCTTCCTACAGGGTATTGATTGTGGTTCTTCGCTCTCACAAAACTCATACAGCTTTCAGCTCAGGCCTCTGGCACTGCTGCAGAGTCATAATTAAGATTTACTGACTTACATTTTCTAAAAATGTATTTTTTGAACCCAGTGTCTCCCTCATATTAGAAATATACTCTGCTGCCGGGAAGGGGAGGTTGTTGTAACAATACAGTCATAATACACAGTAACGCTATGTCAGATGTACAAATGTATAAATGATATTTTATGGTGAAGGTTTACTTAAAGTGTGTTTTAAAACCTACATTGATAATGAATAAGCAAATAAGGTAGGGAAGAATGACAATGTTTTTTTTATTAATTAATGTTTACCTAAAACATTTAAAATAGTTTAAAAACATGACAAGAATGAATACATAGGCAATGCAGAGAATGCTAAGAACTCTATTATAGGTGTGGTTCACTCTGAGACATTGGCCAGAACACAGAGAGGCAGAGGACTGAACTTTCTGCACGTTTAGTCACACAGACAGCATGAGTACATGTGCTTATGTGTAGCAGTCTGCTTCGAACCCGTAACTAATAACTTACTACAACCACGAACTAAACCGTGTCTGTAATGGTGAAATTAACTAACAAGGATACAAGGCTTAAAAACAGTTAGTAAAAGATCACTCATTATATTTATGTACACGGTAAACTAAAGAATGAATACTCTTCTCTGTTTCCCCAGAGAGTGGGATGGAGAAGGCCGTGGGGTGCAACGCTTTCTTCTGAAAACAGTGTTTTAAATAGATAATCTGGGGTCAAGTGGAGTCAAAGCACACTGTTTTTTAAAAACATGTTAATAAAAATTGCCTGCCAAAATATAGCCTAGGTTAACCTCATGGTCCATCAGTTGGAACCCATCCTGAGTTTGCTGACTCTGACATCATCATTTCACGTATTTCATCACAGTATGGGAAAGTCACATGACGGATTCTGCACCGCAAGGCGAAGATGCAGCAATAAACATTCGGCTAGCATTTCCTCTTAAGCTTTCCTCCAGCCTGGAGGAGGGCACTATCAGAAAGTCATGAGGACACACACAAAGACTTCACAAGCAACAGAGGGAGGGTGTCCTGGGTTAAAACAATGGTAACACCCACCCTAACAAACATGTGCCGGACCACAAACCAGCCTCCTCCGCTTGACCAGCGTGCTCGTGAGCCCACTCGACAAATGACTGCCTCATAGGCCCTTTTGTTTTGCTAACTGGTGACTGTGAATGGGGAAGAAAGGAAAACTTTGAGTAAACAAGCCGTGCTTACCATCTCAATAGAGCTGCATGGGTGTTCCTCGGCACAACAGGCCGGGCCACAAGGCAAACTGTGAAGCCTCAGTCGATGCCAAACAGGCTTCGACAGTGTACAAAAACAACCCACTCCATTTTGATTCCTTGCCATTGTTGAAGCCCAACACTACAGCAAGAAATGGTTTTTGAAGTGCAGTACCTCAAGTACTGCTACTGTGTGAACGTTTGTGGGTTCTGCTCAGTGTTCTTTCTACAACCTTTGACTACCAGAAGAAGTTGAACGTAATTCATTTATGTGAAAAGCATGCAAAATAACAGAACATGAAGCATATGGAATAACACAAGTGTGTACATTTTGCAGCGGTGAAAATGGTATATATGGATTTTACTTTTTTTTAATAGTTTTGCTTTGATTAGTGGAAAACATTATTTCTGCATGAATGAAATTATAGCTAAATTATTTTGTTTTTCAGTTTTTCTGATTTTGGCACTTAAAGTGTTGATGTACCATATTTTATTCCTGTGGAAATATACACATTTAAAGCAAGTACATTCAGTGCATGACTTTTTTCACTCAATGCTTTCATGCATTTATATCTTAATCCACTCAGAAGGTAAATGTAGCCATAACCTATGCACCCAGTGTTCACATTATATGATAATGCAAGTACTGAGTGCCTTTGTCTTCTCCTCTCCCATTACAGACTGAACAGAATATTCTTTTATTAGTGACTAGTTTTGTAACGCTGCCAAATAACACTTGATTGCCCTTTAATTAAATATTAATGGCCGTCATTACATCTTCATTTATAATTAATGCCCGTTAACGACTGATATTGCACATTAATGTAATTAAACATTAGTAAAGCAGGAATGTAATTCTGCTCTCTCTAACGACTGGACAGCTTTATACAACTCAGGCCGAGTTGGCCTAAATAAAGGCCATGGCGGAAAAGCAGATGGGTGGGAAATAAATGTCCCGGTGCTCTGGCAGGACTGGCAAAATGGTTGAAGACTGTGAAGAGTATATAAAAGCAGAGATTAAATAAAGTCAGACTCCTCCATTTAAGAAATATTAACCCTTAGAGGCTGAGAGATATTGCTGTAATTTTGCTATACTATAAACAGTGTATGCTGTTGCTGATGGAAAATACTTCTAAAATGTAATCATTATTTGCAAAAGGTGACTACACTCTGGAATTTGCAGAAACTGTAGTCAAAAAATGCATCTTGTGGTCAGAATTACTAGAAATGTTGCCACTCAGGTAAACTGAAGATGGCTATAGCAGCTCACAGAGCAAAGCTCTTCCTTATGTGAATATCCCCATTACAACCACATTACACTACTTCGACGGGGCGAAAAGGGAGGGAGAGAAAGGAAAAGATGAGCAAACATCTACCCGCAAGGTAATAAAAATAAACTTTTCACCAGAGCATTGCTGAGGCACAGGCCCTGCTCATTAAAACATAATCACTCCTCTCACACACTCCGAAAACAAATACACAGGATGAGCCTACAGTGCTGGTGTCCTCTGATGGCACTAAAACTTCCTATCATTAAAAGATTCTACAGCACTCAAGGAGCTAAACAAAGCCAGCTTTTTTTTGAAAAACCCTCATCATGTTGTATCAACTGTTTGTGTCGGAGAGAGAGAGAGACTTGCCTTCCCTCACTCTCGTTCTCCCTCCCTCTTTCCGCTGCTCTTTGATGAAGACATGGTGGCAGTAGTGGTGGATCATTAAGGCCACCACAGAGCCTTCATTGTTTGTCCGTTGGTTTTTTAACTAGAAAACAAGATCCTTAAGGGTTTGAGAAGGCCTGGAGAGGACCAGGGGTGGTGAGGCTAAAGATACAGGCAGAAAATATCTGGGCCTTTTTACAGGCAGCCAGGGTCATACAGACCAGGAATGGATTTATCTTAAATGTATACTTTTATGACAATTATGATCTAATCACTTGGGATGTAACAATACAACTTACTGTATTGCATTGAATCGTATCACATCATATTGTACCATACTGATAACATTTCGTTGTATTGTGACTAGTGTGTTAGCTTGTAGCTGGTTTATAAGCTTATGGTTAACATTAGCTTCTGATTGGACACTATAAAGCACAACGTTTGTTTCAGATATTGTAGTTTTGCCATGGTGAATCCTCCAATAAACTGAATTAGACATTTTCCTTTTTGCTGTACTGAAAAAATTTAACTAAGATACCACTGTAACATATTGAATTTTGTGAATTTTGTGTACACCTCAATTCATTACCATAAAAGAGTACAAAAGATTAGAGTAGAAACAGTTAACCTTTTCCATTTACATTTATTCATGTAGCAGAAAAAAAACAGGTTTGGTTGGTGTAATAAAATTTGGTAACACCAATGTCCTCCACACAGCAGACTGGTGTTTCAATCTCCATCTGGGTGACACCATGCCACAACAATAAGAGTCTTGACCCATTTTGCTTCCAAAAAGACAGATGTTCTTGTATTTCAGTGTAGTCTTGAGGAGTTGTTCTCCAGGCTTTTTGAGGGTCTTATTTTCAGTCCAGTCCCTGTACTTGACCAGTTTCAGATGAATTTTTTTGTTTGTAAACCCATATAGTGACCTATGTATGAATCATTCAAGAAAAACAAAGCCATCTAACTTAAGGCCTGAACCAGTGAAGAAACAGGTGCAGATGGTTAGATAATTACAGATGATCTGATCAGTGATTAGTATACTGCTGATGCTGAATGCTGAATGGTTGTAACACCACTCAGCACATAAATATGTGTGTGTGTGTGTGTGTGTGTGTGTGTGTGTGTGTGTGTGTGTGTGTGTGAAAATTTGACACTTTCAACTGCGAGTTCCTCAAAAGTAACATATATAGTCCATATACGAGATTACCATATTTGCATCTATATGAGTTTTAGATGTGTATTTATTGTTTTATCATGACAATAAACTTCAGCTCTGTTGCTTTTCTCCCCACTTTTGCCTAATGTGGAGAAACTGAACACCTTGCCCTATCTTGAAAATGTGCACACCTAAAGAGAATATGAACCTCACCTTACTTCTCAATCCATTTCCTATGATGTATGCAACCTCTTATGTTGTATGTTACCTTTTATTCATTTATTCATTCATTCATTTTCTGTAACCTTACTTAATCCTTACTAGGGTCGCAGATACCCAGAACCTATCCCGGGGCCAACGGGCGCGAGGCAGCGACTTACCCTGGCCAGGGTGCCAGTATTTAATTCCTTAAATACTCATAAGTACTTTAGAGCACAGTAACTCTTAACTCCACTATTATCATGGATACCAAACCACTCCTCAGTTTGAAAATGCAATGTGTCCAAGTGATTCGATAATTTGGAAAAGATGGTTAAAACCAACCCTAAAATGAAATCAGGCTCCTTGTGGCTGGGATCAAAGGTCTGAACACACATTACAATATCATAAAAATGCTACATAAAAAAGCTCTCCCTCGAGATTTTGAAAGGAAATAATCAAAGACGGTACGCTTACTCCTGCTTTTGGTGTCACAGGTTGACCCCATCAACACGTTAAATGATCAATCTGTGCCTGTGGAGCCCAAACTCCTCAGATGTCCATTTTGGTGAATGAGCAGCTTGTCCAGAGGTCGTGTCTTGCTGCTGATGAAAGATAAAGGATGCTTTATGTTATTAGGAGTTTTCATCTTGGCTCCAGTCTCAAAAACACATGGCCCGAAGGAACAAAATCATTTAATTGTGAATGAATTACTCATTGGTATGAAGAGGAAATGTCTAGTGTTCAGGCAGGATAGATGTACATCAGTCATGTTTTTAAGGACATTCCTGAGAAAAGATCTTCCAAGAAAAGCTCCTTTAGAAGCGTATAAAGTTTGTAATTGCAAGAACTTCATCAGTCATCATCAAATACATTTCAGTTAGTCTACGAACTCTAAAACAAAAATCTTTTAAACTGCTTGTACAAATCAAATTTGTGTATACATATATATATATATACCAAGCAGTTCCAAAAAACCAAAGCTGGTTTATCACTGCCAGAACTGTTGCTGCAAAAACGTTAAGGTCCCTTTGGCAGATGATGGCACATATGATCAAATCTTTAGAACTAAAGTCGTACCTTGAGCATCACCAGTTCTATGTCAATTGGGGTAAGACCATAGGACATAAGACCATAGGAGGTCCATATACATGCATTACAATTTTTAGACTCAGGCCAAATGTAACAGGTAATCCTTTGCCCACAGCTTTACAAATGTGGCTAAATGTGACAGGTCAATTAGACAGGCATGGGAGATAATTGAGGAAGTAATCGAGAGCATGCTGCTTTGATAAAGAAAGATTTTCCAGCACATTCCAGGAAAATGAAATGCATTCCATTTTAAACATAATAAAAACAAACAAGCATTGTTGCTGGTCGCCTCTCCAAGTCTGGCTCAGGGTGGATATAAATGCGTTGTTGTGTGGGCCACACAGAAAGGAGAACACAACACTGAATTCAGGAGAATTTTTATTGCACAGAAAGCACATGAGACTTGATTTATTGTAGGAGGTGAGGATGAACAATAAAATCAGAGCATAGGAAGACAAACATTTTGTTCAAGTGGCTTTCGCATTTTTCTTTCATTATGGAGACTATTAAGGCTTAAGTTCTGGAATGAATGTACGGGGGCTTGTGCTACAACACTGGATTCTCAGGGCAGTGCCTGGAAAGAAACAGCCTGAACAACTCCACTAGAACTAGTCTGACCTAAATACATTAAGTTATAACAATCACCTGTATCAGCTACTGTAGGCCAAAATAAAATGCAGATTGTTTTCAGCCTGGATGTACAAAAGCTGCCCATTGTGTCACATAAAACAAGGATCTGTGCAGTTTCTTCACTTTTAAATCAAAGTTAATTAAAAAATTACCACATGGAAGTCCATCAACAATGTTTGATAGATTTGTCATTTGCCTTAAAATTACTCATCTATTCTTTATTTATATCATTGTATTGAATAAGAGGAGTGCAGGCTATAGTCACACATTCAGAAACTGAGAAAATAAATAGCTTACTTCTTTTCAGAATCATCACAAACATGTATGAGTGTAATTAATTTGTTAACCATTGATAAATATTAGACCAGCTAGTGTGGCCATGCTTTATGTGTAGTTTCTTCACTTTTAATTGCAGTTTAGCTCTCAGAAAGCCGTTTACCTTATCCACTAGCTCTGATGCTTCATGCAGCTGGAAATACATGCACTGCTGCATGCATAATTGGTAGACAAAACTGAAGCAACCACGTCTTCTTTAACATCTCGATATAGAGCGATAGAGGCTTCACACCTCTGTGCCAAAGTTTTAGCTAAATTGAATTGGAGAGCTACTGGCATTGCACTCTCTCTTATTACACTGCAATCATCACATTTCAACTGATAAACAAGCTGAGTGATGCACGTTTGTTTTTGCCAAGAAAGTGCATGTCTGATGCCTTTCAGATGGAGTTTAATAAAGGCTCGACTAGCCGCGGATCAGACAGAAACACAGCCTGTTAGAAATGAAATGAAGGGATAAATAACTTACTTACACCCTCTTTAGGCTAACAAATGACCATCTTGTACGAGGCATACACAAATTTGTTGGCCGCACCTCTAATTATTAATCAAAAACTTGACTAACTACACTTACTGCATGGTAGAAATCAGTGCCCTGAACAAAAGTGCCATTTTGAGTGGTGTGACTTATAATCTGGTAATGGCAGTACAATGTGCATATGAGCCTGATTTGACTTAGGCATTTCTTTTCTCCCTCTGCCTGCAGAGATATGGTGGTGGGGAGACAATGAAAAATGTTGGGTGTTAGAAGTAATATTTGATTAAGCTAATAGAATTAGAGAAAAATTGTTACAGAATGTCTTGGGAAAACACATCTATTATGGAGATGTATTAGCAGTCCAATTTGTCGGAGCTATTCTCGTTGTTTCTCCTAATCACCCCTTCTTGTTTTTTACTGAACTGCTTCTACTGAACTTCTACTGAACCACTTATCATAACCTCTTGCATGCATTCTAATGCAAGTGGCCATCTCTGCTAAACTCAAAGTCAAATATCTGATCTTTGACTTGAAGGTAAAGGTGCCATTTAAATCAAACTCTGTATCTCTCATTACAAAATGACTTCCATTCAACCAATAACTATGTTGATGTGCTGAGAAAATTTGATATGCCACACACAAAAGAAATAAAGTGTAATTGCATCAAAGCAGTATAATGAACCTGCAGCAGAAGGAGGAAAAATGGAAAGGCAAGGTTTCGTCCTTGCCCAGATGAGAGGTTTCACTGTGTAAACAGCTTCTCCTTAAATCCACATTCACATCATATTGCATTACTCCTCTAGGACAATGTCAGCATTTCAAGCCTACTCGTGAAAGTCTAAGTGGGCTGCAAATTTGCAATAACTCTGCTAATTTATGCAAACTTTCTTTAGCCTGTTGCAACTGCAAATGTTTCACAAGCTGTGCAAAGGCGTTCACTAAAACATATTCCATAAAGCTCCACAAAGAACAAGTTTTCTTCTGCAGCCTACAAAGGATTCCAAGTTTCGTCGTCCCGGAGCAGCTGCTGAGAATAGACAACACTGAAGCTTTTGTGACATGACTCAAAATGAGTGGGTACGAATATATTAGCCCTCAACAACAGAATTTTCTTTCTATTCCTTTTCAACTCTCCCTACCCCCCTACACTTTTATTTAAAATATACACTCTGGTGAGCTCTTGTGGTCTTATTTGGGGCACATCCGGGCCTGAACTGCCTTAAGAAGAGAAGAACAGTTGTCATTGATACATTAATTATGCTTGGACCTGTGAGTGGGTGGATTTCGTTCTTGGAGGACAACACCATGATGCATGTTTTTCTGGCTGTGACAAAGAGCTTCTTAACTGTGATGGGGGCACATTTGAGACTTGAGTCATGCCGTTCACTGTGCACCAAGACCTTTGGCCATTGTATTTGTTCATTTTAATCAAACCCAGCAGCTAGCTTATGGTTAGGGGCTGCTGGAATGATGAATGAGAGCAAGCCCCAGCACTGGCCATTTTGTGAAGTCATGTTTTCCAGTGCATAAAGGACTGCTGTCTGAGTTGAGCCAACACACGCATCCTTTTGTGCCCCATTATTCAAATGGGCCTTCGTTTTAAAAAGTGGGCCTATTTCATCCGAAAGGCCAACAGAGTTTTAAAGGACAGTCTACATGACCAATAATGGGGACACACATGCCATTATAAATGTCTTGCTTCAGAATACCACAGAGAAGAATGTGGAAGTAGCCCAAGAAACAAAAGTCAAGCAGATGTTTAGAGCTTGCGTGAGCCAATGGTGATTATCTCACATGCAATGCATTTTTCAAATGGCGAGTTTGAATCTGCAACAAATGTGTTTATTGTTAATTACTTTTCCACTCCCTAGGTGGGCCACCACATTAGTCAAGAGCAGCCAATCATTTTCTTGGACCACCCTGCTCCATCTTATCACTATGCTTCATAAAAAAGTTCAGATATTAGCACTAGACTAATTCTTTCATGCTCCAGGTGACTGAGCACAGAGGGGGTCAGCCAGACAGGTTGACATGGCCAGGCTATGGCAGGAGGCAAGCAGGAATTAGATTAAATTTAGGCCTAATTTTGACTGGCAGCAAAGGACAGAAAAAAATAATTGATACTGAGGTAAAACACAGTAATCATTATCTCCTTTCTGCTATTAAAAGCCCTTGCTAATTTTAATTTAAGCAGTAAATACATTGAGTCTTTTGTGAAGTAGTAAGTTGGACACAGATTAAAAAATGGGAGTCCCAAGCAAGAATTGTGCTAGCTGGGTGCTGTACAAGTATACTCAACACTGCTATTGTCTTAGATGTCATTGGATCAAGACTGGTTTGCCACTTGCCACTATAGAAGCACCTAATAAATAGTGGGTTTAGTAGGGTGTGATGACTGGATGGTGGGGCATAACCTCACTAAATGGATCCTAGGCTTTACTTACATTTAAGTCAGTACTGATGGAGAATTTTTGATATTTTCAGTTTTAAAGAAACCATACTCAAATATTCCAGCTAGAAAATATTTATATTGGAATGAAAACACAGAAGGTTTAATAGTCTACTCACTGCAGAATGACATCAGTTGCTAATTAACTGCTATTTTACCTGCAGACATATTGTATATTTGTATATAAATTGAGTCCTCAGTATTTCAGTGTTGCATTTGGTTTAAATTAAATACAAGTATTAACCTATACAGCACAACATCCTGTCTGTTCATTCAGCACGTGCACACAAACACACACACACACACACACACACACACACACACACACCACACCACACCACACATACTTGTGCACACACAGCTCTTCCACCTTATTAACGGTGACATCTGATGCCACGACTGGGCAAACGAAGCTCAACAATTGATGTCAGAGCCTTACAAATTAAATAAATGGGAAAACGCTATGGTGTATTAAACACACTAAGTCCCCTTAATGAACAGTCACACATTAGTGCACAGCATCCTGTGCCAGACAAGTCAAACATGAGTTGACTAGAAAATAGCCACAACACAGAGAGAGAGAGAGAAAGAGAGCAAGAGAGAGAGAGATCAATGAACGGATTGCTTCCTATAGGTTGACTACAAATCAAAGAACCTGAGAGTTAAGTAAACCAGATACCATTTCAAGAACAACTGAAATAAAATGTCAGAGATGAAGAAATTTTTGTGAGAACTACAAAACCTAAGATAAAGAGTTAGGTAGAAGTAAACATTTTGGTTTTGTTGGAATATTACACTGAAAATGTAAAATAAGTTGTTGTATTCTTTTATTCAGAATGCAAAAAAACCAAACATGGTCCTGTTGAGGTAGAACGGGCCCTATTTTCTTTCTACCAACTGTACATCATATAAAAATTTAATTAATACTAATCCTCTGTCTAGTACACTAAATGGCTTGAAATGCAACACACGTTATAAATGGCACATTACTTTTCAAACCTGTTCATATTTTCAAACCTTTTCGTACCTTTTTCATACACAGTTAATCAAAGTGCATGCTATATTTGGCACAGCAGAAAGGAACTTCTTGTCTCAATAGGGTCAAATTTGGAGTGCAGAAAACAGAATACAGTACATAAAACACTCTTTTCTTTGTGGCGATTTTGCTTTCAATATTCCAAGCCCTTTGGTCTAATATTCCACAGCAATGTTCAGTGTAGACATGTTATTCTCAGATACAGCCATACAATCACTTGTTTTGCTATTGGAAAACATGGCATAATAGCTACAGATATAGTGGGTGGGAATAATGCATTAGAAGAGCCAGACATCTCTTATTTTCCGCCAAGGAGCCGAGCTGGGTGGTGAGAGGAGACAGGAGGGGAGAGAGATGGAATATCTAAAAGGGGTTAAGTGCTGAGGTTACCCATCCACGGAGCACAAAATGAAGGCTCTCACTTTGATGGACACCAGAACTCGGATCCCTGATGTCCCAAAATATTAGGTTTCTCTTCTAATAATGTTGGAAATATTGCCTACTGTCATGATTAATCTGGCCGGGCACTGGTGCTGATTGCAGGTGACGCGGTCACAGCGCAGTGCTCGTGTTAGTTTCCACACACCGTCAGCTTCACTCCCAGCTCCAGACGAGCCAGCCAGCACTCTGATAGCAGCTTTCCCCATCCGCTAATGGATTGTGACAGCCAAGAAGGAAACCTTTGTTTTAATTCAAACAACAAAGCCAAATAGCAAAACTTATGTACGTGCCCAACTTTTTCTTCCATGCCCTTTTTCCCCCACATCCTTTCTTTCCTTTCCCACTCGGTCATTTTGCTCTCCCATGTCTTTCTGCCCCATCTGTCTGTCTCTACCCTTGTAGATAACACACAAAGCAGTCAGTGGCACGGAGGGGTGGATACGGCTTTGAGGAGCCGAATAGTGCTTTGCAAGGCAGAGGGGGAAATGCGGAGGTATTTGCAGATGTGGAGGACGTCAAAAAAACATTTGTAAAATCAAAGGCTTGAATTATTGCACGGAGTTCAGCAAGTTTCACATGGCACTTAGACGCGCCATTGTTCTAGACGGGAACAAGAGGGCCCTTTCTTTCGAGGGGGTGAAAAACAACCTTGACCATTCTCATAATCAAATCTGTATGTCCCAATGGGCCATCAGGACAAGGACTCTGGCATTCTTTGCATTTGCCATGGTTAGAATGTACTGTTTGGCCCAACAATGGCAACATTGATTTTACTGCGCAGAGAATTTTGGTTGAGCTGAGCAAACTGAGCAGGACGGAGGGGGAATACCATTTTCAGCCATTCCCATGAGGGCGTGAAGGTCACCGTTGACCCTGCACCACAGAGTCCCCGCCACTCCCGTCCACCCCCGCCTGTCCATCCCAATCTGGGTCCATCCGGCCATGATCTCATTCTGAAAGCTGGTCTGGCAGGCAAACATATGCAGATTTTTTCATGCCCGCATGGAAAAGTGTTACTTCCTCTCTTTTGCCAGTTGCACTTCACCATGCTACCATGAGGCCTGTTGTGCTCCTGTACAATCGGTCTTTGTTTACAGAGTGCCGATTCTGAGATTGGGTACAGGGAACGGTGTTTTGAGAACTGATGTTACATTGATGTCCGGTTGCCATGGGGCCACAGTAGCAGCATGAAGTCATGACCTTCCTGTTTAGCCACATAGTAACTTATTGAGTTGATACAAATTACTCTGATTCTTTATCTACCAATTTAGCTGCTGGTAGTGGGCAGGGGTCACACGGCTCCATTCATGGAGCAGCTTTTGAAGTTACTGCTACCACTGTGAGACTTTAACACTTTGCCCCATGCAGTGGGATGGGAGGTAGGAGGTACGGGAGGGGGGGTCATCCCAAACAATGACCACCATTACTCCCCCACACCAAAACACTCAGATCAAAAGAACCCTCTCCCTTCATCATCAGTTTGCTCTGGTCAGCAGCAATGGACACGCTTTCCTCCATAGATATAAATGTTTTATTAGAGGTGACACCTCAGGCCGCTGTCTCCTTGCTCTCACTGTAGCGTTCAGAGAGGGATTTGAAGAGGATTCACTGAACCAAAACATTCAGGAAAAAAAAACTAATTCTCACACAATGCATACAAAGCACTTTTCAGTACATACCGAACTTGATCTAAACAAGAGCTCAATGCAACATGGCTTGCAAGGAAATAAAATAATCGGTACATCTCTATGCTCTAAAAGGCATTATGCAGCAGATTCCAGGACTCATCTTTTGCCAAATGATAACCTGATTCATGTGGCATGTAATATTCAAACTTCCTGTCAGCAGAGAAAATATAATGATTTACACAGGTATGCATAATTGATTGCCAATCAGTCTTCTAATCAACTCTCAATGAAGTCACTGTGGTTCTCAACCTGATGGATGAAAGAAAAACAGATGGTGGATTCTTAACAATAAGGCTTCAGCTTCCTTTAGAAAATGATCAGCTTCCTGTTTAACACTGATAGATCATCATAAAACATTAAATGTTCTCTGCTGTAACTGTAGCTGTAGGAAAATATAAGTCACTCAATACAAAAAAATATTTACTCTCTTCTATTCCACAAGCACACAAAATGTTTGTCTATGTAGAGAAAAGTCTGACTCAGACTGTTATGCATGTATGCATTATGTATAATAGCAGGCTATCTTTTATCTTGTGTGTGTGTGTTAAATGCATTTATTTAACAAATAGCATTTTCCATTGTTCATCAAAACCAGAAGTGTTGAAATTACAGTGTTCATAGCTTAATGGGAAGTAACTAAAATGTCTCCATTCACATGATTGGTCCTGGTGTAAAACACCAGCAGTGAAGCACTAATGAAATTTAAATCACTTAGTAACGGATAAAGAGCAAAGGGACAGCTCTAATGATACCACAACCTCATCGGCCACAGATGAATGTGTTCCTTCACATCCACCCACCTTAAGTGCATGGATTTAATTTGTTGACAATTGATACTGATCACCCCCAAAATGGCTTTTAATTGATACCGGTGCAGGAGTGGTGAACTTTAAATAGACATTTCTAATTATTGGATTTCAAAAGTGGGGGCTTTTCAGGAAATGTTATGGCATTTGGAAATGGATTCATGGAGCAGTAAGGAGACGGCCACCCCTCAGCTAAATGACATTAAAGCCAGTTACTGCTGAGACCTGAAGGGAGCAAAGCCACTAGTCACAGGAGGCGAGCATGGGTGTCCTACCTCAGGGCTTCAACCAGTCTGGAGAATACATTACTTTATCCTGATAGCCAGCCAATTCCATGTCACTCACCCTGCTAGTGAAATGTGGTTCAGGCCTGAGCAGGAGTTAAAAGAAGGGTGAGCAGTTGTGGAAGACAAATGGTGTCTAAATGAAAGGGTATAGCCATAGGTATGAATGTCAATGCCTATGCTTTAGAAAGTGGACTGAGATATGACATTTGGAAGACTAAAGCATTAATAAATAGTAGCTTTACAGTATTTTTTTTTTACAACAAAATCAACATCGTCTTATATTCTCTTCTCAAAATAGATGTGAGTGAAAAGTGTCCATGAACCGTGCATCATACAGACAATATAACAATTATGGGTTTTCTGTTAATGAGACTGATGACTGATTACGTTTAGTCAGAGTGGTAACAGTTATCGTTAATTTCAGTACAGTGTAGGCCAGACTCACATAAGCCTCCAAACCCTCCCACGCCAATGATCTCCCATTAGAGTGCTTAAATCTCATTACCCCTGCCGTCCCGGTCCCAGCATACCCACAGAGAGCCAGCAAACAGCCGTGACACTGCTCTGCCAGAACCAGACGGTGTCCCACAAGGCTCTGTCCTCAGCTCTATGGCGTTTTCAGCATGGAGCCCTGTTGGAGCAGGACACGAGTGAATGGAGAGGAACAGGGAAGGCTGGGCACAGTTTAATGAGGCATGGGAGGAGGGACTGCTCATGGGGTCGGGACAACATGGTGGGAGAAGGGTCAGAGAGGGTGATAATGGTAGAAATCTGAACACTGAGGCTACTGTTTGATCACTTCTTCCCTCAGGTGAGGTTAGAGGCTCAGGCTTTTGCTGGTCCAGCACAGGTCTTAGACTCCGTGGAAAATTAATGAAGAGAACGAACCTGGTGAGTTCAGAGGCAAGTCAGTTACCCCCTGAGATTCTTCTGCACTAATCTAGTAAGGCTCTGGGAGGCTTAATACATCATCTAGTGTGGGCTCGGGGCAGTTTAAGGATATTTGAACTATTTCACTTTAATGATTGCTAATAAATGTTACCTCAATTCACATTTAAGTGTTGGAAAATCATAATGGAAATCACTATTAATTAAATGTTTTAAGATGCAGTATCTGTATCCTTAATCCTGCTTATTATGACTCTCAGTTTCCATTATAGCTTGAAAATAATTAGCAGTGACATTCAAGCAATGATTGTGTGTATTGTGGTAGTGCAGCAGCCTGCTTTCACTCTTTCCGCCAGCAATGAGAACAGGCCCCACCGCAGAGCCTGTCCAGCATGCTTTATTGGCTCATAATGGAGGATCAGTGTCAAAGCAGCCAACAAGATGATTACATGCCAAAGAGGCAAAGCCATTCTTTAGTATTGATCCACTTCAACTGGTCCAGTGCTACATCACTGCAGGTGATGTGGCAAATGTGCTCGAAACAAGCTGCAGCCAGCGAGGGAAAAAAAGAGTAATTTTGTTTAATCTACACAGCAGCAGCGTAACATGCATGTGTAAAGCGGGTTCACCATGGTGTCTGCCTTGTTGTGTAATTGAGTTTCAAACCAATTTAGACTCAAAGGTGGATAAAGCTTATGAATGATTGCACTAATCAAAAAAGAAATAAAACATTGGAAATGGATCAGGAATTTCAGCATTTGGTATTTTATGGAGAAATCTGATCTTCGGGTCAGGCCCTAATCACAGAAATCACAAAATGTCTGTCATCAAGTCAGCGGGATCAGGGTCCTGATTGACTTGTGCTGTCATATTTAAACACTGAGTGCATACGAGCAAAGGGACCTGTTTACAATTCAACCCTGCTGTATGTAAACAAAAGCCAGAGCGCTGCTATTTTACAATGGAGCTTTAACCAGAACCAGTCTCGCGAAGAGCCGACGCACGTATGATGTGCGTTTCCTACTTTAAATGTAATCCAGCCAGCATAAACATTATTCTCCTCTGTACATCACAGCGCTGTACGATGTTTTAAAACAAATAGCCACGCCACACCATGTGAATCAATGGAACTGCTTTTGTTGTTTAACATAAATCAATTATTTATGCTTATAGAGCTTCAAAATATTTATCTTCATGTAGTAGAAACCAAGTTGAAAACAAATAGACATTTTTTTTACCAAAGGAAACAATGTTTAAATTGAGGTTTTGGAACATGGAGGCCCATTTCCTTGGGAGGTGTTGGTGGGGATACAGATTATGGTATATAGCTATCAGTGATTACTGTATGAGACATCAAACAGAGAGGCGTGCACTAATGCCTTACAGAAGAGAACAGAGTTTGTGAGTTGAAAAAGGTCAGCCAAAGGAGAGGAAGAAATTTTTAGCCTGAAATATACAGACCGATTTTAAGAAACTTAAAAGCATCTTCATTTGTGAGAGACAAGTCCTCCAGCTCTTGACTGAGAGAGCAGGCCCCACGTGTTTATGTTGTTTTTAATACTGAGTGTCTGGGTGGGCATGTGATTAATTTAAGTATATTTCCACTCAGTCACTCTCTCTCTCTCTCTCTCTCTATATATATATATATATATATATATATATATCTTTCTCTCTCTCACTCTCGTGCTCTCTCTGCTGATAAGACCAAACTTTTTCACAAATCTGTAGGTCATTACTTCATGAGCCTCAAGAGTTCACAAGGGTTGTGATATTGTCTTGAATGCTCTCAAGAGAACAGGCTAGACCAAAGGAAACACTGAGAGTAGGCCCCTCAAAGGCAGCTGTCATGATAATGAAGTGCTTCAGTCTCTGCCATTAATCCAAGACTAACACCAGGGATCAAACTCAGCATATTAACTAACATACATACAAAAACACAGACACACACAACTACTATAAACATGAACACACACACACACACACACACACAAACACGCACATATGTATATATATATATATATATATATACTGATATTCAATATCTGTTTTGTTACTGTAATTTGTAAAACATGTACTGTAAAAAATACAATATGAAAAAAATGCAGACAGTTTAGCTCAAGTAGCTCAGCGTTACCTAAATTTTCTGCTCCGCCATGTAAATACATCATTTGTCAGCCATCAGTTTAAAATACCTCTGATAATAATAATATCTGTCTGATGTTGGTCATTTTTTACACAAAAACACACACACATAGATAGATAGATAGATAGATAGATAATATATTAATATTAAAACCATGCATTTAATTTAGTGGACACAAATCAATTAATCATAAACAATTCAGAATGGGATATATTTAAGCTATTATATGTAAGACAGCTAGAGGGCTTGTTCTGTGACAGCTAGAGGGTTTCCACATGAATGTGGGCGAGGAAAGAGCAAACGTGTGTGTGTGCACACCCCATTAATCCCTTGTCCCCGTGTCCGGCACATATTGCTGAAGCGAGCAAGCCTAAATGAGCATGTATCCTCTTTCTCCCCAGCGTTTACAAATTGTTTCCCCCCACCGCAGCACACCGCCACCTGACTGTTGCTCTGCACGATCCACGTCCTTATGCTGGTTCACATGTCGGCCATTAATAAACAAATGAGGGCTCGCCCGAGAGGTCGCGATGCTCAGCTGGCCCATTTGTGAGGGGGAAAGGAGGACTGGGTGAGGACAGCATGTCTGTCATCCTCTCCTAACCTTGTCTTTGTCAGTGATGGTAGACACAGGGTGGGGGGATGATGCAGCCAAAGGCCCTTCACACACTCACACACACTCACACACACACACACACACACCCCTCTCTCTGAGCCTTTAGC
>JBBPCZ010000115.1:12991500-13027689 GCA_037974445.1 Brycinus macrolepidotus | reverse complement strand
ATGTTTTAACACACACACATGCACACAAACACACACACACACACACACACAACACACACACCCCTCTCTCTGAGCCTTTAGCAGCTGATTAGTGTGAGTGACAAAGTGGAGCAGCGAGTCCACTCAGGCCTTCATAATAAATCTATCAGCAGGGTAATAGAATTCCATCAATCCGCTCTCTTCAGCCGTCCACCCCGCGGGGTCAGTCCCCCCGGTGCTGCGCAGGCCTCTCCCTCGAGACTGTACAACTGTTATTATTCAATTACCCTCTTTTCTTCCCAGTTAAAAGACCATGATATCATTATCACTTAATGAATATATATAATTGGATCTGGGGACGCTTTCCTTTCGAGCTGATGAATACCGTTCACTATTCATTTTCGCCCTGCGACGAGCCTCCACGAGCGCATCTATTACCCAACTTCTAGATGGAAACGGTGATGACAAAGGGAATTTGGAATTAGCTTCAGTGCTCATTCAATGCTTAGTTAAACACAAAGAATAATAAAAATGGAAACTGTGCTTTAAAATCCTTAAGCTCTATTCTTGAGTTTTGGTGGCTCAGTGTAAAGAGTGGACCACTGGTACAGGGTACCAATTTGATACTATTCATTTTGTTAATTCTAAATGGCTAAAGCATGTATTTATGAGTACACAACCACAAAATTAAACTGAAAATACTGTTTATGACATGTCAGAAAGCGAGTAGACTTCACAAAAAAAAATGGGAGGCATTCAAGATGTCAAATGCATCTGCTTGCAAAGACCACTCCCTTATTACAATAAAATGAAAGAGGATGATAAAGATGGTGATGAGCGGTACTGAAAACATTGATTTAGCATTCGCTCACTTCAGTGGTACTCAAAAGGAGGAGGGATGAGTAGGAGGGGAAGGAGGACCTGTGAATAGGAAAAAAAGAGTGTGCTTTGTCTCGTAACAGTAAATTGTTGTCCTCCCATTGGTAACCAAAGGCAACTGGCCCTGCCCTCCACTCTGTGAGGGCGTCATGTGCCATAGCCAGGCTCATGTGGGTTAGCGAGGCGACCGGTGTTATCAATCCTGGTTAAGGAGGCTCTGGTGACAGTACCGGAGGGGGGAGGGCAACTTCCAGCTGCTCCTCCAAAGAGTCCATTGAGCCGAACTCCCCCACTCACAGATACACATGCACCCGTCTTTAGCGCCGCGACAGGGCCACCTCAGCCCCCCTCCATACATCACTCCAAATTAAAGTTACATTAGGCCCTCCTCAATCAGCAGCCCAGCGGAACAACCTGACATCATTAGACGAAGCGCGTGGCCTTCATCCATTACGGCCCTATTATACACATGTCTCTGGATTTTAGCAAAGTTCATGCATACCTAAGTGCAAGTTTGTGTTAAAAATTAAAGACTCTTTTAGGAGGACAAAGGAGTTTCTGAACTGTTGACTTTGAGAGGGGCTTCATTACCCCATTGCCAACGGGTCAATGCCAAAGACATTGTGTCTCGTCCTCTTTTTCCCCCTTTTGCTTTCTATCTATCTCCATCCTATCCCATGCTTTCTATCTCCATCCCATCTATTTTGCCATGGTTATTCAATCACTGCATCGACTTTGAGGAAAAAACAAACTGATTATCCAGATGATGTCTAAAGAACAGATCATCCATCCATTTTCGCCTTCCCACTGTGCCTTCTTGCTTTCTTTCTCTCACTATGCCTATTTGAATGAAATGGGATCCAAGAGGATGTTGAGCAAAACAAACACATGGGGAAAAAGACTTGCATGCACGCATACACACACGTTTGTTTCGCTACACATTTCAGCTGAGGCTGTATCGGTAGAGTGGCAACAGATCGCAGCTGCAACAAGAGGAGAGTGGAGCTAGGCACCTGAGTGGAACACTTTACTCTCTAATTGCTTCATTAGCAAGGCCGCTAATCCCCCTTCAATTTCCACTCTCATTTCCCCCCTCTCATTTAGCCCAGCTCCCTCTTCACCTCTCCCCCTCCTGCAATCACACCGCGCGCATTTGCTTTCCAAGACAATGATAACAATTAATGCTGTGTGCAGCAATGGTTGTTTCATAAAGTACTGTTCTGCAGCTAAATGCAAAGATGCTGACAAACCGACTAGAACTCCAAGTCCCACCGCCTCACCCCCCAATTGGTCTCCTTAATTATTCTGTAATTACAGTTGTGTATGCTAATATGCTAAACATTTGCACAGACTCATGTCGAACTTCCACCTTTTCATTTCAAAAAGGTTGTGGAATTTGACTTTTAGTCTCGCTCTTGTATTATGTTTGAAAGTCATATTTCAGCTCAGTCACCAATTTGCAGCTGTATTTGCTTCTGAAACATATTACATCATTACTGTGTACTAAAACATTACATTTCTTCAATGACAGAGAAGCCTGGAATTCATTTTGCCCTGAAGATCATTATTCATATTTTTGGGATGCATGTAGATCACTTTATTCCTGCTACTATCAGTTAAGAATGGGTGTTGCAAAATGTACTTTTTTGATGCGTTTTTAAAGTATGAACTGAAAGCAGGTGTGACTTAACCAGGAAATGAGTAGGTGCTGAACATGGGTGTATTTACTGACTGCACAGATTGCAGACTAATGAAGAACCGCTGAAGTTAAAAACATGGATACAGAATGCAATTTAGAAAGCCAGTCAGCTGTGAACATCTTGGAACAAGCTTGCCCAAAGGCTCACGAATGCTGATAAGACTGACTTCTTAGAAATTGGTATTGAATGATAGAGAAATGTTTATTACTTTGTACTAATTCAGTTACTACATTTTAAAACCTAGTCCTACTCTTAAAATATGTTTCTATGATGCTATTGTTTTAAATAAATACACACTTGATATATATATATATATATATATATATATATATATATATTGTGTGTGTGTGTGTAGATAAGATATATATACTGCATAAACTTTTCTGATTCTGTAAGCATGCTTTCACTTTTGCATTCTCTGCTATTCTTTTGACTGAATACTCAGTCAAAAAAGTACCAACACTCTAAAAAGCACTAAAAGTGCTAGTACTCAAGTTATATATTTGCAAAGGCTGTAATAAATTTTGTCTGGCATGTTATAAAAAAATGATAAAAATGGCAGTCTGCCAATTTGATTGTAAAGAAATCAGAATCTGCCATTAAATAATTATGATTGGTACATCATAATAGTGATAATGATGATGATGACAGTGACATAGATTTTAATTGAGATATCTGATCATTTCCTTTAGATATCTGATCACTGTGAACTAAAGTTAACCTCAAACTTTAGCAATAGTAAAGATCCCTAGGTGTGAGAAACTGTGAGGAAACACACACCTCAGACACATGCATATGCAGTCACGCCTTGCACACTGATTCTCCCGCAATCAATGACCCAGAGTGACAGTTCAAACCACAGCGCTCAGCCCCACACTTACATTAACTACATGCCATTGATCCATTAACATACAAATGGTCCTCACTTAACATGTGATTAAGATTCTAAATGCCACCAAATGTTAAAGAACTCCAGACTGAAGAATAAATAACCTAAATGGGGACCCATAACATTCAGACAGTAATGCGCTTTTTGTGCCATCCTGGCCAAAATGCTCACATTTAATTTCTCATTACCTGATAGATCTTCTCAGGAAAGTTGAGGTGTACCGGTGGTACATATATAAAATAAAGCTTCTCCCACTGGGCTGAAGGATCTTGCTGCTACATCTGGTCAATATAAAATATGACAACGTTGGAAATCAGATTAGAGCATAGGCTATTAATTCACTCTATTGCTCCTATAAAAATCTAATATGGGATGAATGAAGTCTAAAGCCAATTGGTCTCTTCAGTATCTCATCTATTAATGCTGGACTACGATATTTCACTGAATCAAAAAGATATAATAGTCTGAAAATGCGATGAGATTTAGAGAAAAGTAGAGTACATACACATGTAAACACATTACATTGTTAAACAATAATTGTTAGGGGAATATAGTGTGTGCAGAGAAGCTGTAATGATTACATAAAACTCTCTGACCACAAAGTGATAAATATTCTTCTGGCAGAGCAAAAAATGTCATTGACACACCAACACATACAAAATCCCAAAGAAATCTGACAAAAACATGAAACACAGCTGAGCTTATGGCACACTGCATTATCTCATCAAGATGATGTCATTCACACACTTTGTTTCCATAAGTTGAGGGCTCTCGTGACTGTGAGTTGAGACTGACTAAGCCTGTCCTCTGAAATTACACCAGGCTGGTGGTTGGCCCAAGACCACAAAGAGGTGACTACCAGAATGAATCAAACCAGTTTTCCAAGAAACATCATCAATGTGTCTTCTGTCAGTAAAAATTTTGTTTACCCCAAACACAGCTTCAGATTTGACTGTACAGTTAAACATATAATGGCCATCCAAAAACCAAATCTCCAAAACAGTAACTTTACAGGAGCAGGCACAACTGTACTTTTAATGCAAGTTAATATAAATAGATTTTATTCCAAGTACATCTGGAGCTTTTAATTGATCCATTCATCACGAAACTTTCACACAATATAAAGGACAACATTAATTAATTATATAAGTGTTACACATTACATTTCACCTGAACATCACCCTCTTAAAAATAATGGTGCCAAGCGGAACCTAAAAGGGTTCTCTGGAATGATGGTATAGAAATAAAACTCTTTTGATTTCTTTCTTTCATCTTCCATTGACTGCTCTCGTGAAGAACTATTTTTAGTTGGTGCACCAAAAAATCATTAACTATTAAAAAAGGGAAAGAAACCAAACCCAAGGTTCTCAAGCGTTAGTTAGCTAATTCACAATGCTTAGCCTTAGCTCACTAATTTGCTAGCTAATTTACTAAGCTAACTTTTACTTTTTTCTAACATCTGCTCAGTGATACGATATATGCATGTAAATAGTTTATGTAATCTTGCTTACTGAGGTTTTCTTCACCCAATTTTTATACATAATCTGTTTTCAAAATTCACAGGGTGATTCCACGATTGGGGTGCCATTTGTGTTCCACTGATATGGCATTTACAAATATGTATGTAAAGAAAGTGGCAAAGCTCATTTCAGAGCAAACCGCTCTGAATGACTTTATTTGCATTCTAACAACTGATTTATGCAAAAATCAGTGATATTTTTAAACACAATTATTGAGAGACTTATAACTTCATATCATTTTTGCATTAATGAGTGCATTACATTGCATAATAACTAAAACATCTTTTTCCACATCGTAGTTGATGAAAAAATTTGTAATTTTCATGTATTACACACTTACTTTTAAGGGTCCATTTACATCGTGTGTACCTTGATGAACAATAATGTACCTGCACAATACCTTTTTTTTTGACAGAGCACAACATTTACTCAACCTTTTTACCTGAACACATTCATTACTATGAAAACTCTTATAAATATTCCTCAAGACACATGTCCAGCAGAAAGCTGCTTCATTCAGCTTCCTGAAGATCATGGGAAGAAAAGAATAAGATCTCTAATTCTTTTTTCTTTATGTTCACTGATCATGTGAGTGGTTCAGTGCTCCATCCCAACTCTATCCCTCTATGCCTTAAGAGTTAAGGCCTTTAAAAGCTCCCTCACAGAACATTATTATGAAATGATGATGAATGTGCCGCCCAGTGCCTCAGACATTGTTTTACAACAGTGTTTAGATAAGGGTTTGCTTAAAGGCCCTTTATGATGGAGAGGGTACATCCAGGGTGTGTTAAATACCTAAATAAACATTATTCTTTTGAATTAACTACATACTTACATTATCAGCATTACACATAAAAACACAGAAGACATTTGTGGGTTCACTACTTTTGGATTGTACATAAACTTGATAGATATCACCTCTATGAAGAAATCTAAGTAAGTCTCTCTACAATCAGGTATTTCATTTCAGACCACTCTAAATGACTTTGCTTGCATATCAACCACTTCATTTCTGCAAAACAACGTGAAAACTGGCATTTTAAAGAAATCCCTTTTAAAGGGTTTTCCTAGGATCAATATTACTTTTTAGAGTGTACTGTTGTCCGTTTTGTTTCTCTTTTAATTCAATGCTTTCCCAGTCCTTGTGGGCCTCAGGCTGGCTTCAAGGGTCAAGTCAAGCCAGGGTGAGAAAAAAGATCACTCTTCCCATCCTTTATTTTTATCTCTCTCAGATGTCGCGTACAACAGCTCCATGGGTCGTGGCTACTTGGATCAATATCTATTTAGTGACCTAACCTCTGTCTATGTGTGTGTCAAAGCAGGCAATTTCAAGCTGTATGAAGTATTTCATCTGACATGAACCACCCCCTGACCTGTCCAGAACATAGCCCTTGCTATCCTAGGGGCATGCTGCTCTCCAGCTATAAACAAGGCTGAGAAGTTGTTGCACACTTGTCACAATGTTGGTGGCAACTGACACCTACTGAATTGTCTGTTACTTTACTGTCCTCTCCTTGCCTTCTGCCTCTTCCAGATTGTTTTCCCGTTTAATTTAATATATGCATTCTGTTTAGACAAGCATGTACATAAAATACGCTGCTGACCACTTTTAGTATCTCACGTGTTAAAGTAATGTGACTGGACACTGTAAAAAAGAAAAGTATGTTCAAACCTTTTTGATATTTTTCTAAAGACTTTTAATAAGAAGCACTGAGATGAAGATGCATCTGGAAAGCCCAAACACTGAGTAAAGGAATAATATCTACCCGAGGTTCATCGTTCTGACAGGCTAAGGTCTGAAGGAGGAAAAAAGCCGGCATGGCCGCCAATCTTTCATTCAGCAAGCATTCATCCATCCCGTGTGCACCTCTTAATCTGGCCCTGCCAGCAGTCGGGAAACAGAGACCTTCACCAGATGAAACAAATGACTCCACCAGGAACAGGAAACAACTCACGGCTAACAGTTCCACCCCTACCACAGGTCTGTGCTGGTCCACTGCAGTGTGGACAAAGTATGTGCCCTCA
The DNA here is from genome assembly GCA_037974445.1 of Brycinus macrolepidotus. Classification (NCBI taxonomy): domain Eukaryota; kingdom Metazoa; phylum Chordata; class Actinopteri; order Characiformes; family Alestidae; genus Brycinus; species Brycinus macrolepidotus. Next base: position 13,020,697 of record JBBPCZ010000115.1, on the reverse strand, counting down.
TACACAGACAACAGGATACAGCACTCTTATTGAACTACTTTATGATTAAAGTTTCCTGATGAATTAGTGTCTTATTTCCGGTGCCCACTGTATGTGACTATGTAGCCCCTGATGGTATAGCTGGTGAACCCAAGACATGTGTCCATTAAGTTTTAAGCAAAGATTTCAGGGAAAGGGTTTTCTTTTTATATCTGAGGGATCTCCATATCAGCTCTCCAGAGCCCTTTTACCTGGCTGAGGTGCATCTGGAGTTGGAATGGAATAAAGCAAATAAAAACATCAGCTTACTGAAGATCTCCAAGCATTAAATTGTTTCAGTGAGTGACTTGAGGGTCCAGCAGTGACTTTCATAGAACCAAAAGGAAATATTTTTAGCTGCTCTTAAATCTCAGAACATGCACGATTACATATGACATATTGCATAATATACATAACTGCATAGTAAGAAAATGTATTTTCTTACATTTTTTTCCTTTTTCAGTGCCAAATAAGGTAAGAAGTTACTAAGGTTCCTGTGCTTTACAGATATCTATCTCATAGATCAAGGCGGGGTAAAGCAAAAACAACTACATACAATGCCCGAGTGTTCATGTTTCCATGTTGAAAATCATTCTTGCACTACCTCAAGAAATGAAAGATTCCGGTTTTAAAATGGTCTTTACTTTTCCCAGACGTGAGTATTATTGAAAATCTGTAGTTAGATCTTAAACATGCCGTGCACTTGAGATGACCTGCAGTATGAATATTTTTCAACTACAAGCGCTCACAAGGAAAATTCCCGAATCAGGAAGAAAAAAATTGTTAGTTGGTCAAACAAAACAAAGTCATAATATGTGCCGCCTGAAAAGGTGTTCGAACTTATGCAATGCTGCAGTTTGTGTTTTTCCAATATGTTAAATTTAGCAAATAAATGGTAATTGTGCATCAATTGAGCAGAAATAAGTAGGTTTGCAGAGGTGGTGTTTTTTTCACTTAGAAATTCAACAAAATTTGTAATTTTACTAGGGGTGCCCAAATGTTCCCATTCAACTGTGCAGACCATGTATGTTAATGACACCAAGCCCTACATGTAAAGTCTTATACAAATGCAGTCTTTTAACAGTCATATATAGACTCACTACTGAACCACTGTAAAAGTTTGGAAGAATGTGTACTTAAATCAATATGAATATGAAAGGTATCACAAATCCCTGAGTGAGCTGTCTAAATAAAAAGCCACTATATTTATGTTTGGCAGCATCAGCAAACTTTAACGCACATTTGTTCCTCAACACCTATGCATGACACTAAGCTCTCCCATAAATGACTGCCAGAGAAGTCAATGACAAATTTACAAGGTAATTCAACCTAGCAAGTATCTTTTTACACATTCACAACATGTGTGTGAACCAGTAAATAGATTAGAGCTATACTCACATTATTATTAGATCTGCGTACTGTTTAGCAGTAAAATGATACTCTGCAAACAGCAAGTGTGGAGAAATGACAAACACTATTTATACATGCCATTTCTAAAATACACATATAGTCACAAACTATACACAGTCTTGAGTAAATGATACACATTGCCTTAAAAGATTTATTAAGCTTTGCTTAGTTGCCCTCATTTGAACATATTCATTAACAGCTTCATTTGAGAGACGACATTGGATATCATGCCAGAGAAGAAACAAGCATAATTTGTGAAAGATGAAAATGATCTATGTCTCCTAGGCCTACACAATATAAGGTGTTGTTCATCCCATAGACTACAGATATGACCAACTATGACATAAGTAGTTCTCATCTGCTCACAGCTTGTTCAAGAGTCAATGCATGTCCTGGTGCATGCTTTGCTCTCTGTTTTGGCGTGTGATTGTGGGGATGACCTCTGAGACTGGTCATCCTTTTTGCATCCTAATTTTAATGTGAAACCAGAGCTTAATATTGACCTCATGTGAGGAGTGAGTAAGGACTCTGGAAATATCCAGCCAAGGGGTGTGGTAGCCGGATGGGCGGGCAGGAAGGGACAAACAGAGATGCAGAAAGTGCTGATGCCAATGGTAACATGTGCCACTATGCAAAATATAGCAGAAACTTGGTGAATCTTGATGAATGATTTAAAGCCATGGTGCACAATTCTGTTAAACCAGGAGAGTTTAATCAGAGAAATCTGATTGTGCTGGGCGCCAGACCTCCAGCACCCTTGCCTTTGTCATGTTCCTCAAACCATTCAACATTTTTTGCAGTGTGGCAGGGTGCATTATCCTGCTGAAAGAGGCCACTGCCATTTGTGGACATTGTTGCCTAAAGGGTGTACTTGGTCTGCAACAATGTTTATGTAGGTGGTACAGATGTGGATGTCAGAGTAACATCCACATGAACGCCAGCACCCAAGGTTTCCCAGCAGATTATTGTTCAGAGTATCACGCTGCCTCCAAAATCTTGCCTTCTTCCTGTAGTGCATTCAGATGCCATCTCTTCCCCAGGTAAGAGACACACATGCACCTGGCAATGCACATGATATAAAAAAATGTGATCCACCTTCCGTTGCTCCACGGTCCAATTCCGATAATGCTCACAGGTCTAGATGCATTCGACAGCGGAGAGGGGGTTTAGCATGGGCACTCTGTGGCTTGTCTGTGACTGTGCAGTCATTAATGCATCAAGCTGCAATGCACTGTGTGTTCTGACACCTTTCTATCATAGCCAACATTAATTTGTTTTACAGTGACACCTCTGTGGGTTTGGACCAGACAGGCAAGCCTTCACTCCCCACACGCATCAGTGAGTTTTGGCCCTGTTGCAGGTTAATGGGTTGTCCTTTCTTGGACCACTTTTGGTAGGTACCAACCACTGCATACTGGGAACACTCCACAAGACCTGCCGTTATGGAGATGATCTGACCCAGTCATCTATCCATCACAGTTTGGCCCTTGTCAAAGTCACTAAGATCCTTACGCTTGCCCATTTTACCCGCTTCCAACACATCAACTTTAATAACTGACTGCCTAATATATCCCAGGGGCCATTGTGCTGTGATAATCAATGTTATACATTTCACCTGCCCCTGGTTTTAATGTTATGGCTGATTGATTTACAGTTCATTTGCAGCAGCTCATTGAAATTCTGAAGAGAGAAGGCTGAAGTCAGATTGTTTGGATGGAGGATGGTGAAAGCAGAGAAAACTGTTATTTCTATTTTAATATAAAGAAATAATGATGCACATGGATACATAGAGTACTTGGCTAATCATTTGAACACAAAAAACATGTTCTGGCCAACAGTTCAGTAAAACCCAGATTTTATGTTTTAACAGGATGGTTTTGCTCAATATAAGTGAGTACATTGACGAGTATGTTGCCAACAATGTGTTGTTAATGACATGACTGAGCCAGCAGAAACAGCTGGGTTTTATTGATAACTAGACAAAAAAGTTACTCTGGCTGATGTCAGCTAGCTTGAAGAACAGTGAAAATATACTCCTTGGAATTACTAACATGTTGGCACGTCGTCTACTGAGGAAATAATCCTAGTGATCGCACCAGCATCTGACCGTAAACATGTTATCTTAGCTTACTAGCTTATCTGAGGCAACCCTTAATTGTTCATCCAATATGAATTTCTGTTCAATAGTTTTTTTCAGAATTTTCCCATCTCAGCCTCACCTTAGATCTCAAGAAGGCAGTCCTGTGAAATGTGTGCTGTGTTAAGGCTGCTTTAATTTGTAGCAGATAACAGATTGTAGCAGACTAACACTGATCCCTATACTGTCGCAGATTAGAGTTTTGATTTTTTAAACTTTTTATGGCCATTAAACAGTTTCATGCGTTCTTATCTTTCTTATCCTTCAACAAACTACAGGACTGAAAACCTTTGGCCATAGCATCCATGATTTGGAGCCTGGGTAGACTGGATTTCTTTTTTCCATCCTTTCTGATACAGAGTATTGCTGTCCAGTCCAGAACGTTAGACTACATACTATCACTGTCATAAGAAAACCTCAACTTTTTGCCATACCCAATTAAAAATGCTATCCATGCTCTACATACTTCAGGTGCTTTTAAGGTACATTAACCTCAGTCAAAGTTATAATTTTGGGGATACTGATATATGATATTGTGATAGTAGCTGCTCAAAAGCATCGGGTAGAGACATTCTGTCAGGGAAGAAGCAAATATTAACCCAATTCAGCTACTTACTGGGTAGCTTACATTATGACACTATTGAGGGCATTTCCCTATACTCAGTTGCCTTGAGTACTGACCGCCGTTGGGCATACCAGGTTAAAGCTGACTTTACTGTCCAAAGTGGGCGACAGGGAGAGATTAAATGGACTAATAGTAATTCTCCTTAAGCAAATGGCTAAGCCAGCGGGCTGGTGAATTTACAAAATCCCACATTTTAGTTACTTTCCAGCAAAAAATACTGTTTTGGAAAAAAAAAAACTATTATGGTTTTCTCTGTAATTAACAGCTACTCTATTAAATGCCAGGTTATACAATACAAATCTGCAAACAAGATTATCATAAAGTCATGAGGACAAACAAACCACTGTCCATCAGCAGTGCCCTCAAAGTCAATAAAAGAAACCCTTCAGAAATCTGGTCATTGCTGTGGAGGCTAGAAGGTAATCAGATTGTATCAGAATTCCGCTTGAAAAACTGTCTATCTAGGGAATTAGTGGGATTCTGTCAGATGACTTAGATTAGCGAAATGTGATTTGAGAAGCCCAAACTTTGCTTTGAAAATTAATCAGATGTTTACAAAGCACTTAATATGGTTAATGCTGTAAACGTCAGCCACAGATCAGAAAGCTTCACCAATATTAAATCAAACAGAGCTAGAGGTACTCCTATAAGCCTGGCAAATTAAACTCACCCTTTCTTCATGCTTGTTGTCTTAGTAAGTGCTGTACTGAGTTTCCCTATTCTTCTGAACAGAGGCAGGATAGGTCATGAATTTCAAGCCCTGAGAAAAGATCAGTGTTTCAGTGCTGAAACTTTTTACAAGTTAACCCATTTAATCCAGCCATCCATTTTCATACATTTCCAACCAGAAAGTTTGTTTTGAGTTTGTAGAGTTTTTTGCCGAGCACTAATCTGTAAATCAAAATGATACATTGCCTTTGATTTCTTCTGAACACTTTTATGAGTGTAACCAGGCCACATGACAAGAGTCATTTACTTCACACTCTTCTGAGAGAAGCTGTCTGCGTTGAAGTTCAACAAAAGAAAGTGAAGAAATCTCAACTATCAACAGTTTTCATTAATATATCTTATTTGACTATGACTGATGCATTATACATGTTAGAACATGAGACTAGAGACGATGCAGCATTTCCATCATTATAGTAGTTGGCTGCCTCAAAGTTCATGTTTATTACTTTTCTTTATTGTGAGTCCAGTTGTTTATGGCATGACTTTTCCAATATATTTTCAAGAATGTTTTGTGTAATGGCAAATGTTTTGTATCATGTGACTTTCCAAGGAGTACAGTTTCATGTACTCACATGTGTGATTAAATGGGTTATAATACTTCATGAAATACTGCAAGCTAAACTCAAATCTTCTATAACTGCTAACTGTGGTGGAAACAGTAATATGAAGTATTTAACAAAAGAGATTCTCATTGTATGTTCAGAGAAATATGCTTTTAACACGCTTTAAAAGTCAAACACTGCAAGCAGTTAAAGATTCTTTTACTTTATTGAATCACTTCCAACATTTGGAGAAAGAAAGAGATTGAGGGACAGAAAAAGAAAGTACATGTAGTGCTAGTAATGCTAGTTTTATGTTTTATATTGTCTGGGCAATTATCAATAGACTAATACATAAGGTCCAAATGGCTTGTAATATAATCCCTTATGTTATTGCACATTAAAAATGTTTCCTTCCTGCCCTGAGGAAAACACCAAGACACAGAAAGAAACAATAATGAAATTACTACACAATACACAATAGGGGCACTAATAAAATAAATACATGGAACTTTTTTCTTTGCATTGAATGGGCAGAATGAATTTTCAAGTGATCGCTGGGCTACATTCAGAACGTGCCTTCAGACAGAAAATGTAATCGATTCTGCTCATAACCTTACAAAACCACAAAAACATCACGAATCAAACAGCATGCCACAGCCAAAAAATGTATGTAACTTCCTTAATATTTTCACTAGCTCGCTTTGTCCGGGCTATGTGTCCGGATCATGCACATAGATGAATGACCCAGTGAGGAATCCAGCTGAGCACTCAATGAAGTGACTGATGCCATGCAAATTTAATATGTGGTTTCCACAGACTAAAGTCGGGGGGGAGGCACTGTGCAGTAGCCCCGAGGCGGGTGATAAAGAAGAGCAACACAGGAGGAAGAATGAAGCCTTTGTCCTGAGGAGTGAAAAAAATTAGCCTAAAAAGTTTAGGCTTATCACAGGATGCGGCCAAACAGCTTCTAAAGACCCACTGGGTTGCGTTAAGAAGAGAAAGAGACGTTTATTCATATAGTACACCTGCAATGTACAGCACTGTAGCTCTTTGAGGAGAAGCAAGAGAATTAGACAGTGATGTAAAAAGTAATATGGGACATTAAATCATATCATACAAGAAACAAAGATAAATGAAGTGTATCTGTATTTGGTATTCAGTACACACAGAAACACACACACACACACATATATATATATACATATACATACGTACACACACACACACACACGTATATATATGTATATGTATATATATATATATATATATATATATATAGATATAGATATATATATTTATACACTTCATTATACTCTGTAATTACTTCATTGTCTTACCTTCAGACTTCAAAGGTTAAATTTTTAAAAGCACAACAACTTTTGGTGAAACCAAGGTACAACACAGACAAAACATCCCAGTTCCTTGAACTGAAGGTTTATTTAGTGGTGTATATTTTGACCTGACACTTGGACCGTTACAGAAGATCAAGGCGGCCAGGCGGTGAATCCTGGGTGCTGACGCCGGCACACAATTACTGCAGGCTGCACTGATTGCATTTAGTACATTAAGCACTTTGTAAACATTTGATAACATTCAAAGAAGAGGGTCAGTTGTCCCAAATAGAATTACCGGCAGATGCAAGTCATCTGACAGGAATAGCTCTAATTTCTAGTATAGATTGTTTTCATGCAGAATTCTAACAGGATATTTGAATCTGCTGTTCTGGGCCTCTTCTCAAGTCCAGTCACATGGTCCCATTAGTCGTTTAGCAAGTCCTTTGCTGGGCTGCTGAAAGTCACTGGACTCTGGGATGAGGTAGCTGTCTGCCAAATGACAGTTTGCCATCACGCTTTGATGATTTTATTATGTGTTTAAATAATACAAGTAGCCTGATTCCCTAAAAGTTCCTGCATTCAGTGGGAGACCATTCAACTGGGAACAACATGACCAATACCCAACAGGTGGCCTATAGGAGCCATTCAAAGTTTTTCTTTTTTATATAATGCGCCTTTATTATGGACAGTTTTGAGCTTTCAGAGATTTAGTATGTCTACATGTTGATGGATGATGTACGTATAGCCATATACAGATAGCCTGTTCGTCTTTGTATTTGTAGACTCTGTAGACATTTGTGTATAATGATGGTAAGGCTTTGAATATGACCGGTTTAGACCCCAGTGTTGTGTCAAAAACAGCAACATCAGTTCATGCACATTACTGAATGCTGCTCTCATTGCCAGTTTTGACCAACAGATGGCACCTAATGGTGATTCAGTTTCAAAGTGCGGTTGGCACCAAAGACTAACACTGTTACTTCTGCAGATTGGGAACCAGACAGTGTTGGTTCATAAAGTCTAATGCTTTAAAAATAATAATTTCACAAGAATGCAGAAACACAAATGCACAGTGATATCCATGCAGACCCGGGTGCAGTAGAAAGCTCAAAATGAAAATGTAATGTGCAATTAGTCGTATATAATAATATAATAATCCCAGTGCATCTTTAAATTACATATGATAAATCACCAGCCGCTGTGAATTTCAACAAAATAAATAACAAAAAAAACAGATATTAAATTCTTGTTTTCTCAGGTACATTTATGCTGATTTTGTTTAGTTTTGATTTACATGTAGTATTACTAATTTGCCAACAGACTGTCATACTTTTCACCATAGTGTCACTGTTCAAAAAAAGCTTTTGTAGAAGGCGGCAAAAATATTCTTTACTTTTTATTAAAATGTATGTGTGTACTTTTAAGTTCTCTTGGACCGTTTCTATCAGTCTAGAAGTTTCACATAACCTAAAGGGTGGCTTCTGTGTGGGTGTGGTGCTGTGTTTAAAAGATGTAGAAAAACACAGTAATCATAATAACTATAATAATATTAATAATATTACATGATACAACATACATGGTTTTCTTTGGACAGTGATGGTATCATACATTATAAATACATATGATATAAAAATATTAAAAAGGATGTGACGGAACAATTTTCAGATATTTCACACTTTTTTCCAATTAGCCATACTTAATTCTAAACAAGAGAATAGATAGATAGATAGATAGATAGATAGATAGATAGATAGATAGAGCCCGATATAAAGACAAATATTAACGTACTATTGGAAATAACAGTAATGCAGCTCTCAACAAGCCTATAACGTTTACTCTCAGTTCCAATTTAACCTCATAAAGCCCATTGAGTTCTACCCTAGATTTGTGCATATATATTTGTGCTTCCATTTATTTATTGTAATTTTTCCGTCATCAGGTCCACCACCCTTGTGCAGCGCATGCTTGAGCAGAATTTGTGCCCAATACCGGCTCCATTTTCCAGATGTTCAGCAGCAGACAGCTGAATGCGTATGAAAGTGGCCGCACATTCCTACAGCAGAAATGTCTTTCATTGTTTGAAAAACAGAGATCCAGGCAGCAGTTGGATTCCATTGCATTTGCTCTGACAGGGCACACTCCAGAAAAAGGCTTTGGTAAAAAAAAAAAAAAAAAAGGTCTGACTATGAGCACTTGAAGAACCAGAGAACTTTTTTGATCATTCTCGATTTATACTTTCTAACCACCCATTTTTTAAGCCAACATGAAAATCGCTCGTCTTTATTTCCCGAAAGCCGTGAATTATCCCATTCTGAGAGAAGGATGGTGATGGGAAGCACAAGCAGATCTCTGAAGCTCCATAGAGAGGTTAATTGCGTGGACCCTCGTGTGCAGGAATGAAGAAAAGTGGGCCCACACTTGTTATCTTGTGAACCCTCAACATGCAAGATGGGAATCTACTGAATGTCAGAATCAGAGATGAAATTAACAACAGACCTTTATATTGTTCTGCAAGGTCATTAGGCTGCCAAATGGGTAATTATGGAAATGATGTGCTCGGCTCTTTGGAAGGTTCCCCTCCTCCTTCTCTCAGAGGCCTTAGTGCCTTCAGTGAGGCTCTCTCTCTCGTGGGAAAGTTCAAGCCAGAACTGCAAGTGTACCAGCAAAATCAAATTAAGCAAAGAGATTTCATTAGTACTTATAGCCAGAGGCATTTGTAGAAGTACAGAGTCGAAGTTCTGCAGGACTCAAAAGGGCCGAATTATTGGCTAATGACGAAGCCCATACCTAAAGCAGACACTCATGTAATGAATTGGAGGCATTGATTGCATCTTAAAAGAGATGTAAGAGGGAAGGCGAGGGTGACATATTGATGCTAACGGTGTGAAATGATTTCAGTGGAGTTGTTGTAAAATAAAACACTGTGACTGTCAATGTTGGACCAGACCAGTGTTTCTGTATCTAATTCTTTCAGACTTGCTGAAGGAAATTGGTCATAATAAGACGACTATTAAGACAGTTTTACCAAATCAACCTGGCAATCCAAACCAATCATCAGGCAGCTTATAGCTTCACGTTTTCACTCTTTATTTGTTCAAAAAATGTATTTCAAAATGTATTTAAAAAAACAGCTTTCTGCAGCCTCCAGCATTCGATCTGAACATACATTAAACCTGTATTTCACATATTTTACTGTCAACTCTCAATTTGCTCCCTATTGATTTTGTACCTCTTTGATATGTTACAGAAATAAAACACTGTGACTGTCAATGTGGGACGAGACCAGCGTTTCTGTATCTAATTCTTTCAGACTTGCTGAAGTTGACTATTAAGACAGTTTTACCAAATGAACCTGGCAATCCAAAACAATCATCAGGCAGCTTATAGCTTCACGTTTTCATCCCTAATGTGTTCAAAATAATGTCTTTCAAAATGTGTTCGAAAAAATAGCTTTCTCCAGGCCCCAGCACACACTAATCATCTATTTCACACATTGTACTGACACCTCTCAATTTGCTCCCTATTGATTTTGTACCTCTTTGATATTGAGGCTTGGCTGGAGAAGAACACATCAGCCCGGTTCATCTACTTTGGCTGGAGTTTGAAATTATTTTAGGCCGGTGAAATCATTCCAGGTCCCGGGTGTTGGCGCATCCCAACCAGAGGCGCTCTCTCTGGACATGCACCATTAAGGTAATGGGCTTTAAAGCCCTGTTAGGTAAAGCCACTGCAACATCACTAAGGGAAATATGGAGCGGATTATTAGAGAGGAGCTCCGGGATGGAGTGCAATTTGCAATGATGTTACAGATATCTGTGCACCAGTACGCACCAAAAGATGGAGCTCAGAGGTCAGCAAGGGGCGCTGCAGGGATGCAAAGTGTAACATAAATGACACCAGTGCCTTCAGGTGATTTACTCACAAATCAATATTTAATTCCCACGCACGTGTATGAGTGATATCGTAGCATTACCTGCGTCAGGAACGGTAAATATTTTACTGATCACGTGTTTATTATGCTAATAGGGTCAGAATTATTTAAAAATAACATTTCCGAAACTTAGAAAACAAAAAAAAAATCTTTGAAATCATGATTGTGATTTAATAAGAAGAAAAGTGGATAAACAATGTATATTACTGCATCTTTCATAATGCACTTTCTATACATATATATATATATAAACATTGAACTATAGACTATATAAAACTATACACTGATGTATGGTTATGTATATATAAACACAACTGAAAAACACATTTTTTCTTTAATACTGACACGATTTTATTACACTGGGGTGTATTTCGTGTGTAAGCCTCACTCCCATAAACGCATTTCACAGGAAGGCAAAAATTGTACTGGCATTTAATTCGTTTTTGAACCAAAACCTTCACGTAAATGTAAACGCGAAGGGTTGTTATTAAACCGCAAAACGCTCCGTGCATTATTTCCCGGTTAAATCCCACCATTTCCAGGCTGAGGGAGGAGAAAAAGGGGTTGAGGAGAAAAAAACTAACACCCTCTCAGCGCGCTAATGTGCTGATTCAGCGCTGCTCTAAATGACAATGAGACTACAAACCGGGCAACATCACGCGTCTTTAACAGGGACACTGGGATGGTAATGTGTTTAGCCAGCCTCGACGGGTCCTCTCCCCTGTCCAGCCTGATCCGTCACCACCAGGACAGGCAGGACAGACACCTCACGCGCACCTCACAGGGGCTGCCTCACATTCAGTAAGGTCGCGCTGGAACCGGATGAAGAAAGAGCTTCTGGTGATGATCCATCAGAAACAGACACTGACACCTACAAACCCCATTAAAAACAGGGCAGCACGGGCTGTTTATTTATTTATTTATTTATTTATTTATTTCAGTCATTCATTCATTCATTTGTATAATTTATGAGAAGTTCGGAAAATATTGTTAATAGTGTATTCATTTTAATACCATAATATACGTATATATATATGTATGTATTTGTATGTATATATAGTTTATTTTTCCACGTTCGTTTTTGCAGCCCACTTATTTCTAATATGACAGTGAAATCTGAGAAGAAAATTCAAACTTACTCACTCCCACAGTGCATAAAGACATCACGTGTATTTTAGTGTGTAAAACTCGTCCCAGACACTTTGAGCTCCAAAAGCATGCAGGAGTGCGGGTGCTGTTCCAGAGACAGCTGTTTTCATCAGTGTCCGATATTCCCTGTCCTGTTTGCGCTCTGTCGTGTCCTCGATTGGACGTTGTGTGGTGTGGAGAAGACGCTGCTGGTCTGGGAGCGGTTGGTTCTCGGGGTTTGCTGTGGCTGCAGAAGGGAGTGATAGAGGGAGGGATAAAAATGAGCCACATCATAGTGTTTGACAGAAAGTTGCAGGTTGACAGAGTGGATTCTTTAGGGGGTGAAAACGGAGCATTGAGAAGGAAGGGACCCTGACTCCTGCTCTGGGGGGCTCCAGCCCTGGGCATCACTCTGTCCACCGAGCACAATCCAATTAACCACTGCGTCTAAATGAAAAGGCCTTTTACGATATTTCATTTTCAGAACCAGAGGAGCGTTTTTTTTTCTGAGAATGACTCGATTTTATTAAATGTGACGTGCTGATCACTCCAAGTTGGTGTAAAATAATTGCCATAATAAGGGTAATTAAAAGCGGGCTAACAGTGCCATTCATTTTTTCCCGCGCTTCCGTAAAGCTCGCCCCCGCGCGCTCATTATTAATTAAAGCACAAACCTGAACCAAACACAGCAGAAAAACCAACCCAAAGCAAAGAACTGCATCAAATAGAAATTAAACCAAATAACTCTGAAAACTGAGACCGAATTAAACAAAACAGCTTGGAAAACTGAGACCGAATTACTCCAAACCAAACAAATCCACCAAACTGAGACCAAAACCAAACCAAACCAAAGAACTAAATCAACGGGAAATGAAACCAAAAAACTCTACCAAGCAGAGACCAAACCAAACCAAACCAAATAACTCAACCAAAGGGAAATTAGACCAAACAACTCTAAAAACTGAGACCAAACCAAACAAAAACTGAGACCAAACGAAAGCAAACCAAACAAATCCACCCAACTGAGACCAAACCAAACCAAACAACTCCAGAAACTGAGACCAAATTAAACCAAACCAAATGACTCCACAAAACTGAGACCGAACCAAACAAATCCACCAAACTGAGACTTAATCAAACCTAACTACACCGTATCAGCGTAATATAAAATCAAACCAAAGTATCGGATTCAGCCTAACCTGACCCAAACATTAAACCAAACCAATCTAATACAGAACCGATTAAATTCATACTAAATCTAACCAACTACGTCTAACCTAACGAAAAATACACCCAAACCAAATCAAAGTCTATATTTTTAAAGTATATAGTACGTAGAAAACGCATTTGCTAAAAGATTCAGTCATCCACCCAACCAGCAAATAATTAGCCAGCGAGCAGGCATGACTGTCCATATATCATGATTAAAATCCGTCTGGCTGCACACAAATAAAACATCAACACAACGGCTCTCTCTCAGTTTACTTTTTTATAGATTCTGTGCTGATGTAACAAGCATTACTAATTTTTAAATATTTAAATCGTGTAAATTCAGGGCTTATTTTAGGCAAACTACAAACTTTTGATAAAGTAATAAATTCATACAAAATCTGTCATTTTAGACGCTGGATATTCCCACCGCTGAGAAAGATTCAGAGAAAACATTGACAGGATACACACAATGTAACACCTCCCGTCCTCTACGACCTCACTCAAAACACTGAAAAATAAAAAAAGATTGTGGTTTATTTTTCAACGCCAGCTTTGTGTTTAAACTGAGTTAATTCCAGCACTAAAAAAAGAAAAAGCAAAACATGTGTTGTGTTAATCTAGTTGCCTTAAAATGCTTGAGTTTAGTGGTCGACTGGAGCGGGAGCAGCGAATTACTGACAACAAAAACAGGCACAATAACGCAGAATTAGATTAGTGTGTTTATTATGAACGTTTGAAACACTTTCACACTGATTCACAAAGACATCAACCCGGATTTTAAAGGAGCGCTTAACAAGTTCAATTAAGAATGTCTATATTCATGGATTTAAATGGTGAAAAATGGGGAAACAAATTCATTTCAGTTTTCATTGACGTCTATATATATATAGATGTGTGTGATTGTGTGATCTGACTGTAATTTCTTTTCTAATGTTTGTGTTTGCATGTTTGTTTGAGCTCTGCTGCTTGATGTTCTTGTTCTCTAATCTACTCCGCGCCTCATCAGTCTAAAAGGCCCTGCGCGCGCGCGCGCTTGTGAGCGTGTGTGTGTGTGTGTGGTGTAACCCAGAGTTTTGACGGAGAGGAGGAAGATCTGCGCGCGCTGATGTGGAGAAAAGAGGCGAGAAATAATAAAAGGGATTAAGAGGGATCAGGGTTAACCTGGGACTGAGGCTGTGATCATGACTGACCCCCGACCTGTGTGTCTAAATTCTAAAGACCAAGGCACGCAAAGATTATAAAGCAAAACGTGCTCTATAATAAACCCTCCTGCAAAGAGCTATCAAACATTAAAGAAAGAAAATACAATAAGACAATAAAAACATCTACAGGAGCGCTAAATTAATGATACCATTAATTACCGTTTATGTAACAAATACTGAATGATTATGCAAAATAAAGGCACGCAAATACAGAGTGTGAGATCTGGGCTGAGAGTGAAGTGGACAGTGTGTTTTGTGTTAATAGTCTTATATCACAGGCCCTGAATCACAAAGCCGTTCTATTACCCGTTACATTTAATTGTGTAATTTAATTAGCATTTTACAGTATTTCTTTTTTTCTTCATTTAGAAAAATATACACGGGTGAAATAAACTACGGTTTCTTAATTTTTTAATATATATGAAGAATAAAAACACAAATCTGAAAGCCCCAAAAACACCTAAAACGAAAAAAGCAAACTGGGAGTGAGAGCAGGTTTAACTTCAGGATAAACGGAGCACCGGTGTTCGGCTTTAAAGCTAAAGGTGCGTCTTTGCGTGTGTCTGTGTGTCTGTGTGTGTGTGTGTGTGTGTGTGTGTGGTGAGTATGTGTGTGTTGCCTTCATCTGCTAAGTGGCCCCATATTGATGGACGGCAGATCCCACGGGTCACTGGGACACACACACACACACACCCTTCCACAGCTTCAGTAAAAGCCGCGCTGTGCGCTGCAGACTCAGGAGACAGTAAAGACGCAACTGGAAGGTGCTACATGTCACATTTAATATCAAATCATAAACAGTAAAATTATACAAACAATACAATAAACAGAGGACATTACAAAGATTCCGCGGGCATCTATACAAATATTAATGAGACGATCACTACAAAACAATAACTGACATGATGAGAAAATTAAACTATTAGACTAAGACTATTATAACGTAATAATAATAATAATAATAATAATAATAAGAAGAAGAAGAAGAAGAAGAAGAAGAATGTAAAGAAAAATTGATTGTTTTTAACTATTATTCTGTTTTTGTAAATAATCATCTATCTAAACCGTATTAATAACGATGGTAATACTACTACTGCAAATAATAATAATAATAATAATAATAATAACAATAATAATAATAATAATAATAATAATAATAATAATAATAAATAACTATTATTATTATTATTATTAGTTGTAGTAGTATTGGTTTTACTCCTGAATGTGTATTGATTATTAATAAGTCTCGTCTATTCTCACTAAAATTGTAATAATCGCCTTATAAAAATAATATTATTATTATAACTATAATTTACAAACGCTGCATTTTACATTCTAACATTTCTGACCTGAACCAAACAGTAGCGCTGCTCTCTCTCTCTCTCTCTCTCTGACACACACACACACACACAGGTCTCTCTCTGCTGGAATAATCGCTGCTGTCCAATTAAAGATATTTTCATCGCTCCGGGGTGGAGACTCTCCGCGCGATCAATAAGGAGAAACACTGTTAAATAACTGAGCGGTCCAGTCAGAACCGGCCTGTAACACTGATCTCAAAACAGCACACACACACACACACACACTCAGCGTTACCTTAAGAACAGTGTGAAGGAAATGCTCCCAAAAAGACTCGCAGAATCCTTTTCTCCTCCTCTGCTGCTCTGCCGTGTGTGTGTGTGTGTGCGCGCGTGTGTTTGTGTGAGTGTGTGTGTGTGTGTTTCCCCCCTCCAGCTCGCTCATTTCCGACTGTTTCACATGCAAACGTGTGTAGTGATGGAGGTCGTTAACACCTCTGAGCTCAGACCTGTTCAGCTCCACTCTCCCCCACAATCAGTGCACCTATGCACACACACACACACACACACACACACACACATACCACATGCTGTTTCTAAATCTGGTTTATTAGACGCACAATAGATTTGAAAAGCACTTACATTGAGCTCTGCCTCAGTGTGAGTGTCAGGACTGGACCAGCTTCCACAGCTTTTTGGAGCAAATGGATTTTTTTGCACTTCTCATCTCAGTCATGCCCCTCTCTCTCTCTCTCTCTCTCTGTCTCTCTCTTTCTCTCTCTCTCTCTCTCTCTCTCTCTCTCTCTCTCTCTGTTGTCCCATTTCCCGACAAAAAAATCCTTCGTGCCACAAACTTCAGCTTTGCTTTGCTTTAAACCGGACAGCGGGGCGTCTGACGTCACGCGGAGGGTGGCGGGGGGGGGGTCTCTGTCACGTGACCGAGCCGCCGGTATATCTTTAAGTTGAAAAGTAGTGCAAAGTGTAATCTATCAGCACACAGAGAGAGACGGGCTGCTTTTAAAACACACTCACACACTCTCTCACACACACACGCACACGCACACGCTCACTTGTTTTGGACAAGCACGTGGCAAAACTTCGCTCCGGAGGAAGACCCTGGGAGAGAGAAAGAGCAGAGAGTGCGCAGGGAAAACTTTTCTCTCTCTCTTTCTTTCTCTCTTTCTCTCCTTTTCTCTCTTTTCTCTGTGTGTGAAAAGTTGAGATTTGAGTTGCTTGCCGAAACGGGTCGCGCGCTCGCGCACACACACACACATTTACACACTCTTACACACTCACTCATTCTCTCTCACACACACACACACACGCTCTCGCACACGCAGCGTGTCCTGACGGTTTCTCCGGCGGAGCTGCGATGACCCTGTCCGGCGCAGGCGGCGGAGACATGTCCGGGCACACGACGACGCTCGCGCCTGACGACGTGGACATCGACGTGGTCGGAGAGGGCGACGACTGCGACGACAGCGTCGGGATGGGCAGCGGGCTGGAGCGCGAGGACAGCGACTGCGAGGGCGCGCGGGCGGCGCGGGGCGTGTGCGGAGAGGACGAGGACGAGCTGGAGGACGCGCTCGCGGAGGAGGACGCGGACGGGAAGGAGCGCAGAAGCGGCGGAGAGGAGGAGGAGAGCGGAGGAGGAGGAGGTGGAAGCGGCAGTGGCGGCGGCTCGTGCGCTCCGACGCCCGCCTCCAAGCCGAAGAGCGCGCTGGTGAAGCCCCCGTACTCGTACATCGCGCTCATCACCATGGCCATCCTGCAGAGCCCCCAGAAGAAGCTGACCCTCAGCGGCATCTGCGAGTTCATCAGCAACCGCTTCCCCTACTACCGCGAGAAGTTCCCCGCGTGGCAGAACTCCATCCGACACAACCTGTCGCTCAACGACTGCTTCGTCAAGATCCCGCGCGAGCCGGGCAACCCGGGCAAGGGCAATTACTGGACCCTGGACCCCCAGTCCGAGGACATGTTCGACAACGGCAGCTTTCTACGCCGCCGCAAGCGCTTCAAGCGGCAGCCGGACATCCTGCGCGAACAGGCGGCTCTGGTCATGCACGGTTTCGGGGCGGCCTACGGTCCGTACGCGCGCCCTTACGGCGGCGTGCACCCGGCGGCCGCCGTGGCGTACGCGCACGCGCAGGCCCAGGCGCACGCGCACGCAGCCGCCCTCCAGTACCCGTACGTGGCGCCCGCCGTGGGCCACGTGCTGCCGCCCGCCGTGCCGCTGCTGCCCACTGCGGCCGAGCTCAGCAGGAAGGCGTTCGGAGCGCAGCTGGCGCAGCTGGCGCCGGGGCTGCAGCTGCAGCTGGGGAGCCTGGGGGGCGCCGGAGGAGGAACCGGAGTGGCTGCGACCACCGTGCCCCTCACACCCGCCATCAAGCGCGAGCCCTCGTGCCCGCGACCCTCCTTCACCATCGAGAACATCATCGCAGGGAGCAACAGCAGCAGCAACAACAGCAGCGCGAGCGCGGGCTTGCCCTTCCTGCGCTCCCCGGTCCTCGGTGCGCCCTCACTGGCGCTCGCGCGGACCTCCCCAGTGCTCGGTGCGCCCACTACCATCGTCCCGGGACAGTTTCTGACCGCGGCCGGCACGGGGGTGCCCTCCAAATGGGCCTCGCAGTGAAAAGACACATAAAACCACACAAACTCTCTTTTTTTATATACTTGTAATATTTAAAGGAGGGCGGGGAGAGACTGTAGCACTGGAGCCGCACCGCACTGTGGGCCTGTACAGAGAAAAAAAAAGACTGACAATAATATGCAGAATGGAGGAATGATGAGTTCAGCACAGGTAAAATCTGTAAATATTTGTATAAAAGAAATTAAATGTACTTGTTCCACTATTTTTTTGTTTTTCTGTTTTGTTTAGCTTTATTTTATTATTTTTATTCTCTTTATTTTTGTTCGTTCAAACTTGGTCAGTTTGCAGTTGAGAGTTCTTTCGTTTTCATTTTCCATTCATATATATATATATATATATATATATATATATATGTATGTGTGTGTGTGTGTGTGTGTGTTTGTGTGTAATGGAAAATATTTTCATACAACTGAGGGTGCTTTCCATTGTATTTTCCATTATATATTAAGCCATTTATATAATGGGAAAGGGAAAATATACGTAAATACACATGTATATGTGTACATGTATGTGTGTGAGTGTGTGTGTGTGTGAGTGTGTGTGCTTCCGTCATTGCATTTTGTTTTTTTTGTTTTGTTTTTACTATAAAATATCAAATGTTCTTGTTCGACGACTGAACAAGCGATGTGTTTATAAGATCAGATTCATATATATGTATTCTATGTAGCTATATTGTGTTGTAAATTGACTACGTTTGTTAATAAATATATTAAAATAAGAGCTGAACTCTCAGACAGCATCTATACTCTTAATTAATTCAACTGCAAAGAGATGAGCTCTGAAAGGCAGATCTGGGGCTTTCATGTGCTCAAATGAGGCTTTAAATCTGCTTTTCAACTAATTGTAATTAATAGTAAATGTAATTATTGATTATAGGTTCTTTTTGAATAGGACACCAATAGGGATAAAAGGACCCTGCTGTAGGTGGGAGTGTTGGAGGCAAGGCTCCAAAATTAGCCCATGGTTACTTCTCTCTTTTTTAACTTAATCATTTAAAACATTTTTTTTATATCATTTTAACTGAAACTACCTAGGTCAAAATTCCTTCTATCAATTTTAATGATTTATTTTATTATAGAAATATCAGACCTAAAAATTAAGCAGGACGTATAGAAATTACCACGTAAAACATTGAATTAACCCAGCCTGCAGATACTTATTTTGTTATTTATTTTATCATTTTAAAATAAACATACTTAGTTGAGCCGAGCGTAATAGAGCTATACTTTTATTTTTTTTTAACAAACGTTATATTACCTCTTCAGTCTATACGATCATTATAAACAGACTAAAAACTACAATTAATTTAGTCCAATTAAACGGGTTAATTGCTGTTAATGAAACAGGACAAGCGCGCTGGGGGTGGAGGAGGAGATATTTTACTGAACTCTGAAACACTGTTGAACATTTTAAAACACTCTGAAACAGCCTGACAGTGTTTAATTCTGTAAAACAGTGCAGTTCTTACACACACCCACACACACACCCCACACACACACACCTTTCCTCAGCTCATGGAGTCTGTGTTAAAAGCTTTCTATGATAAAAGTAAAGTCTTTGCTTTGGTTGCTGTGTGTACGTGTGTGTGTGTACGTGTGTGTGTGAGGGTCTGATAATGATGATGAGCTCTACACAAACAGCACATGGAGGCTCTGAGGTTGGGGTTAGGGGTCTATATTTAACTATTTCACTGATCCTCATGGGAAAAAGAGAAAGGCCTCGCCTTCCTAAAGTCACTCTCCACTGGAGAAGCACAGCTGCCACACACACACACACACACACACACACACACACACACACACACACACACACACTGGTTTGCATGTAGAAAACAAAACAAACACAGGCATGAAGCACCTGAAGTTTTAGCAAGAGAGAATAAAGATGATGATCCAGAGTTCATAGAATTCATGGTAGAATTTTAATATAGAGATTCGACTTTTCCACACGACTACTTCTGAATTTCAAGGTTTATCAAGGAGTTTTTAGGCTCTATACACAAGCAAAACCACGTAAAGTAAATAAAATAAATAAAAACAAAGTAACAAATAAAAACAAAAAAGGTATAAAAAGAAATAAGAAATTAATGTATCTAAAGAAAATGACACTACTACTACTACTATTACTAACAATAATAAGAAGAATAACAACAACAACAACGACGACGACAACAACAACAATAACAACAACAATAAAAATACTACTACTACTACTACTACTACTACTACTAATAATAATAATAATAATAATAATAATAATAATAATAATAATAATAATAAAGATGGTTTTAGAACTTGTTTGACTAAAGTCAGTGGTCAGTAAGTATGTATTTTCTCTGACTCTCAAAAACCAAAGCCGGTGTCCTGGACTGTCTCTTCATTCTCTCCCACTAAAAATGCGATGTGAGGATAAGACTCCGAATTCAACACTAGGTGGCGCTTCCACACACCTTCCTCCGGAGAACAGTTCAGGAGCGCTGCGGAGCTCCGGACTGGAGGTGGAGAGAGATACTCTGATAGTGAACCTGCAGGATCTCGTGTTTCCACCCCTCTGTTCCGCTATTAGACTCGTTTCTTCTGAGCTACAAACACGGCCGTTCAGATTGATGCTTTAAATGAGCAACATTAGAAATGATCTTTCCTGCGTCACCAGTCTTTAAATCAGAAGGTGAAAATTTCTGCTTTTTTCGTCCAACAGAGAACACTAAAGACACCTCAGTACCAAACAACATATAAAAAACCACCCACCTCTGTATCTAGTTTCCAAAATACACTGCACCTTAAAAAGCCCTCTGACAGTTTACCCTGTACTTCTGCGTTGAAGATAAATGTTAGCTGCAATTATATCAGTGATAAGGCCACTCTGACTGAGAGATTATAATTCGTTCAAGAAATTATGATGATATAGTAAAATAAATAATAGACTATATCACATCTTCATACATACAATGCAGCTCAAAGTGTTTGTGTAAAAACAACAGAGGAGGTAAAGAAACAAGAGGGAGTTGAAGTAACCAGTAAGATGCAACAAATAAAGGCAGTGACAGAAAAAGAAATAAGAAATAAAAGAAACAGTAACATTTAAAAATGCTAATGGAAAATTATGTGAGCACACAGCACAGAAATGCCATAAAGAATCTGACAGGCAAGGCAAATAAGTGTAAATAATAAAGTCAGAAAAATAGATAGAATTACTCGAGTCTTTCCCAGCACCTGATTGAAGAAGATGAATACCTGTATGGTATTAATCAGTCCAGGGGTTAAGTGTGCCAGCATTTAACCTCTAGGAGAAATGATTAAACCCAGGATATCCGTTACACTCCAGTCTTTTTCTGCTCTCTGAGTGCAGAAGATCAGAGTCACCGCCTGTAACTAGATTTATACTATAATGTAATACAACAAACTTCTAAAGTATTAAGCCATCTTTGGGATAACAGTGTTCATCTCACCTCCAAGAGAGAGAGAGAGTGTGTAACTGCAGAATACACAGTACACCTTTTCAGCTCCTTTACAGTTAAACAAAACCTTTAAGAAATTAATCAGTTCCTGGGATAGCATTGCTATTGCATACCATGTAAGAGAGTTAGATCAATTTAAAATGTAGACATATACACTATATAGATTGTTGAACAATCAAAGAAAAGAGAGAAACAAAAAAGAGCTCTGAAACAAAAAGAGAACACAAATGCTTCTTTCAAAATAAAACAACAAAAAAAATAAATAAAGTGCTTGAGTGTAAGATAGACATTATTATAAGATAAAAACACAGATGTAGCTTGACATTCAGGAGATCTGAGAATAGCTGTCAGCACAAAACCTTGTATCTTTACAATAGTAACACTTTACAGGAGGAGGAAAAGAACATTCTTCACTTGAATGTATAACACAAATGCAAGATTTAATGCAAAGAAATTTGGACCATTTCTATTGTCGTGAAAAAAGGTGTGGAAAATGTGGGTTAAGTCCACAAATTATGTGGAAAATTAGAAAAAATATGTAAGTTTAATGTTTTGATATGACCACAACAATATACAGATATACACAACAATGAATTTTCGTGTTAACTCTAACCTTCAAGAAAGACTCTTTTGGAGGGCCAGGAAAGTGAAATGTCCAAAGGCTTTGCCTCTTTTGTGGTGTGTGAAAGTTAGTCGCCACTTTCCACCACTTACCCTGCGGTGTCTGTCAATGAAGCAAGTGGTGGTCTGGTCACTCAGTGGTCACTCACCAAAGAAGCTGACCTTTGTTGCCACACCTGCTACAGTGCAGAGCACAGGTGTGCCAAACTGTATTCTCACAACCACAAGTGTTTCTTGGTTTGAGAGCAGTGCGTGGACTTCCCATCAAGGTAACATTGTAAGTTGTCATGTACACTTTGTCTAAAGATGTCAAACATGTTTTAAGAGATGTCTTTAAGAGGCATTTTTCTAGCCACTCTCTATCTGCTGCAACTGCAGTATGCAATTGATTACCAATTACTTTTTGATTTGTTTGCCTATAGATAGCAAAAGAAGAGAAAACCCATTAAGACATATTTAAGTACACTTATAATAGAAATGAATGCACTGCTGAAATACTTTCTCTGTGTATTTTGAAGCAACTGGTTTTCTGTTCTTTTCTAAGTACACAGACGTTATATAATTATAATTAGGGGTGTGTGGATATTTCTGATATATGCTGCAGATGCTGGAGAGATTGTATTGAATATTGCTGGAGTGTTCTTTTAAACATGTTTAATGTATTCTTTTAAGTCATCACAATGTTATTTAAAGCACAGACACCCATCCACCCCATTCCGGCATGGCATAAAATAGAATGACTCCTGTCTACCAATGGTTAAGCTTTTATTTAAACAAGAATAAATGACAAAAGTTATCAAAAATGGGTGGCAGCTGGAAAGAGAAGCTGAAGATAATTTAAAAAAATAAATATGCCTCCACGCATCTCATCTATAGTATTTTTTTACTCCTAAAACTGTTTCAGTTGCCGCAGGAAGTCTTAAAATATCAGACCAGAAAATACTGCATTGCTCCAACCAAGATGACCTTTATTTCGACTGGCCACAACACATGACAGCATGTAGTTTAGGACAAAGACAGTAGTTCTCATTATAGAGCTGATGGCAAGCGCAGTCATCTCCAGGAGCTGATCATCAACAGTAAATGTGGATACAGCTGTTACTAAATATTTCAAAGGCACAGAGATAAAGCAATAAATGACAAAGTAAAGCTGGCACACAGGGCATTAATAACTAATGGAGGAGACAGTGACTAATAGGCTGCTCATTGTAATGAAAGTGTCACTGCAAATCAGCAGTTGTCCAAGGTTATTATTTATAAATGTTTGATGTGCTCACCACAGAGACACGTCCTATCCGACGCCTGATCCAGGAGAAACACAGCTCTGCCACTGAGATGTGCTCCTGAGGTGACCTGAAGAGATGTCTAGGGTAAGAAAGGGAGTTATTAGAAACACAGAGGCCCAATAAAACACTTCTGCAGTGTAAATGAGATCAGCCAGAATTGCATCACAAACAGGATATAGTAAAGGGTCATTTGGCTAAATTCAGCTCCAAAAAACACTTTAAGTTCACCTGATTTTATATTAATCATTGGCCAAACACAGTCTGGAAAGAATCTGAAAATCAGAAACCGAAGAAAAAAAACTGTTCAGTGGATTCTGATCATTAATTTTTGATATACATTCTTAGCACTGGAAATCCAGGCATACTGGGTGTGCAACTTTGACATGCCTGAACGTAATGGTGATAATTTCACACTGAAATGTAAAATGAAGTCCATTAGAAAATAAGCTACTGAGGATCCTTCAAAATTGTGAACTCATTCACTTCAATCCTGCATTCAAAGGACGATGAGAAATCAGTCTCTTGTCCAACCAGCAAACTATATTAATATCAGACCTAGTAAGATTTAAGATGAGTACACATTAGAACTTGATAAGATGTAGGAGCACACATCAGTACATCTCCAAATCTTCTGAACCTGAACCTTATTAAAAAAAATGAAATGTTAAGTGTACTTAAAAATGTCCAGTGAGTCCATGCAAATGTGTGAAGTGGCTTCCGAGGTTCTTTAGATCACACAAAATAGACCGGGTCCAGTTTCCCAAAGGAATTCTAGTGTTGAGATGCCAGCTAGAGAGAGTGATTAATGTGATGCTCGCTCTACCATTGAGGAATCATCTTTGTGCTAAGATGCTTTTGAAGAATCCAGGGGATCATTTTCTCCAACATTCATCATATGCTTATGATCAACTGATGGAAGCAGAAGAAGCAAGTTATCCATTGGATTGACGTAATTGAGTTAAGTCGTTACTGTACTACACAGCTGTTGTAAAAATGTGTTCAGCAGAGGGGAACACGGTAATTTGCTCTTCCAGCCAACAATGAGGCTGTTCAGTTAACCAAGAAATATAAAAAAGATGTGCATCCAAATAGGGAAGACAACATAAAGAGAGTCCGTAAAAGAATATGCAAATGGCTAGTGTCATTAGTTTTGCTCAGGGTTTCAAGTAAATCTGATAACTCACTATGTTTCACTGAAACACCACAGCTGACTCAGTGTCACTCAGTTTTCATGCAAGTCAATGAGAGAAAACTGATTCAAATCAGCAATTGCATTGTGTGTGTGTGTGTGTGTGTGTGTGTGTGTGTGTGTGTACAGTAGAATAAATACCTTCAATAAGCAAGAGTTCCACAATCTCACAAGTAAACTTGACAAAGAGGGTTTGTTGGAGTAATTTCCTAGAAAAACATTTGGCTCCCTTAAGAAACTATGAGTGAATGATTCTTTGAAGAATAATTTTTGTAAGCGAAATGCGTGAGTGTAAAAAAACTTTTTTAAGTTCACATAACCTTCACACAATGTAAAGATTCTGTGCCAGTTAAAGGCTTTTCCTAGAATCAGATGTCCAAACTAAGAACCATTCAGGAAAGTTCCTTTTCAAGAGTGCCTTTCTTTGAGAAATGAATGGAAATCTAGTTCCTATTCTACGCTAACAGAACATTGCATGAGGGTACAATGATGTTTACATCTTTTTTGGTCAAACTGGTTTTGTCAAGGTGTTGACAAAACTGCTCTTGAACTGTTTTCGAAGTGTGTATGCAGAGCATGTCATAGCATGGGAATATCATGAAGAAACAATATTAATGTGCACCTTTGCTTAAAGTCCTTGATTATTAATATGACTTCATAGAAACTTATCACACCATTAGTCCAACAAGAGCAGGCCATAGCTGAGTTTTGTATTTCTTACAACATTTGTTATGGTGGGCAGCTTTTCCTCAGTACTTTAGACAGGGAATAAAATGTAAATTAAAGTGTCCATTTGTCACACCACAGCACAGCACACACTGTGAACAGTGCAAAATTGTTCTCTGCATTTAATCCATTCACCTGAGTGAAGAAGTGAGCAGACAACAACAAAGTGCCTTGGGAGCAGTGTGTAGGGACCGTACCTTGCTCAAGGGTACCTCAGTGGTGCCACTGGCAGTCCTTGGATTCAAACCCACAACCTTTTGATCACAGGCCACCAGCTGCCCCACATAGGTATCATGATGGTTTCGTATTCTGCTCCAGTTATATATTTTAGGTTGTGCTTACTCCAGAAACCTCATTTTATGAAAAGGTACAAATATTCCCTTTTCCCATGGGAAACTCAAAGAGGTGTACCTGGTATTTGTGGAATTGTTTTAGTTGATTCACACGAAATTTCACATAAATCTCATGTTGATCAGAGTCCATCATCAGAGCTCTTTCATGCTGTTAATTGAATTCAGCCAAGTATGAGTCTTGGTGGTTGCCTTAGTAGTTGTCATTTAGTCACATTAAGCTAAAACTCTTTAAAAACAGTGTTTCCATTACTTTAGATCTCCACTAAGATCCCCAGTTCAATGATGCCTAAAAGAGAAATTGCTGCTGATTGTTAGTGAGCAACTGCAGCTCAGAATAATGTGGCTCATGCTCTGAAGGTAGAACAAGAGGGATGTGATTATTGCTGTTGTTGTCATCACATAAAACCAGCCAAATTTTACAAACCCTGATGATGAGTAACTGCATGCTTATTTTATGCCTGGATAATGTTGGTTAAATCATGAACACAACAGTGTTATCCAAGCGTGAAATATAATTATAGACATGTCTACAATTACATTTTACACTACATTTCAAATGATAGGTTTTATTTTTTTGTTACAGCTTCCCAAACAGTTTTGACCAGCAAATTACGCTAAGGACTGATTGCACCTCAGTGCCAATAGCTCTTAAAAGGCCCATATCCCACATTGTCTTGTTTTATTTTTCCCTGAGGTTCACCTATGATGTTTATGTGGTTTTACACACCAAAAGCAGACATACTTTTGTTTACATGACCGTTTCCAACCTCTTTACATCACTTAGAATCGAACAGACTAATTTTATTATTGTGCCTTTATGACAATAATTAAATGTAAATGTTCTGATTGGCTGCCCCATATCATTTAAAAAGTAGTTTGGGCTAAACTGCCGTAAGTTGAGTATGAGGATATATGTATATAAATTTGTTTTTGTGACACTACAAAAACAGTGTGTTTAAAACAGGTTGTTCTTGCAGCTTCATTTCCATATATGGACTGTATGTACTGTTGAGGGAATTGGTTCATGTTGAATCTGTACATTGTTTAGGTGCTGCATTAAACTATTTGTTTTAAAACAAGCAAGCAAATTTTGGCTTTCCAGGATATAGGCCCTTTAAGACCATTAATGAGAGTGTATGGGGTTGCTGGTAAAGTGATTTTAAACAAAAGGGACAATTTGAACAGCTCCTTGGTTATTTTCCCTGCTGGTTTTGGCATTTGGACAAGTTATATGAAGTCCATCATTCATCATTTGTCACTAGTACCTAATGGGTCTGTATCATGGAAAATCAAATGTGTCTTTTTACATTAACATTATAAAAGTTTTAAAGACTATACAGTTCATTCTACATCCATACCATACGAATATAGAAAGTTAGCTGAAAAATAGGTCAAGAAAACCAAACACTGAGACGCAATACAAGGCAAGCAATCATTTACTATTCACATGCACCCGTCATAAAGTCAAAGTAACAAAACCAGCCTGTTAATGTGATTTGGGTCCCTGAAGAACCTATCAGTGAATGACTCTTTGAAAAATAATTTTTGTAAGTGAGATGTGTGAGTGTAAAAAAACTTTAAGTTCACTTAACCTTCACATAATGTAAAGATTCTGTGCCAGTTAAAGGCTTTTCCTAGAATCAGATGTTCCAAACTAAGAACCATTCAGGAGATTTCATTTTTAAGAGTGCCTTTCTTTGAGAAATGAATAGACTGGAAATCTAGTTCCTATTCTACGCTAACAGAACATTGCATGAAGGTGTAATGATGTTTAATGTGTACATCTAGTTTTGTCAAAATGGCTCTGAAGTACTCTTGAACTACTTTCTAAGTCTGTATGCGGAGAATGTCAGGATGTGGGAATATAATGAAGAAACAATATTAATGTGCATCACACTTAAAGTCCTTGAAATGACATCACACAAACTCATCACTTCTAATATTTCCCACGAGTCCAACAAGAGCAGGTCATGGCTGAGTTTTGTATTTCTTACAACAGGTGAATTGTTATGGTGTGCAGCCTTTCCTCAGTACTTTAGATAGGGAATATAATGTAAATTAAAGTGACGTATCCGTTTGCCACACCACAGCATGGTACACACTGTGAACAGTGCATTTAACCCAGTCCCCCAAAATGTAGCATGTGGGCACTTTAAAATTAATTAGTAAATGTTTAGCTACATTTGGTGTAATTCATTTTCCAATACATCTGACACCCTTTACTAATCAGACCACTCTCTTTTATTCCATCAAATAAAAGACACAAGGCTCCTGCATACAGAGCAAGGGATTGATTTGAGACACTGAAGGCTGAAGGCTGATGAATTTTTAGTTGCTACATGCAAGGGAAAAGGTTTATTTAAGTCACATCTAGTCCCAAAAACCAACATCCACGTGTAAAAACAGATGTGTGCATCATTCATAGGGGTTTAGAGGCAGATTTTAGAGGGAATTAGCTGATTTCCAAATCATGTACCACACTTACTGTCTCTGGGTATGAATTGTAGATCAGAACATCCGGGTTACGCTAACGCTCTGCGTGCTGACGTAAGGTTTCAGGAAGCAGCAGCTACAACTTGAGTAGCGTTTTAGGATTTTAGGAGAGACTTATCGCTTAATGGTGTTTAATTTTAACGTTTTTAAGGGCTGCCAGTCATGGAGACCTGGAGCCTTGTTTCTGTGTGTGTTTTGCTGGGACTAACAGCCAGGTGGGCTGTATCTTTCAGCTCCTATTCAGGTCAGTTTGCAGGCACGGTGGTAGAGAGCAGGTGGACTCTACGGGAGAACCTTTACTAATAAACTGGTTACACTGATGTGGGGTCAGTGCAGAAAGTAGTTTTAAAGCACAATAATGATTCTGCGCTTTCATTCTGTCTGTAGATTGATGCACTTCATACTGAGATAGTGATAAGTCATACTGAGCTGATGGGCAAATTGTATCAGTCTTCACATGTCTGATGTGTTTCATGTGGTAAAACTGTAGGCGCTGGAAAACCACCCATGTTTGGAGACTATGAGGCACAGAGACACTGGCAAGAAGTGACCTACAGTGTTCCTGTTCATGAATGGTTTGTCATTTTGTCTCTCTGTCTGTCTGTCTGTCTCTCCCTCTGTCTTTCTCTGTGTGTGTCTCTCTCTCTTTGTCTCTGTCTGTCTGTCTCTCTCTCTCTCTCTCTCTGTGTCTGTCTCTCTCTCTCTTTGTTTCTCTCTTTCTCTCTATCTCCCCGCTCTCTGTCTCTCTCTCTGTCTCTCCCTCTCTCTCTCTCTCCCTCTGTCACTCTCTCTCTCTCTCTCTCTCTCTCTCTCTCTCTCTCTCTCTCACATAATGACCACTGCATAAAAGTAAGCA
>JBBPCZ010000115.1:12970136-12991400 GCA_037974445.1 Brycinus macrolepidotus | reverse complement strand
CTCTCTCTCTCTCTCTCTCTCGCTCTCTCTCTCTCTCTCTCTCTCTCTCTCTCTCTCTCTCTCTCTCTCTCTCTCTCACATAATGACCACTGCATCAAAGTAAGCACCAGCCATGCTGTTGCAATAATATCTTTTTTCTTTCTTTTTTTGTGCTAAGGTACTTCAACACCACAGACAATGACTTGGGCTACTGGGGTCTGGATTACCCCCCTCTCACGGCCTACCACAGTCTTGCATGTGCTCATGTGTATGTGTCATGTGTTAAACCTTTATGACGACCATGTAGCTCTAATTGTATTTTATAATTAAATTATTGATAAAAAATGTTTTTGCTTGTGTGTGTGTGTATGTGTGTGTGTGTTTGTGTGTGTGTGTAGTGCAAAACTGATTAATCCTGCCTGGGTGGAGTTGCATCAATCTAGAGGTTATGAGAGCGCATCCCATAAGTTGTTCATGCGTGCCACAGGTAAATATGGGACAGCTATAAGTGTAACTCTATTCTTAAGTAAAAATTGTAGCAGTTTCTAGTGAATTGTAATTGCTAAGTGTAGTCATATCTTACTTACATATTGTTAACATATAAGCTTCTAACTTTGTTTAAGAAATGTTATTAGTTAATAATTGGCAGTAACATTGCAATGCTTTGTATTTCCAGTGTAATCTATGTAATCTGATCTATAATGTTTCCCTTTCCCCCTTAGTTCTTTTTGCAGATATATTGATCTATATTCCAGCAGTCATTTTTTACTGCTTCTACCTCACTGATGGGTCCTCCAAAAAGAAGGTGACTGGAATTATTTTGTGTATTTGCTGTAGTCATTGTAGTGCAGTGAAATAACGTTTTTGCTTCTGTTGATGTCTGAAGGTTGCCACCCTCCTGTGCATTCTGCTTTATCCGGGACTCATCTTAATCGACTATGGCCATTTTCAGTATCCTTTACACTGTTCATTCTGTGTTGTGCTGTCTGATTTTGGATAGTCGTGACTTCACCACTCTGCACTAGGCCTCAACTACTTGTCAGATATAACAGCGTAAGCCTGGGTTTGGCACTGTGGGGTGTCGTGGGTCTTGGTTTGGGCTGGGACCTGCTTGGGTCTCTGGCTTTCACCTTGGCTCTCAATTACAAGCAGATGGAGCTGTACCACTCATTGCCTTTCTTCTGCTATCTTCTGGGCAAGTGTATCAAACAAGGCCTCATGGGTAGAGGGTAAGTCAGAGTAGTCTGTAACATGCATTAAAACCTCATCCCTTTCCAATATATAAACTTGCATTATTATCTTAGCTGCACATACACATAAGCCTCCATGTGTTTGTTTGGCATTCTCTGTGGCGCTGTTACAGAATTGTTCTTTTCATAAGGTAGCGGACATTTACTTCACTATTATAAATATCTCCTCCATATATGAGACCAATAAAAGCAGACAGCTGACCATAAAGCTGGGTATAGCAACATATTGGGTACAGCAGTAATGAAGCTATGCACACTTAAGCTTATAAAGATTCACAGAAATTACATAAAAAGCTTGTCATGTTAGTAGTCAGTGTCAGAACAGCCGTAACACATACCATGCAATGTCCATGGTCTTTTAAATTCCAGTCACACAGGCCTCCTCCCATAGTTCTAGTTAGTGTTATTAAAAAAATGTAGTTACTTTCAGATTCTATAATGTAATTATAAGCCTTGAATATCGTGACACCGCATTTCTTATCTTCACATATTCATTCTATAACCGTATTACTATGTTATTGTTGGTGTCTGTGTTGCAGTTTCTGATAGGTGGGAGAAAAAATTGATATATCACAATATTTTTTGGAATTATATTATATCAAAACAGTGACACCAATAATCAAATTTTACGTATTTAGTATTATTTTATAATTTTACGAATGTAATTGAGATGTCTTTACTTTGCTACATACATCTACTCTAATACCATTCCTACTGAAGTGCACAAGGTGCTGTAAGACCTCATTCTTCTCTTGCATCACAGCAAAAGTTGGAAAGGAATTAAATGGGAACATGTGGGGAACATGAATCGAGATGTGTTATTTTCCTCATTTTTCCTAATATATAAGAGGAAAAAATTGTATCGCATAATTGAATTTCAATAGACTGATTTTGTATCCTATTGTAAAATGTAAAGATGTCAATAATATTGATTAACTTAAATGAATATTAACACTTAATATTGTATTGATTTAAATATTGTGATAGGATCATATAATTGTCTCTGTGGCAATTCCCAGTCCTAGCCTCTGATATCACTAGATACCATCATCTTCATAGTGGCTGTTCTATTTAAACCTTATGCAGTTCAGAATTGTCTCCAAACATATAGTGTGCTTTATATTCAAGTGTCTTTATATTCAAACATCCTAGTAGAAATTGCTGTATATTTAAGTGTCCGATGGAGTGTCTAGGCCTTCATTTTACTGCAGTGGAAAGTATTATTGTACTATTGTAATAGAAATAATTATGCTGATGTTGAAGATATTTGAGGATCTCTAGTGCAACATGAAGGTAAAATATTATTTGCTACCTTTTATTAAGTGGCGCTCCTATTTGGACTATTTTAAGTAGCATAGATTTAATATATGTTGGCAGAAGATGCTGGATGGGATTTTGGAGAGACAAAAATGAATTTGATCCAATCCTGTAACAAGTGTAGTCTGAAATAGCACATGGTCACATGGTTTGATGTCCTGTTTTATATGCGTTATATGCTGTGTGTGTGTTACTGTGGAGAGTGTTTGAGCACTTTGAGCATGAAAACCTGCTTTTAGATTCTAACCTAAAAAGTTAAAATAGCACATTTTAAAGCTGAGCAGTTTTTGAAGAGGGAATATCAATTGGTATTGCATGAGCCGACATTCAAGGTTTTGATCTCTGTATCAGAAAAGTAAAAGTGTGATAGAGCCTTCTCTAAATATATGGAAAGGGAAGTAGGCATTGGAGTTTAAAGGTACTATTGCTGGTACACGTCTTGCTCTTGCTACCTTACATCTGTCATAATAATAACAGTGCACCAAGGGCGTTTGGTGGCAATTGCATTGTTGGATTAGATTGCCTGGGAAAATATGTCCAGATGACTCTTTGACCATGCCTGACACTCTCTGCTATGTCTGTGTGTGCAACTTTCCCACTACAGCTGAGTCGGATCAGCAACTTGAACAGCCACACTTGGAGGAAACACAAACATTTTAAAGACATAAGGCATTGCTGACATTGTCAGAGAACAGTTGTGGTTAAAAAGATGATGGAAGCAACTTACTACACTTTGAATATACCTTTGAATTTAAATTTAATGCCTACATTTTTAAAATGAGGGATCATTTAGCTCTGTTTATAGTATAATTTGAATTTAAATTTAATGCCTACATTTAAAAAAAGAGGAACCATTTAGTTATGTTAATAGTATAGTTAATGAAAGAGTATATAAATTATTATAGAATGAGATTAGCTAACCTGGAGTTACAGACTTTTAGTCCTGAGTACTCAGAAGTCAGTGCAAAAAAGGAATTTGTATGACTGAGAAACTACAACATAAGTCTTTGCTGAAGTGTTTTTTTGCTGTTTTTATTCCCTGCAGGCTGCTTCTGCTGGTAAAGATCTCACTGACTGTGCTGGCTACCTTTGCCCTCTGCTGGTGGCCTTTCCTGTCAGACTCGCAGCAGATCCTGCAGGTTCTGCATCGCTTGTTCCCTGTTGGCCGTGGCTTGTTTGAAGTAAGCCCTCAAACTCAGAGATTTAGACTTGACTGTGGCTCAGTCAGGTTTGACCAGATAAAACCATTTATCTAGTCAGCTGTGTGTTGCAAATTCTAGCTTTTCTTTAGTTCTTCTTTCTGTCCTTCATTCTGTTCTTTTAGGAGTAATTTTGATGCCTTTGCCACTATTACACACTATTCCACCCTCCCTTCCATAGAGCAACAACTGAAAACATGCTGACAGCATTCTGCTATTGCTGACATAATTGAAAAAAAAAAAAAAGACTGGGGTTAGGATGAAAGCAAATGGAATAATATAATGCCAAAGGTTGTGGTATTGTGTACACATCATTTTCAAGTTTTAGGTTTGCTTATAAGAAGGGATTTATACTTTATTTACTGCAAGAGAAAGTGAATTTGCAGCACACCGGTCTGGCCTGAGGTTTTGCTTGCATGTTGCTTTGCTAACTCCTCACCATGCCTGTCAGATAACTTTCAAATGAAGGGTTGGCATGGAAATGCCCTTGAGATCCTAATCCAAATGCATTGTATACATCTATGAATCTATGTATGTGTGTGTTAGCTTGCATAAATATACATAGTGTTACTGTTTTCCCCATGTATCATAGATACATACAATAGAGAGAGCTTGCTATAAATAGGACTTTAAATACCACTGTGGTACTCAAACCAGTTTTCATAATCATGACATGTAAGTTGCAGCTTTGAGTATACAATTTATACAATGTGTAGCACAATGTATAATGACATTGTGGGTCCAGTGACATTGTGAGTCAGTTCCTCCTTTCACCTTCACAAAACAAAGGATCTGTTTGGCAAGCCTTGTTTGAGATCTAGATTCTATTATGTGCATTGTCAAAAGTTACTTTTGGTGGCTCCAATATCAGAATCCTGTCCGGGGGCCAAGTTTTGCGGCTTGCTTTTGAAACATACCCTTAGGCCTCCACGGAGGTGCCACAGGAGGTGCTGTGATGTGAGAAGTAATTGAAAATTCTATAGAGGGCTCAAGAGTTAGTATACATCTCACATTTGCTTGTGACATGATGCTATCATAATACACAGGGTGAGAGCAACTCTAACCTGGAGAAAGAGAGAGTGTTTGCCAAGTCTTTTCTGATAAACTGAAGTGTGTGTGTGTGTAAGTGTGTGAGTGCTTGTTTTTGTGCATACGTAATACTTTATGTATATGTACTTACATATATATTATATATAAGGTACATGTAATTAAATGTAAG
The DNA here is from genome assembly GCA_037974445.1 of Brycinus macrolepidotus. Lineage (NCBI taxonomy): Eukaryota > Metazoa > Chordata > Actinopteri > Characiformes > Alestidae > Brycinus > Brycinus macrolepidotus. The sequence continues at coordinate 12,986,436 of JBBPCZ010000115.1, read as the reverse complement.
TACTTACATATAGATTTATGTATATAAAATACTTATATGCAGGTAGTAGCTATATTACATATCGGTTGTTATATATAGTACATATGTACATAGTGGGACATGTTGCATGTAGGTACTTGCCGTCATTGTCAGTCACTTGCCGTTTTTAATTTGAAAATACTAGACTTTACATTGTGTTGAAATTTCATGATAAATTGACTTTTTACAATCATTTCCATTATAATTTTTTTAAAAAGTTTTTTTTTTTCCTGTAAATGTATTTTTTTTATACATGCAAGATTTTGTTCTGGCAGTGATATTTGTGTAATACAAAAGGGTCGTCTTCTTATTATTACTGTTATTATTATTGGTACTTACAAAAGTAAAGTACATAATGAACATTTGTACCCTACCATGTTCTGACGAGGTCTTAAAAAATGTGTGTGTCAGTGTGTGTCAAACAAGGGCAAGGGTTATGCGAGAGAAGGAAGGCTGCACCTGCTTTTACTAATTGTGAAAAAGTACATGTAAGCAAGGCAGCCAGCACAAACTGTGGGCGTTAGTTTTCACTCCAGCTCTGCGTTAAGCCATCTCAAGTTGCTCACACAAAAATGGCACCAAATGCTGCGGTTGGTGACAGTGACAGGCTCTCTGGACTGGCCTGCGCCGACTCATCCGTTTTACTAGAGGCCATCCTGTGAGACTTAGGCCAGAGTGGAGAGAGGACAGAAGTTACATTATTTGAGTGGGTTTTTTACAGCTGAAAGGGCATTGGAGAGTCCTCAGACTGTACTAAAGCTGGTATATGTGCACGCACACACACATACATACACGCACACACAGCTGTGTGTTGCAGCAGCTGTGTTGGTAAAGAGTGGACAATATTGAGTGTAGCGTAGAAGCAGCGTGTCCGTTTCTAATCACGCTGTTGCACAACTGCTAAAGGCCTGTAGTCTCTGAGGAATCCCATGACCCAGTAGAGAGGTAAACGTAAATACAAATATAGACTAAACTAGCGGACACTGGACATGCTTTCTAAAGGGTGTGACTCTGGCTGCTCCAGGGTGGCGAAACTTGCAGGCTTTGCTAGGTGCAGATTGGTGAGAATGTGCTTGGTATGCAGAAAGACGAGTCACACGCTGACTCGAACACATTTAACCCCCACGTCTCTAAGTTTACAAATAAGTGCATAGCTTTTTTTTGACATCCCAGATCTTTGAAATGGAGATTCATGACAGGAGTAGTTCTTCACCTTTTGCTCCATGCACAGATGTCACAAAAACTCCCTGGAATGTTTATTACACTTTCAGTTGGGAAATGATTACGTAGAGTAATGCCACTTATTTGCTTTCTCTTTAAAAGCTGCAAGGTATTTAAAGAAGGCCACCATATTTGTGAGGTCTAATTTTGTAGCTTGGTATTCTCAGTTGCAGCCATCAGCATCTAGTGTATCACATCTCCAATGCACTTTTACTATGGAATTCAGTTGTTTCAGCACAACACATACAAACGCAAGACATGCAACTTACTTGGATTGATTACACAGTTCATTAACATAAGTTTTGTAGCTTGTTTATTTATTTATTCATTTTTTAAAATATTATTATTACAGGGTTTTTTTTTTACCCCAGTTAAAAACCTCAGCTACTCACAATATTTGGTCCAGATTTACCTTGAATAGAATCAGATTACATACACTATAAAGTTTCCATTTCCATTTCCTTCTTTCCGCTTAATGAGAAAAGCCATTGTGGTAGCTAGTTTTATTATGCATGACATTTAAGCATGTCAGTTTAACATGCTAGTACTATAACGTCTTATGTTTATGATTAACCTACTAGTTAGCTTTATTTCTGAACAAATATGAATGGAAATGCTGCCTCTGCAGTATTGGTTAACATTATTTTTGTTAGATTTATTTATTTACTTATTATTTGTGAGTTATATAATCTATGTCATGTATCTGTGCATGTTTGTGGGCTGGCAGGATAAAGTGGCTAACACATGGTGCAGCTTGAACGTGCTGATAAAGATCAAGACCCTGCTGTCCAGAGACACTCAGCTGCTCCTCAGGTAATCCTGCGTCCATCCATTTACTATCACACTCCATCCGTTTACCACCCGGCGGTCAGCACACCTTATGGAGTACTCATTACGACTGAGTGCACTGAAGATTATCGAACCTTAAGGATATCTGTGAGCTTTGGTAAACAAATGATATCTGGTCAGTAATCTGCAGATGGGTTTGGCCGAGATTTCTTGCTAAACAAAGAGCCTTTATTACTTTATCTCTGAGCTCAAAAATAGCCTCGCTGAGGGATTTTATACACACTCACTTTGTTAGAGTGAGCAGGGCCTATAGTGAATACCCTAAATGTTTTCAGTGTGTGTGAGTCTGTAAATCTGTTTAGGGAACATAGAGGTGTTTCTTTAAAACTGATAATCCCTGGGATAGCTTGGCATTATTTGTGTTTTTTGTTGTGCGCTTTTCCATAAGGTCTTGTAAGGTCCAGACTAAAAGTGACCCTATTTGGATAAGACCTTATGAGAGGACGTTGGCTCAGTTTACACCGTGTGAACAATTTTTTTTTCATTCTGATGCTCAACAATACACATTTCAGTGTGTTTTCTCTATCACACCTATTTTGAACTCAGGGTTTGCTAATTAACTGATGAGTGTTAGAAGTAAAGAAACAGAGAAACCCCTACAGTGTGCAGTGAAGGTGTCTTTCAGGACAACAGTAGAGAGCACTGACCTAATGTAACTGTCAGCCATTATGTTCATTTACAGCACACCCTGTATATAGACATTGTGCTCATTTAAGTATGGTGGTCTTCAGATGGCCTGCACATCAACTTAAACACAGCTAGTACATCAATGGCAACAACAAGAATTCAACTCATTTTGGGTCTTTGCTAGGTTGTGCCAGTTTTTTATGCATTTTTAGCATGCACATGTTATCCATTGGCCATGAGCATTTATAAAAAGAAATAAAAAGAAGAAGAAGCCACATCCTGCCATTTCACAACATGGCTTTGATTACTAGGGGTGGCATGAGAGGCAACTGATCATATTTTTCTAACTGTTTATGTTTACAAAAATCCAGCCACATCAAGTATTTGATTTTGTTTTTTCCTCTTTATTTTCAGTTTTGTTCTCACTCTCCTATTCATCTTGCCTTCATCAGTTAAATTGTTGACCAAGCCCACTTTATGGCAGTTCAAGCTAGCCTTGGTAAGTGGTGCCCAAGTGTTTATAATTGTTATCAACTGCTCAGTGGTTGGTATTTTTGACTCTTTCTCATCTAACTGGCCTTGTACTACAGGTGAACTCGTCGCTGACCTTTTTCCTTTTCTCCTTTCAAGTCCATGAGAAGTCCATCCTGCTGCCAGCCTTGTAAGTCTGGCCATTCTATTAATTTTTATTGTAACACAGTACAGCACTCAATAGTGTATGTGACCTCTTAATATGTCTATAACATTGTACCAAGAGAGCCCCGAGCCTTTTATAGCCTGGAGCCTCCACCTAAATGATGAAGTGTCCCCAAGCATTTGAAACATTTGATAAAGATTGAGTTCCCCACAGTAAGTCTGCATTCGTCCACTGACTGTCTGTTGCTGTGAAAACGATGCAAAATAATATGGGATGCACTGATATGAATCTTCTGGGCTGGTGACGCCATCAGAATTGTCTGGCAATGTCAAGAGGTACATTTACGATTTGTTAATCTTAATGAAAAGAAAAGGTCTGATGAGATCATGGTAAACAAGTTCAGTCTTGCTTTAAAAAAAAAAATAAGTATGTCTACTCTGCAGTTTATCTGAGGCTTGACTAGGGGGTAAAAAAGACCATCAGTCTAGTAATTCACAACAGTGACTACATGATGTGATGTTCTTTTAATGCTAAAAATGAATCAACTTCTAATCTGACTAATTCTGATAAGTTCAGTAAATTGTCTCTGTATGTGTGTATAAAGTACGCTGTGCCACCTGTGTGGATTTGGTTACAGATTTCCTTGATCTATTAAGCTAGATTATCCAGATTATTGCTTTATTAACTGCTGAGTTATACCTTGCACCTGTTGTTGAAATCAATCAGTAATGCATGTCACTGGATTAGGAGACAATTCTGGACCACAGTAGTGTGTATGTGTGTGTGTGCAGGATCAGCTCTGAGGCCAATGGAATGAGTATAACAGGAGCACAAAAGTAGGTCCTGTAATTATTGGCTTAGAGAGGAGGGCTCAGGGAGGTCATACATACAAGCCCCCCTCTAGATAACAATAGCTTTGACGTCAGGTGAATGTGTTTTCGTGTATGGTATATTTCAGGTTTCACACACGCTGTGTGAATTGGTTCTAATTGGTTTTGCTTCTCTATTTATGTTAACAAACAGTTGTTTTTGAAAGTTACATTTTGTGAGCTTATCTAAGCAGAGAGTTTTACAACTAAGAGTGTTGTGCGGGATCATGGATCAACCCAAAACATCACTAATCAGCTCACTGACAAATGGAAGGGGGCTTTAAATCCTTTCTCTCCTTTAAAAAATGCAACAAAACAGTGAGACACTGGCTAAGGTTGACTACACTGTAGGATACATTTAATTTCTTGCTTGATTTATAGGCCAGTGTGCCTTTTGCTGAATGAACTTCCTCTGATGGCCATCTGGTTCCTTCTGGCTTCCACTTTCAGGTAAGCATTTGGGTTGGATTTAAGTGGAAAGTGGGTTGACATGGAGCGACCCAACAAACCAGGATTAGTTCTGTGTTGATTACAACATTTTCACACAAATAAAGGACTGTTAGTGTTTTTAAATAGTGTAAAAAGATGGAGATACAAGGTTTTGTTTTGGCAGTGACAGTATATCCACACAGTTTTGCAGCATAGTATAAAACAAGCAGATGGTTTAAATTAAATTCTTCCACAAAGTTTGTTTTGAATCTTTTGCCATTCAGTGTTGTGAATATGGAATTATTGCAATAATGACCACCAGTGAAGGATGGAACTTCATCCAGTATTTTATAAAGGCTCATGATTTTATTAAGGTATTTTATAAAGGCTGTGACTATTTGTCTAATGACAAATAGTCACAGGATACATTTCACCCAATATTTTTGCAAATGATGACTTTGATTGTATCTCTCAAATAACAAAACAAATTAGGAATGTATGATCAGAATTGGCAAATTTTTTGCTCTTGGCCAATTTTTTATAATTATTATTATTTTTTTTTTATAATTGGCCATTTTTTTTTTTTTATTTCTGTGTTGTAAATACTGCATCCTGCATCTGTACCAAAATATTGTAGCATTATTATGCAGAACTAAAAAGTCAGTTGACTCTTATTTGTAGCATGTTACATGGCTCATGTTATTCATTTGGACCGTTAAATAACTAATAATATTTAATTATTGCTTTGGCCAATATATTCTGGTGTGTTTCTTGTCTTAATTTAGCATACTCAGCTTAAGGTTAAAGAAAAAAGACTAATATACAGCCAAAAAATCAGCTATCAGCCAATTTGGCTGTAAAGAAACTGGCATCAGAATCAACCATAAAAAATCCCAATTATCCCTACTAATAAGAATAGATAAAGTCACTGACAGCACTGTTCAGCTCTTCCCGGTCCAGTAATTATTGTGCGCATGGTTTGCTGTATGGGTAGCACGACATAGTTCACATGCCGTTTCACTAAGAGCCTTTTGTACAAACACTGTGCTGTGGATTCATACAGACAGCTTCCTCAAATATAGTTTCATTAGCAATAGCAGAGTTTTTGTCCTTTGTTAAATACATACTTCTTTTTGTTATGGCGTATAACTCAGTTTGCTTCCATGAAGGAGTATTTGTCAAGCTATTGGAGCGGACACCCTCAGGGGATACACGGGGACAACTAACTGCCGCACATTTTAATGCTCCAAACACACATGCATTTAAATGTAATGATTATTTACAAATTGCTGCAGAATGTTGTGCTGTTAAAATTGACCATTTGTATTGTTTCGAATGGTCACAGTGTTTTCTTATTTTTGCCACACTTACCATATAGATGTTCTGTTGGCAGTCAGTTTACTGACAAACTGTTGTTCTTCAGCTATCCTGAAGATGACCGGCCCAATACTGCGGCTACTTTAGCGTAGTAGCGTCTAATATTAATCCTCTGCACCAAAAATGACCATAACCTAAAGGTTTGCTAGTATTTAATACAGTGTTCTGTTGGTGAATATTTTGCTTGGCTTGTATCCCATGTCTCTTTATTTTCTGCTCTGTTTGTCCCATAGCATGCTCCCTCTGTTACTGAAGGACGGTCTGCTTCTGCCTTACGTGGTCACTTCACTGGCTTTCCTCTACTTTGGTGTGTACCTTCTCTCCGCTTTAGACAGAAGCTCAGCGGATGAGCTCGGACTGGGCTCTTGTCACAAACTCACCCAACACTGCTTGTCCAAACACAACCTCAGCCTGCTGGTCCAGTTCATGGTAAGTAGAACATCATGGCATCACCTCAAAGTTTATAGCACTGCTCAAGTGTCCAGTGTCCTGCCACCTCAGTCTACTTAATGCATGCAAATAAAAGATTAAAAGATGCATTATGATATAATTCCTGTTTTCAGATATATAACTTGCCTTTACCTATAAAACAATTTATAGATTTCAGACAAATTTGAATGTCTGAGACACTTTATATAGTGTGTGACATTAACTCAGGCCTGGACACTTATTTACAGAAGCAACATAAATAATGGGGCCTTGTGATGGGGCTAAGGTTTCTGTTACCAATCCTGCTTGCTGATCCCTCACTCCAGCATCCTAAATAGACATGTTAATGCTTATACCTCCTAGAAGTGCACTCTTCTTCTTTCACTCGGGCAAAAATAAACAGATACTTATGAGCCTATGAGGGCCTTTACTACAGCAGACGGAGTCTGTGGTGCTGTCTCACTTTCCTGAAAGGCATCAGTTCTCTAAGTCTTTATGATGTCTTTTTCAGTGGTAACAGAAAGGGTGCTCTTCATCTTGTCTTTTTACAGTTCAGAGTCTCGTTGGTGGCTATGGCTGGGTTGAGCTTTACGAGCGTGGTGCTGGAGCCTCCGGCAAGGCTGCCTGATTTGTTTCCAGTGCTGGTCTCCGTTTTCTCTTTCCTCCATTTCCTGGCCCTGCTACTATATTTCAACCTCGTCCAACTGGCCGAGTCGACCAGCAGAAAAGGCCAAAAGAAAACAAACTGAGAGAGGGTCTCCAGACACGAATCATCAGTCAGTCTTCACTAAGGGCCCTATGAAAAGGGGATAATCATGGAGAAAGATGACAAAAGGAAAGGAGAATCCCTTCAATTAAAATGGAATGGGCTCAATTTAGGAAATTTAATTTCCTCTGAATAAATGTTTTGGGGAAGTCCGTTTAGCACAATTTAAAATGGTAAAGAATTAAGAATGGAGAGAACATTTTGCTAGACGATATAAATATTATTATGGAGAATTACAAAGCTCCTCATCATGAACTGCGAGTATGAAATTGAATCTTGAAAAGGACCAAACAACAGGGACCTCTTGTTGACATCATTTATTACCAGATTTTCTACACATGAATAAATGCTTTTGTACAAAATACTTTTGTTTCGGCCTCTTGCTCTGAACATGCAACTGGAACATTAGAAAATAAGTGTAGTTTAATACAAGAATAAATTTCTCATTTCTCACTTTATATGGGGGGTTCCATGAACTGAAAAAATCTGCTTAATAAAGTGGTTCTTCGTTCTAGAGAAATTTACAGTCAGAATTGTTCAGTGTTGGTGATAGGAACTCTATGTCTGAAGCTTTTAATGGCTCTAAAAGCTGCATTACAGTAAGATGTTGCATCAAAAGAAAAGATGCATTATGTCTGAAATTTGTGATTTGTTGTTTTTTTTTTTTTTTTTTTGCCTAAAATGCATTCTTGCAGGGTGTGTAAGGTAATAATTCTAAAAAAAAACAATCTTTTTAAATCTTTTTTAAGTTACAATTGTGCAGAAATTTAGAAAAATCAATTAAATTCCTGTTTAATTAAACAAAAAAAATCCCCACAATGACTAAATACTGTGCCCACACAAAGGCTACATGTTTAAAATTAAATATATCGACTTCACGGGCCATTAAACAAAAATGATGGGAAGGGACATATCCGAACACAATGTCATAAAGCTGAAATACCAGAGGAACAAAGGTGCACACAACACCCCCACTTCCTTCACAGGAGTTAATGACTGACATTAAAAAAATCTATTACAACTGTAAATGTTATCAGGGCACAAAGGGGCTATAGTGTTACAGCTCGCACAAGCCCTGCAGCCACATATACACACATAGGAGGACAATGGACTGTTGGTTCAGATACGATAAATGCAAAACAACATAGAGAAATGAAGGACAGAAAGAGGCACACATGGGACAAAGAACAAAATTATAGGAAGCATTTGGTATTCTTTCCTTAGGAACCTTTACCTTGGCTATTTGTTGGTCTGGATGTTAGTTTTAGCTGGCGGTAGTCATCTGAACAGGAGTTGGAGAAATCCGATCAAGTGAGTGCTGATGGGTCAGTTGTAGAGACAGTAGACAGCTGGAGGTCCACAGCACACATGGACACAGTGCAGGAATGTCTTTCTGAGAGTGCACGGCCATGGCGAACAGTGCTACGTTCAAAGACCAGCTACCTCAAACCACATCCCGAGTTTTTTTCTTCCAACAAAGAAAGTACAATATATGGGGAAAACAAGTTCTGTTAATGGGCCACCTTGCGCTTTTGTCCTTCACGTGGCCTTTAGGGGTGATAAAGTGAGAGTTATATGATCCACCTTGAGCAGAAATAGGAAATGGTTTGTGTAGGCACCAGCTGTTGTTCAGATTGGCCCTCTCAGCCACTGCCAAATAAAGAGACGAGAGATAAACATGAAAAAGGTTTGCGCGCTTCTACAAACAACTGCATGTGCGTACATCTTTTTTTCCATCCTTTTGTGTTTGTATAGATCTCATTTTGCATCAGCTCTAATGCGACAGCATGCCAGAGGTACAAACATTTTTGCAGCAGCGCAGCTCAGCGTGCATCGTAGAATCAACATTTTGGCAGTTTGTGGGTGAAAAGGAAAGGCAGGAGCCCTTGAGGAGAGCAGGTTCAGAGTAAATGTGTCTCAGGCCGGATGGGAAGGTGTCTGCTGCTCCATCTGCTTTTGACACATGCAGAATTGACTGGCAGCTACCCAGACGTCTCACTGCCTCCAGCTTGACAAGCAGTCCAGTGCTGCATCCACACACTGCAGACTCTCCCAACACAAGCCTAGCTATTCCATTTGCATGAGGAAAAAGACTTACCTTAAGATTTCCTTCAGAAACTCATATGAGCTGCCAGTCTGCATCGTACCTGTGAGATCCACACAAATGGATTACAGACTTCAAATTACCATCTTTGACATAACGCATGCGGTCAGGTTTATGAAAGCTCTAGCATGTAGGGAAAAATTTAACAGTAGTGCTTCAAAATGTCTAAGCCCCATCTGTAATCTGTATTCAAATAAGAGAACTGAAACACTGCTCAAATCACAGTGACGTATTAAATTTCCACCTCAGATGTATGTGGACATAAAAGCATGTGACGGAGTCTGTATCAAAGCCTTGTGAAAAAAGCTAGTCACCTGTCCTCCCAAAAGCCTTCTAATATACAGCATGCCTTTAATTGTGTCTCTGTTTTCCAAAGAAAAAGCATAAAAAGAGCATAAAATTCACCCCAAACAGACCCCATATATCCATCAGCAGTGCCAGATTGATGTGGTGAGAGCAGGGTCTGTGACCCTTTCCCCAGCCAACTGCTGAAAACCTATTTGTTTTATTACATTTTTAAGGAATCTTTCTTTAATACAGTCTATTAAGGCTGTCTTACAAATCTCCCCTGACTCGACCCCATCTACGGCCTGATCAATTTTTATACTGCTGATCCGTCCCCTTCCTCCTCATTTTTCCATCGCAAAATTCACATTATATAGGATTTTCTTATGGAACATTTGCCATAAAAATCCGTTACTACCTCTGTGGCGTGCGCAGGCAGCCGCCCTCGCAGTGACAGAGAGCTTTGGTGAAGATAAAACTTGTTTCAGCAGTAAGCAGAACTGTTTAAATGTTATTTATTTTCATGCTCCAAAGAAAATATATTGTGAAGTGCAACATTGATTTAGAACACAACAATGTCTCTGTAGGGGGCATACAGTGGGCGGAGGCGAGGGCCGATTTATGAATCCTTTGCTCAACTCCTTTAATTGAATTTTCCAAATCTCCCGCAACACACAAATAATCAATACCTCTCGGCCCAAGCAGCAAACTTGCCTCAGAATTATTGTGCTCTCTTTTTCCATTTTGTACTCATCAGCACATACTGTGTGGGGCTAGCCACTTGGTAATGCCTGAACAAGCTGGGAAATTTACAGCCAGTCCAACTGTTGGTAGCAGTGGCTTCAAGAACGCTTACTACAAACTTAACAATCCTGAAAAGTTTGCTCCAAGCGTTTCTCTAGACCTTCCCAGTTATTCTTTAGCAGTCTGAGAGGTTATGTGCTACTGACCCCTCTCCGACCCTCCCAACTCTGATTATAACTTCATACAACCACAAGGGATGTTTGCAGAAGCCATCGTGAAAGTTTAGGAACAGAAGAAGTGCAGCATTAAAGACATGGATTCAGAGATTTGTCAGTCAATGTCAAAATATCCTTGTGGATTGTCGCAGCTGTCTTGGTGGTATCACACAGCCTGCCGCTCAAGTTGGCTATGACACAAACTAGTGTCATATCCTTACCATCACGTCAGCTCGGGGGACCATCTGTGTGCTTAGGTGCAGAGTGTGGGATGCATAACATGTTGAACCTATATATACTGTATCCTGTATGGGCAGTTTGGAGGTAAAAGTGAAGACTGTGTATTAATAATTATGAACAAAAAAGTATGCATTTATAAGCATGAACAAACATGTTTATAATACAAGTTATATAAATTAAAATAAGATCTAAGATAGTAATGCTGCAAAAATGTTATCATGCATATTGTTGCCCTTGTTTGGGAAGATTTCAACAAGCACCAATCACCATATTCACAGTGAAGTACGGAGGTGGGAGCATCTTGACGTGGGGCCACAAACACGTTATCGAAGGACACATGAATGGACCAAGACATATTGGAGGAGAATTCAACCTCACCAACCAAGTAACTGAATCTGGGCAGATATTAGACATTTCAAGTCAAGACTGGTTTCTAAAAAAGATGAAGGTGCTTATATGGTCTAGCCAATCTACTGACTTGAATCTCTTTGAATATTTATGAAGTATTTTACAATTGCACATCCATCAGAAGCACCCTTGTAACCTTGGAGAATTCAAGACTGTTTGCCAAAAGGAATGGGCCAAAATATAACCACCGCAAAAAGGTAATTACTTCTTACTGTAGACATCTAAAAGCTGTAACAATGGTTCCACAAAGTACTAATGTTATTGATTTGTGGTGTCTGAATACTTTTCTTCCTATCAAACGTATTTTTATTTTTTTTTTCTCAACATATCTTTGTTCATGGTTATGAATCCACACTTTTTGTTCATGTATTCCATCAAAAGACTGTGTAGGTAAATAACAAAATCAAAGGTGGATGAATAAGTGTTTCCCCATCACTGTAAGTAAATTTAAGAAGAAAAAAACTGGAAGAAAAACATGGACCCTTCAGAAATTAATCTCTAGTTTTAGCTCTCTCTTTAGCAGTGCAGCACGTTCAAAATACACTCTACAAAAGTGCTCTGTGTCTTATAGTGTAGGTTTAAGTTATATCTCACCCATATGCTTGTTCTACTTCATCAAAAATATTTCATATAATTTAAAATAATTTCTATTACCATTTCAGAAAATGTTTTAGGACAAGCCAAAAAATGTCCTATTGTATTCTATTAATTTGGCCTACAAAGCATTAACCACCAACGGTTGATTATTTAGAGCAATAATGCCAAGAACAGAGATGAGCAAAAATAAAATGGGCAGAAATGGGCAGACATGCCACAATCTGATCCCTGCTTTCCAGGAGTTTATTTAAAATTCTGATAGGGATATGCAACTAAATTTCTATATTTAACAAATTTAAAAATTTGTGTGGAAAATAAAACAGAAAATAAGTCTTCACAACCCAACCTAGTATCGCAATTGTTCAGCATGAACGACAGATACAGATTTCTCTCTCTCTCTCTAGCAAAGCAAACAATTAACCCCACACAATCCTAAACATCAAGATCATCTTCCCTGATCTCAAGCGCAGACACATTTGTAGCCATGCCCCCACGCAGCCTTGAATAAAAATGTGTTCACCAAATGCATGTCCCACAGCAACAAACACCCAGTTTTCAGTCGCGGGTGATCAATGTGAAAACATTGTGTACTTTGTTGTTGTAAGACGGGCTCTACACGCTGATAAATTTCATGCTCCACCATGTGATCAAAAATGTGACATTCCTGCGGCGACCAGCTACAAGCACTGTATAAGCCAAGGTCCTCGAGTGTGAAGGACCTTATCTTAAAAACAGGCTGAACTTCACTACAATCCTTCCCATTCACTTGCTACAAGTCACCATTATGTGACTGGATCACAAGTGCAGCTTTGCTGAAGGCGGAATACGTGCTTGAAATAATTACATTATTCTGTTTCATGAAGAGAAGTACTCAGTTGTTTGTGTTATGAAAACTAAATGTTGTTCTTGGGCCTAAAAAAAGAAGGAGTGATTCCTTTTATTCCGGCAGTGATGGCAGCAAAACATTTTTATGGTCATCTACCACTGATAAGACGAAGCCTAGAAAATGCCACAGCCTTCCCAAACCCCATGTGAACAAAACCAAAATCTTCAGAGCTTGAAATCAATCATGGCCCATAAATGAGTGGAACTCCAAATGTTTTCTTTCTTCGCCGCTTTTAAGCAAAGCAAAAAGGTCACAATCATAATACTGCAATTTGAATCATTTCAATACAACTTATCGTCCTGTCAGGGCCAAACAAGGATTGTTCTGTGAAACAGTAAAACAGTATTCATCTGATAGTGAACTGCAAAAGCGAAGTGTTTCAGCATTAAGGAACTTTAGGGGAACTCTCCAGGACTAATCTTGCACCATATACTGAAAACTGTTCAATACTCTAATGCTTGGCTTTAAACTCTTCACTTAAATAGGCTAACACTGCACTGACATTGCATTCGGCCTATAGGCAAATCAAAGTATGCAAGCTAATGTGACTGTGATTGGCAGAGACGCGTCCATTAGCATATCCAAAACATACAGCTGAAGAGTTTATTTAGAGTTTATTAACACATGTAGCCTTATGTTAAGTTTGGCTCAGTACATCAGACCTCCAGTGTTTAGAAAATGAAGTATGTTTTAGTTTGTTGCCAAATCATTCTGATGTCAAGCATTTGTTAGGAGTATCTAAGTCAAACTTCAAGTATTGTACCACACCTTCAAGAAAATTAATGGCATAAAGCTGGTATTATTGCATTATTACTGGTTATTATCAGTTAATTGTCATTAATTCAACTTTCATTCACTTACCTTGGAGACAACTCTCAAGCCTCTTTGCTGTATTTAAGCGACCTGCAACCCTAGATGCTGAAAAGAAATATGACCTTATTGTTCAATTAAGCCCATAACACAAATTTGAAAATCAAATAAAGCAAAATACAGCCCCTTTCTTATCTAGATCTGGATACTCAGAGGAAAGAGAACAGATGTATATGAATAGCCAGACATACAGGAACTGTGATTAAGTAAATGGTGGACACACATGACACGATATGGACTCACTCAGCTCTTTGTGTCTCTTGAGCTCAGTCTGCAAGTCAGCAGAACTCAACAGTAAGAAACTCTGCAGCTCACTGTTGCCCTCTGTTGGCTGCACAAAAACAAATGATTCAAAAATGGTGAATAACTGTCCACTATGAAGTACATTAATTAATGATTTCCAGGCCAAGGTTAAGTCTATATCTACACTAAAAAAGGATTTTCTGCGGTAATTTATCTTTAGCATTGCAATGTAGTCCAATACTAGACTTAATTCATACTTTCCTGCAGTTTCATTCAAACCTTTGAAGAACTTCATATAAAGGAGATATATCTCTTTTCTCTGTGTAAATGTCTATTTACATAGATTTGCATTTATCCTTATAATTAAAACATCCAACCAAATTCATACTAGTGTAAAATGACACTGCCCACAACTATGCTAATTTGTCTTGGTGCAAGGACTAGCACTGCCGAACAGTTGCACAATCAAGAAAACAGAAAACTTTTAATTTGTTTGTTAAAATACATATTTTTATACTGGATCATTTTAAATATAGATACTTTTTTATTTTCACTCAGATATATTTTTGGTTCTTCCCTTCCATTTTCTACTGAGTGTATTAAAAGACTCTGATAAGGCATCTTTCCCTTAAGTATACTTTCTCTGTATAAGTATATTTTTCTATCACTGGTTAAATGTACATACAAGCCTCTTTATTTAGGTACATCTACCTTGTATCTACACTCACTGTCCATTTTATCAGCTCCACTTATCATACAGGAGCACTTTGTAGTTTACAATTACATGCTGTAGCCCATCTGTTTCTGCATCATTTGTAAGTCCCCTTTACTCTGTTCAGGACCCCCACAGGACCACCAGCAAGCAGTTATTACCACTGTCGACACAACAGTGACACAGACATGGTAGTAGCATGGCAGTGTTTGCGTGTGCTGAATAGAGTGAATCCACTACCTGTTTACTTTATTAGACATCGAACTTGTTGGTCCACCTTCCAAATGTAAACTTATCAATAGTTCAACTGATACTGCACAGTTTGTGCTAGTCTTCCATCTTGATGGAAAATCTATGTTCTCTTGCATCTTTTGTTAAAGCACAAATAAAAAATCTTGGGGTTATTTTTGGCTTTGAGCTAAAATTTGATAAACAAATTAATGCCGTGGTCAGGAGCAGATGTCGTGTTAAACTAAAAGGTTGTTGTGCTGCTTCTGTTGCTGTGCCAAGAATCTGGAACAGCCTAACAGTTAATATCAGACAGGCATCATCAGTAACTGTTTTTTAATCCATGTTCAAAATGCATTTTTATTGACTGGCTGTAAGTAACTATTGAATGGTTTGAGTATTTTGTGTAAAAGAGTCTGTGGAGAACCGTGTAGTTATTTGCTATATAAATAAAATGTACTTACTTCTCAGTCTATATTCAGCATTGAGGTGTTTAAAAACTGCAGCAGCACTGCTGTGTGTGATCCACTTCCATGTCAGTGTCACCACAGTGTCCACCACCCAAACAATACTAGTCCTGTTGGGGTCTTGATCAATGATGAACGGGGTAAAGCAGGCTAAAGAAACAGATGGACTGTAGTGTGTATTTGTGAACTACAAATAGAACCTATATGACAACTGGAGCTGATACAACGGACAGTGTGTGTAGATGCAAGATAACCGTCCATAATAAAGGGGCTCATCAGTGTATTTTGAGGTTCCATGCTAGGGAAATATGAATGAAAATAAGGGAGAAGGAACAACTAAATGTGCCATACATACCACAAATGTCTCCAGCTGACGCCTGTTTTTTATTAATGTCTCTAAAGATTCTTCCACTTTAGATCTGAAAAAAAGCATTCTAGAGCAAAAAACAAAAAATGTGTGTATTTAAGGCTATGAGAACCATTTTGTAAGTTCATTTTCAAAAAAAAAATCAACAAAATGTTTGAAATAAGGCTACAGAAATATTTGATACTTTATCACAGCTATGTCTGTGGTCCAGATCCAGTAAGGATCACCATTCTATTACATTTGGCTCTCTAGTAGACTTACCAAATGAATACTTTCTTAAATGAATCATAAGCTCATTGTCTTTATTGATGTTTTTATATATATTTAACTAGCTTCCTCTTAAATGACTTCACTATAAAATTCAAAACTAATGCTTGTCTTGATGGATCGAGTGGGGCCCTGTGTTAGTAAGCGCTGGAAAGGAAATAGGTCTTTTCTTAAACACTCCTTATCCAACTATTTTTAGTCCTGTCTAAATCACAAAGGCTTTTGGCTGGTGATGAAGCTCCCTCCATGTCCTGTCATTAAATTCTGATCAGTCATAATGACCATCAGCCAAGTGGGACAAAGGAAATATCCACTAATGATGAGAGATATCTTTTTGTTCCAGTGGTCTGATAATGCCACAATTACTGATCATATAAAAGTTGCCACATAAAGTTCACATTAAAAAATGATTGTGCATACAATTTAAATAGGATTTCCAATAGCT
>JBBPCZ010000115.1:12951471-12962365 GCA_037974445.1 Brycinus macrolepidotus | reverse complement strand
TATATATGTATGTATGTATGTATGTATGTATATATATATATATATATATAGACACACACAGATAGATAGATAGATCCACTTATGACATTTGTGTGTTTTTATACCCAAAAAAATTATAATTCATTTTACAGTACCATTCTATCCTCTCTTAATCCCCTATAATTAAACATGCAGTTTTGTTACTGTGCCTTTAAGGCTGTCATATGTAAATTAGTTTTGTTCTTATTGGTGGGCATATATTCTTTCATTCAAAATGTAGTCCAGGCTGAAACACTCCTTAAAATTCAACATCAATGGCCTGGTCAAACTACTACAGGCTGAATAGGTACATATACAGTGCCTAGCAAAAGCATTCAGCCCCCTTAAAAATCAGATTTGTATATATTACAAGTGACATGTAGATTATTCCATTCATTATTTTATTGCAAACCAATAAACTCTTAAAGTAAATCAAAAAGTCAAAATTCATTATTTGTCCGCAGTTCTTCAAAAAAAGTAATTAAAACTGAAAAATGCTGCTTGCATAAATATTCAGCCTCTTCAGATGAGTACATGGTAGATCCAACTTTTGCTGCAATAATAGCTTTGAGTCTGTTGGGCTGAGTTTCACCCATTCTTCCTGGCAGATTGACTTCGTGGTTGTTCAGATTAGTCGAATGATGCATGTGGACTGCAGTTTCAGTGGAACTGAGACCTGGACTTTGGCCTGGCCATTGTAGAACATTCCTATGTTGCTTTAGCTCTGTGCTTAAGAAGAGTTAACACAGAGTGAAGAGTGAAGTTTCTCCAAGCTTTATTTTTGTTAGCAAACTGAAGGTTATTTTGCAGTATCTCCCTCATTGTGCATCATCCATCCTTTTAACAAGATGCTCAGTCTGCACTGAGGAAGAGCATCCCCGCAACATGATGCTGCCACCCCAGTACTTCACTGCTTGCATAGTTTTTATTGTGGGCTTAGCCATGTTTGGTGTGCGCCACACATAGTGCTTTGGATTTTCCTTATAACCTCAAATTTTGTATCGTCTGACCACAAAGTTATATTTTATGTTTTAGCTGGGTCTCTCTGAGTCTTTCTGGCAAACTTCAGATGTGCTTTGATGTATTTTTTTACAGGTCAGTTGAGCTCTTGATGTCATTTTACATCTTCATTGGCTCCTTCAAAACCACTGTCTGTGGCTGCCCTCAGAGTCCCCTTCTTGCTCTGAGTTTTGAGGGATGGCCTTGTTTTCCATTTCCTCATGACTGATCCAGCAGTGCCCACTTCTTCTGTGCTTAACTGATAAATATAAAGGTGCTTTGTTTTTTCGTCACCACCAAAACTGAAACTTTTCAGACTTGCAGTAATGATTGGATTTTTATCTTTAATAATAATAATAATAATAATAATAATAATAATAATAATACATTTAAAAACAATGAAAAAAGCAAAACAAATACAGTAAAAAGACAAAGACAGTATAAACTGAAAACAATGAACAGAACTTGAACAGAACAACAACATACAATGAAAGGTGGTAAGCAGTTAAGACAGAAGAGTGGTACTGGGAGCAGAGATATGTTTTCACTTTTTAAAGGCTACATTTAAAGGTCCTTTGGACCCCAGGAAGAGAGTCTAGTCTGAGGAACAACCAACAGCCCTGTGGGGGATCATTCAGCTTTTTAAAGTAATGAGAAGTAGCCTTTATTGTATGTGTTAACGAAAGGGTAGAATTTGAGGTAGCGATACGCTGTGCATGTTTAGTATGAGGGAGAGCTCTTGCTGAAACTGAGTTTTGAATAAGCTGTGATCTGTTTTCTGGTAGGTAGAATTGCAGTAATCAAGTTTAAAAGTGATAAAAGCATGGACTAGTGTTTCAGCACCAGCATTATTTATAAAATAATAATAGATACATCACCTAATCTGGTGATATGGTAAGAGGCCTCAATGGGGGTTTTGTCCTGACTCTGAGTATCTGAATATGATTATACTCAGTATTTCTTCTTTTCATTTAAAACACTCATGTCAGTGAAAAATCAAGTCAATGTAGTCAAAGCCATTTTAATGAATGTTACGTTACAGCATTTTGTTTTGATTATTACTGAATCCCCTGAGTCCATTGTCCTACGCATACTGGCAGTTATTACAACCGATTAATGAAGAAATGTAAACGTGTATGAAAACCTTACCAGTAGTGCTCATAATACACAGAGCAGTTGTTAAACTTTGCCTTAATGTAATATCCTACAGGCTATACTTCTGTCATTATTGTTTTTGTTATTCTGGGCCTTTTTGGAGGCACGTTTACACTTGGTCGATATGAGTAGAGCTTTGGTATCGATCTCCCTCCCTTTGTTTGCACTCTTTTTGACTTTAACCTCAGCTAGTTTGCTTTACCTCAGAAAAATAATGGCCAGACTCGTCAAAGCAAAGAGATTGGAAAAAGCGAGATGCAGTGGGATGAAGAATGGGGGCTTTGAGATTACCGCAGAGACTTCTAGAGCTTCCAGCCAGCCATATTGCCTCAGCCTAAGGCCTGATAATTGGGGGAAGAGATTGGAGAGTTAGCAGGGTTGGACTGTGCGTGTGTTTATGGGGTGTGTGTGGGTGCCTGTAAATTAAAGGGGTTCTGCTCCGGTGACAGGGCAGTGTATTAGTTCAGCAGAGTGACCCATCTCCTTGGGACATTACATCAGGGCCTTTTCAAGTGGACACATGCCCCAGGCACTTTTCTTCATTTTGATTCGGGGTGGACAAACCACCAAAGTGTTATGGTTTGATACTTCACATGTTTCACGGCTCAACATAAATACAGAGGGGAAATTGCTTTTGCTAAAAAAGTGTCATTGCGGCCGCCCACTCGTAGCCCTCTCTAAAAGATGTGCTAAACTATTTCAAACATTAAAAACTCTCTATGGTGTCTGAGGACCATTCGTTTTTTTTCAAATGGCCCTCAGACGTGTCCGAAAGGAGGCTGTTGTTCTGAGTTCTTGATGACTTCTCTGTGATTTACAGTTTATTTGCTGTGCCATTCGGCTGGACTTTTAAACAACAGCTATCAAAAGAAAAATACTCTATAATTTAAAGAGACATTTATGGAATTTATATCTTTGATGAATTATATATTTACAGCCAGCACTGTGCTCCGTTTCCACCCCATGAACCCCTTTTAATTACATTTTAGAGATCTTTGAATTACAGGACCTTCCTTCTATTAGAGTGCCAAGGCTGCAGCAGCGCCCTTCATTCAAGCTGCAGTGTAACAGTAGCGCCATCTTGTGGTTGCATTTGATTATTCTCATCCTTCAATCACCTCATGTTTGGAGACTCGCCCAGTAGAAACTGGATATTTTTAGGTCAGATTCCTAGACACAGATTTTAGATACACCATGGCCACAAACAAACAAACAAACAAACAATAAATAAATAAATAAATAAACACATGCCTACTCCCATCCTACAGTGGTGCTGCAGTAGAGTGATACTTTGCAGTTTTAAGACAAAATTCCCAACTGCCATATCTTGAAGACAGGAGGACTTTGGGGTAGATTTTTGGGGGTGGGCTGTCTTGATTTTTTCCCATTTGCTAGTGAATGTAGGAAAAAGGCAGATAGCTCTATTAGGAAGCAGAATATCTCTACTACAATATTCTCTACTACACTGCACATGTTTTTCAATCATTGCGCATCCTACTTACATATATATATATATTATACAGAGCTGTCCACACACTCAGGACAGGTTTGGTTAAACCTTTGACTTTGACTTTGATCTTGAAGTCACATACTTCAGTGACTGTGCTTCATATCATTACAGTGGAAAGAATGGATTACTCAAATCACAGAAATGATGATGACACAAGATGAGGAGGACAATAAGCTAAAAGCCAATGTTAACAACGTAGTCACCTGGCTGTTGAGATATCTTACCAAAGTTTGGCCTTTTTTCTCTGACTGAAGGGGTAAAACAAAAAAAGAGACGAAAGAAAAGTCTTTCGGGCTAAATAAAGCTAGAATTTTTGTTGTTTCACAGCTTTGTTCAAAGTCTCCTGAATGCTCTAGTTTCAGTGGACAGCCATTCTGTGTTGTAAACAGTATTCTCAAAAGTAGGTTCCCGGTGAAGCTCCAGGGGTCTGTGGCTTATAGCAAGGAGATCTCTGATTTAATTTATTTCAAATGGGATTTTACATTCAAAATAAAAATAGCCCATAATGCCCACAGTCTATAGACTTTGACATCTGAGCCAGTATCTTAAATTGGAGTGAACGGCATGGCAAAGATATCACAACACTATCAGTGCACATGATATACACCTCAATATATAATTTTTCTGAGATTTGAAAAGTTGGCAGAAACAAAGAAGGTAGTATTTCCACCCTAAAGTACATTTTTATGATATAATTTTTAATGATTCAGTCCGTTTTATTTCATATTTTACAGTCTGAGCTTTTACAACCTGTGCTGTGCTAAATCCAATAAAGCAAGACACATTTCTTATATTTTAATTTTAATTTTTATAATAACACTTTCATCTGGGCAGTGATGGTTAGTACTTGCAATATTCAGAATATGCTCAGAAAAGCACAACAGCATATCATAAAGTTTACCACAATAACCAAAAATATCATTATATTTTTTACTCCTAATACCCCAACCCTGCATGTATATCACAACCATAGACTTACACAGAAGTACTTAAACAACTAAATGCTTTCTTAGTGTGTCTAGCATACAAATGAGCGCAGGGGTCCTTGAATCTTTCACTTGTCACACTGGAAGGGGTCCATGGCTGAAAAGGTTTGAGAACCCTTGCTAAAGCAGCTGTGAAATGCCTCCTTCGATTCAGTTATGCTAAAACTCCAATTAACCAGTAACACATTCACATCAATGGACTGTGAAGAGGAATAAATTAAGCAAAAGTGGGCATTTTTTGGAATCTGATAACATTACATTAAAAAAGGCCAAATGGGTCTGCCATGTGACTGCTGCAAATAAAGTGCTGATATAGTCTGTCTTGCCACAGGCTCGCGCTGTCAGACACCTTTGAGGTGTTCAGCAGAGCTGAAAGTTACTAATGTTCATTTACTAATGTGACATGCTTAATGAATGAACCTGCAATGGTGAAGTTCAATCAAGTTAATGTCAATTCATTTAAAAACAAGATATTCGTGTCACTTCGTAAGTGAATGCATTATATTACATTACATTACATTCATTCGGCAGACGCTTTCATCCAAAGCGACTTACAATTTGAGGAAACACTCAAGTTTCAGGACAGTGTGAGAACTAGAGGAGAGATCTAAGTGCAAAAATCTTGATGTGGTTAGTAGTGCAAGAAGACGCATCAGGAGAGGAGACGCTCTCTGAATAGACGAGTCTTCAGGATGTTTTTGAAGATAGAATAGAGGGAATGCCATGTTATTTTAGTATATTTACTTCAGTGACTGACTCTCACCACAGTTACTTACTGGAATCCATTTCCTGTGTATAGAGTGCAATTAAACAAGACTGAAGTTTTTAATAAAAGTGTAGTTTTATTAGCAGTTGTAAGAAAAGGCTCAGGGAGGCAGTGTTGCCCATAAACTGGGTCCCATCCCACCTGTGTTTAACAGATGGCATTATCCAGCTTCTTTGTGAATGAAAAAGACTAAATTGGAGCTAATCATGCCCTAGAAGAGTGGTGTACGGTTCCTTTAAGTGTTGCAGTGGGCGTGACTATATACTTCAGTGACTCTCACCACAGTTACTTACTGGAATCCATTTCTTGTGTATAAAGTGCGATTAAACAAGACTGAAAATGAGTTTTTAATAAAAGTGTAGTTTTATTAGCAGTTGTAAGAAAGCTAGTAGGAAAGTAGGAAAGCTAATCTTTCAAAAGCACTTATTTGCACTCGGTGTAAATGCAGCCACAGTAGTGTCTTTCTTTACCTTTTGTGTTTTCGTGTAAGGGAGCACTGGGCATGAATGTAAATGAGCTGAAGGTCAACATTAGCTGCAGTACGTTGAGCTTTACACAGAGAGAGTGAGGGAACGTTCAGCTGTAGAGTTTCTTTTGACATAAGAATATTCTCTAATACATCCTGCTTTTTAAAAAAAAAAACCATACAGCACTTCACACTTTCAGAAAAAGACCTTTCACCACATTCACTAGCATTTCAGTCTGATTAAAGAACAAAATGTGCATCATCAGTTGAAGGAGGTCCCGACTTGGACATATACAAGGGCTTTACACACTTATTTTCACACTTTCCTTTATAACCACGTTAGTGTGTTCCCATGCTTACTTTATGATAGCCTCATACACTAAATGGACAAAAGTATTTGGAGTTTGGGACACACCTGTTTTTTCAGGGTTTGGGCTAGGCCCCTGACTTCCAGTGAAGGGCAATCTTAATGCTTCAGCATACCAAGACATTTTGGACAACGCCATGCTTCTAACTTTGTGGACACAGTTTGGGGAAGAGCTTTTTCTGTTCCAGCATGACTGTGCCCAAGTGCACAAAGCAAGCTATATAAAGACATGGTTGGATGAAAACCCTGACCTCAACACCATCCAGCACCTTTGGGATGAACTGGAACAGAGATTGCGAGCCAGGCCTTCTCATCCAACATCAGCACATGAGTTCATAAATGCTCTACAGAATGAATGGGCACAACTTCCCACAGAAACTCTCCAAAATCTTGTGGAAAGCTTTCCAAGAAGAGTGGAAGCTGTTATAGCTGCAAATGGGGGACCAACTCCATATTAAAGTCTATGTATTTGAATGCAATGTCATCAAAGTCCCTGATGTTGTAATGGTCAGGCGTCCCAATACTTTTGTCCATATAGTGTATTTGTTTATTTTAATCCACTGCATTCTGATGTGCTTCAGCACTAAAGCGATGGTTCTGTTAAAAATACATTAACACACTTTGTCCTTATTCCAGATGATTAGCAAAACCATGTTCTTTCCCTGAAGTTTTCACTTTAATGTTGTGTTGGAGCCATGAGGCTAATGTAGCTGTCTATGAACGGGCTTCAGAATCACTACTAGTGTTTAGCTATGTGATATATCATGTTCATTTTTTTAAATAACACAATGTAATACTGCATTAGAAGTCACACAACAAACTCTGTGTGATATCACTAAATAAAAATGTTTTTGAGAAAGTGTGTTATGATGGTTTTCATTATTTGTCAATATACTAATATATAGACTCCAGTCAAGTAGGTGTTCGTTGTCATTTCAACCTCATACACAGTACACAATGAAATTAAACAACGTGCATCAAGGACCATGAAGCAACACAAGGACGCAAAACAGAAACAACACAAGACCACATACATGCGGGCAGGACAGGACCACACAGATTGCAAAAAGTAAAGAAAAGTAAACCCTTATAGTCACATGTGAACACACCACAGTACAGCACACAGTGTGAACATAGTGAAATTCTTTCTCTGCATTTAATCCATTCACCAAGTGAAGCAGTGGATGCCCGGGGAGCAGTGTGTGGAGACGGTACCTTGCTCAAGGGTACCTCAGTGGTGCCACTAGCAGTCCTGGGATTTGAACCCACAACCTTCTGATCGCAAGGGCAACTCCCTCACCACTAGGCAACCAGCTCAGAGAGGGAGTGTAAGAAAACACAAGAGCAACAAAACAATTTTACAGGACAAGACAACAAACAGAGCAGTCAACAAACACGGTAACAGTACTAGTGTGAGTGAATACAGTATTATGACAGAGACTATATTTAGGAGGCAGAGCCATTAAGTATGCAAAAACTGCAAAAACTGATGTAGATTGCAAACATAACTGTGCAAAAATAGCCATAAATAGCAACAACAGGACAGAGAATGTGCAGTATAAAATAAATAAAGGGTATTTACAGTAGCAGAGGCAGGGATGTAAGTTTTTGTTTACGGCATGACAGTTCACTGTGTAAATTTATTATGTTTAGGAGAAGGAAGCAGTATAGTTCATTAGAGTGTCTGTGTGTTGGTATACAGTGTGAAGGCCATCATGGAATACTGTTGCCATGAAGGGTGTACTTGGTCTGCTACAGTGTTTAGGAGGTACATGTCAAAGTAAGATCCACATGAATGCCAGGACCCAATGTTTCCCAGCAGAACATTGCATAGAGCATCACATGGCCTTAGTGCATCATGGTGTCATCTCTCCCAGTTGTCCTTCACAACTGCTGGGGTGCTGGGAACACCCCACAAGACCTGCCATTTTGGAGATACTCTGTCCCAGTCATCTAGCCGTCATGATCTGGCCCCTGTCAGAGTCACTTAGATTCTTATGCTTGCCCATTTTTCCTGTTTCCAACAAAACTGACTGTTTGTGTCTAATATATGTAGCTCCAACTACAGGCGCCATTGTAAGATTATCATTGTTATTCACTTCCCCTGTCAGTGGTTTTAATGTTGTGGCTGATCGGTGTATATATCTACACACACCAGCACTCAGGTCTAATATCTATTCGCCCTTAGCCTTTAATGCCACATGCAGGCTTGACCTTCTATTTATACCCCTGGGCCAATTCTTTTGCCCTTTGACTTTCTCTACTGTAACTGTAGACCAGAACTATAAATGTCACATGGCACATTATCAGACTATCTAAAGAAGAGTGTGTCTCCCATTTACCGCACACAGACACACCAGCTTCCCTATAGCTCACAATTTTGTTTAATCTCACATTGTTTTGGAGAAAATCTGATATTAAGGGATCACTGAATGACCCACTGGAGAAAAAAAAAATTGTTTATTTTCAAGCCAGCATTCATCAATATTTAAAGAGTGTTTGTTAACTGCAACTGCTGCTAAGCCTGTATTTGTGAAAGAAAACTGCAAGGCAATGAGTGTGCAAACATTGCATCATGAACTCTGTCCTTGTTTAAATGAAGTCCAGGCCAAACAGGGTGCAATAATCAAACAAAACATTTGAACCCTGTCTTTCCCAACACTGTTTTTTAGTGGGTCTCCAGAATAAACTGGGTGTAGACCACAACATTGTACACTTTAAACAGACCATTAAATCATAAATCTTAAACAGACAGTTTATGATAGGTTACACTTTGTTGTTATATAATTTTTAACTATTAGAGAGCTGTAAAGCAAAGGTGTCTAATGTTATTCTCAAAGGGCCAGTGTGAGGGCTGGTTTTCATTCCAAGCAAGAGGGAGCACACTAGATTCTTGCTTGATCAGTCAGTCTCAGTCTTCACTTATCAGGTGTCCTCCAGAATACATAGCCCATGTCAGTGTTTCCCAATACCCACCCATTTTTGTGTTTTCCACTTTTACTCATCCAAAAAACAACCTGTTCATGAGCCAACTGGCTGGATCAGGTGTGCTGGGAGCAGGGACAACAATAAACTGTACAGTTTATTTGCCCAGTCATATTTATTGCTGTCTACCTCTGTCCTGCATTTTTGCACATGTAACTTCTGTTCTGCATTTTTGTCATGTTTTGTCAAAATTCATCCAGACTGTAGCTGTTGTCGACTGCACTAAATTTTGTCTTGTCCAGTTGTTTTGTTGCTCTTATCTTTTCTTGCACTCTTTTTTGTCCTGAACTACATTCTGTTCTGTTGTGTTGCACCATGGTCCTGGAGGCACGTTGTTTCGTATCAGTGTGTACTGTGTATATATGGTTGAAATGACAATAAAACCTACTTGACTTGACTACAGGGCAGGAGACCCCCAAGAGAAGGGTAAGGAAACTGGCCTGTGTTAATAAAATTTCATATAGGCTCAGGGAGGCAGTGTTGCCCATAAACTAGGTCCCATCCCACATGTGTATAACAGATGGCATTATCCAGCTTCTTTGTGAATGAAAAAGACTCAATTGGAGCTAATCATGCCCTAGAAGAGTGGTGTACGGTGCCTTTAAGTGTTGCAGTGGGCGTGACTGCCTGCTGCCGGACAGAGGAGAGTGTGTGTGTGTATGTGGGGAGGTGACACGGCCCACATCCCACCAGGAACACATATCACTCAGGCGAGCTGTTTGGGCAAAATGGTGAAGATCACCGTGGTCAAGACCAAGCCTTACACTGACCAAAAGCCTGGAACCAGCGGCCTGAGGAAGAGGGTGACGGTGTTCCAGCAGAACCAGCACTATGCTGAGAACTTCATCCAGAGCATTATCTCCACCATCGAGCCTCCTCAGAGGCAGGAGGGCACCCTAGTAGTGGGAGGAGATGGTCGCTTCTTCATGAAGGATGCCATTCAGCTGATCGTCCAGATTGCTGCAGCCAATGGGGTCAGTGTGTGTGTGTGTCAGTGTGTGTCAGTAGTAGATCTGGGTGTTTCTGCAGTGGACCTGTCACGCTTCCTGCTTTTTGCAAGAGTGCAGGCTGCACTGATACGTTTTTGCAACACTTAGTATTGCAAAACATGCATTTGTGCAACGTGTCGTCGTGCATGCTGCACCCCAGCGTGCCTCAATCTCTTCGAGCTTTAAAAGAGAAGTCGACCTTGTGGGAGGCTGCAGGGCGAGCTGTGTGTGTTACTGCTCTCAGCTGTGTCAGATGACCTCCGTGATCTTTTCGGCGGAGGTCGCCTCAAAGGCGAGGGACACCTTTGACATTTCGTGGCTGGCTATGTGAGAAACGACCCCTGAGTGAAGACTTTTGAGCCCGTCATCTCTGCACAGACGCAGCGTGGAGGCGCTCCCGCTTTTGCACACTTACTGAGACTGCGCGGAGGAGGAGCGTGCGTGCTGGCACGCAGCACTACAGAGTCCCCATTGATACCATGTAGCGCAGACATATACACTTATATGGACAAAAGTATTGGGACACCCGTGTTTTTCCAAGACTTAGGTTTGGTCCCTTACTCCCAGTGAAGGCAGTCAGCATACCAAGACATTTTGGACAACGCCATGCTTCCAACTTTGTGGACACAGTTTGGGGAAGAACCTTTTCTATT
>JBBPCZ010000115.1:12905766-12945340 GCA_037974445.1 Brycinus macrolepidotus | reverse complement strand
GTTCATCCCAAAGGTGTTGGATGGGGTTGAGGTCAGGGCTCTGTGCGGGCCAGTCGAGTTCTTCCACACTGAACTCATCCAGCCATGTCTTTATGGAGCTTGTTTGGTGCACTGGGGCACAGTCATGCTGGAATAGTTTGGGCTCTTCCCCAAACTGTGTCCACAAAGTTGGAAGCATGACGTTGTCCAAAATGTCTTGGTATGCTGAAGCATTAAGGGGCCTAGCCCAAACCCTGAAAACCAGGTGTCTCCCAATACTTTTGTCCATATAGTGTATATTTTATTTAGGCGTTTCTTACCGGGCTGCTGGTGTGAATCAAAGTCTGGGAAGCAGCGTGTTGTGGTCTTTTATCTCTCTCTTACCGTGTGGGTTTTCTTTCTGCTAGGCTCTGATCATATCCGAGAGAAAGATGGCCTATGGGCTGTGCTCGCCTGGCTGTCAATTCTGGCCACTCGTAAACAGAGTGTGGAGGACATCATGAAAGAGCACTGGCAGAAGTTTGGCAGGAACTTCTTTACCAGGTGAATAATCCACAGTCAGTAGGTCATTAATATTCAGGTATGCTGGTCAGTTCAAAAGTCTCTTCCAGAATCAGCAGTTTCCATTTGGAAATTCAGTTCTGCAGTTTGTCTGCCATCTAGTGGTTGTCAATAGGCCTTGCAGGTTTTGCCTACTGATGATAGTAATTGTACAGGTTTTTTAAAAAATAAAATATATAACAAAAAGCAGAAACACTCAAGATTAATATAGTAATAAATAGAATAAAAGTTAAATAGTAAGTTCAATAAATAAATAAAATTGGCTACAGGTAAGAACAGAATTCAGACTAGAATACAATAGAATTGTTTTTTGTTCTGACCCTTAAGTCCTTAAGCTTTGCATTAATATACTATTTAAATATAAAAGTGTAACTATATAATTAAGTGCATAGGTATATAATAACAAATTTTGGTCAATTTACTTTCTGAATAGAAAGATTTGAGAAACTGTTAGGGGTTACTTTGCACAAAACAAGAATTTATTTAATTCCTGTGAAACAACTTTTATTGAGTGAGGTGCATAAAAGCACAATGCTTTTAATATCACCAGCAATGACTGTGATTGCACCTGTGAAAGTATTGTACTAGTATTGAACTATATGCTTACTGATAACTTGGAGGTGGAATTCAGTTCAGCCTTTCCCATGGTGTTTTTTATTCTGACTTTGTTACAGGTACGACTATGAAGAGGTTGACTCAGATGCAGCTAATAAGATGATTGCAGACCTGCAAAACACCATGTTTGATAAATCCTTCTCTGGACAGAAGTTCTCCTCAGGTGATAAAACATATCAGGTGGAGAAAGCTGATAACTTTGAATATAAAGACCCAGTGGATGGCAGTGTCTCAAAGGGACAGGTGAGCTGGAGCCACAGCATCAGTGGTTATTTTGTAAAAAGTCATAATGGAATTTGTGAGAGCTGAAAGCAGTTTCGATCAGGGAAGTCACTAAATGAAAATTAATGCTGAATTCAAACCTGAGACATATAGATTTATGGGTGAACTCCAAAAATGAACTTTTCAACCTGCCCTCCAAATGACTGCTCTGTATTAACTTCTCATTTAGTTTTTTTCTGTGAAACAATCAGGGAAATAAAATACAGACGTTTCATTTCCCATCTGGAATATGTTAAAGTTTGTTATGGTCTTCCAGAGAAAATTCTCATCACTCTCATTGTGTTTGAGAAAAGTGAGAACAGGATGAGAATGTCTTTACCTGAAAATATTTAGGTGAAATGAATCTGCTAGTGTTTGTGTATTCCAAAACTGTCTAGTACTTTGTCCATTATTCATGCTATCCATGTTTTTTTTTTCCAGGGCCTGCGGATCATCTTTAGTGATGGTTCTCGTATCATCTTCCGTCTCAGCGGGACAGGCAGTGCTGGTGCAACTATCAGGCTTTACATAGACAGTTATGAGAAGGACCCTCAGAAGATCTATCAAGATCCACAGGTAGACCAATTTTATTGTGAATTGACTCTGGAAATATGCATTCAGGCTCTGGTTAGGAATGATCAGAACTGTCCCAATTTTAATTTACTAATAAAGAGTATGATAAACCTACCTATTGTATATTTTGTGTTTATAAAAAATAGCTGTTGCTGCCATACAAAACCTTGTACTGTCAGATTCCTGATTGGAGCGTTTGCCAGACAGTGTTTTCATATCTACTATGAATGGTTTGTAAATTAATAGCTATGGTTTTATGGCATGTTTCAAAATGATGACATCCGTGAAATTACTATAGAAGCGTATGAGGTCAAGTTTTTGGCTGAATCTCAGCCCAGTAAAGCTCTTTTATGATTGGATATTTAAGCTCAGGAAACATTCCCTGAAAGTCAGTTTACTACCTCACCATCAATCACTTTGGAAAAGACACACTGAGTTTAAAAAATTGGAATGTAGATTGGTCTGCCCTCCAAGTGACTGCCCACACACAGCTGTGCGGCGATTGGCTGGAGCAGAATCCCGATAACATGCACAGCAGGTGTGGCCGTGCACTACGAGAAAATCTTCTTTTGAGTAGAATTAGTTCTGATCAGGCTGATCAGAGGGCTATCAACCTGTCTTATAGAATCACCCTCAAATGCAGCCAGCCTAAATAGAGACAGCAAAACTGGGTCATGCTTTATTTTTTGGGTCCAGCAGCTGTCTCCCTTTCTCAGTTAAAGTCTGGGCTTGAGTTACTGTTTGCGGTGTCAGGGCCAATATGGAGGGGAGCTAAACAGGAGAAGTAAAAGAGCAGGGCTGTAAAGAACTCACTTTTATAGTCACTTTTTAGAGTTGGGGAGACTGAATAGAGGGATCTGTTCTATATTCCTTTATACTGGGTTTCAGAGTGATGTGCTGTTTTTTTTTTACAGTGTGTACCATTTGTGTTTGTTAGGTCATGCTGGCCCCTTTGGTGGACATCGCCTTGAGGATCTCTCAGCTCCAGGAGAAGACTGGCCGCACTGGGCCTACTGTGATCACATAATGATCTTTGAGGCCTCATTCAATACCCAGATCCAGCTCAAATCTGAATTCCCTCGGGCCAGCGTTGCCTTGCTCCACATCCACCATGTCCTACCTACAGCCACCATCCCCATGTTCCATTTATTCTGTGTGTTTACAACACATCTCACATTTTGTGTGTTTTATAGGTGCAATAGATAGTGTCACTGTGAATAAATGGATAAAAGATGGATATAAAAGTACATAAAAGGAAGTCCACAATATTAAACCACAGTCATGTATTGTGGACTTATATAGGCACTTATATTGATGTGCAGATGCGTATTAAAGATTCTCATTAAAGTAGACTTCTATCCATTTTTCGATTCTGGTGTTTTTTGTTTCTTTACTTTAAAACTCTTAACTCTTAACTGCATGGCATCCACCCCTAAAGAGGCATTAAGCTCCCACCAGTTCCTAAAAGTTGGACCATTGCTGTGAAGATTTAACTGCATTCATCAACTTAGTGTGGTCAAGTACTTATGTTGGACGATGCGTCCTGGATCACAAATGCTCCCGTCCTAAATTTCGTGGATGCAGAGCCATCACAGCCCAATGCTGAGGGCTTTATACTTCTTTAGCAAACATATAGCAGATTTGTGGACATACAGTGTATCCTATGATGCAAAGAAAGATGTTGGAGAAATAGAAAATGACATTTGGCTTACAGACCCATGGAACTGAATGCTGAGTTCAGGCCTGTTAACATCATCCACTGCGAGTTAGTGTTGTTAGTCATTTCCAGTCGCATTGGTCTGGAAATGACTGTGAAACATGACTAGTATTGTTGCTCCTCTGGAGCTGTATTTCATTAATGAAAAAAAGAAAAAAAACTGTGCTGCCTTGACATTTAATGCTAATCTGCGACTATAAAAACTATATTCATACTGAGCCAATTGTGTGCTTCTTTGATGGAGAAACACTCCTCAGTGTAAGTCTGAGTGACTGTGATAGTAATCATCCCAGCAATGCGAGATTCAGCCGATCAGCTCTCAGATCAGCACAAGGATGTGGTTATGGTGGTGGACTGAGACGCCAACGGGAAACCTGCATAATAAAATGTATGCAGCTTTTTAAAATATCCACACCACAATAGCTTTCAAAAATGGTCAGTCTTTAAAGACTGATTTAACCATAACCCTCTTTGCAGACTGACTTCAATAGTTCTGAAACCACTCCCAGGGGGAGAAGAGAGGGACTTCGGAATCTGATTTAGACTAAAGAAAAATGCTGAAATGTGTTGTCTGCTTGCGTACTAAATAAAGGTTATCTCAATATGAATTTATGATAGGGCTAAATCAGAAAAGTGTCAATAGCACTATGCCCTCAACAGGTCAATCTATGGCCCTGATACCTATGAAGAACTATAAATTACACTTTTTTTGCAAAACTTTCTATTTTCTCAATAACAACCCTTTTTATACCCTCTGCCTGGTGTCTGTAAATGGTTACCTGGCTCTGGTCAAAAGGAACAGGTTTTGGCACTGGGATGCTCCAGTTCCTTTTCATGTTTTGGGTAAAATAAAGTAGGAATTTTCTTCCTCATAAGGGTCTGCATTGTCTAGGCTCTCCACCCCAACATGGTGTGACATATAGTGAGACACATAAAGTGCTCCACCGCTCAGACACTAATGGCTTGCAGGCCTTATTTTGATTGGCCGTCATTGCGTCAGGTAATGGCAATAACGGTGGTGTTTTTAGTCATAGGCCTCATTTTGGAGCTCATTCAATTCTCTTTTGCTTTCGGTTATGGTTCGTACGTACGGTTCTTTGTAGTCTGTCCATTGCACTGGACCAATCAGAGGAGATCATAGGGCTTCATTTTTTCTCACATTTACACCATTTGCCACTGCGTCTGAAGTTAGATATCCGTGTTTAGCACAGAGCGATTTTGCTTAAGTTCTAAAGGAATGAAGAAATGGTTGATTGAACAGGACATCTGGAACTGCTTCAAGTTGTCTGTACATCTGGTAAAAATCTGTTATAAATTAACTTATTAAATATTTCAACCTCAAAAACTATCAGATTATGCAGTCCCCTAGAAAATAATTCAATCTTTTCAAAAAGTAAGACCCTGCAGGGATATAAAAACTGTTCCTCCGGTAGATATTTACATGGTTTCTTACTTTGATATACTAAGCCATACTTGTCTGATTGCTCTGTGAATAAGTAATTGAATTGAATTGCAACACAAAGACACCAAGAAACTGTACAATAGACATCAAAACAATAAGGGTGAGTAATAAAATGCAAAAAACCTCAGCCAAGCCACAATGTGTACAGTTATATGCAGACCAAATACTGTAGATAATAGCTTAGCTATACATTGCATCAGGCTGACAAAATGAAACGGCCAGAGTCTGAGATCCTGATCTTACTGGGTCCCATTCACTGAAAAATAGAAAGAATATCTGCTAATATTATTAAATAAGTTCATATATGTTATATATAACAATGATGTAGTTCAGTTATGCTGGAGCCTAGAACATGATTATAATTTGCTGGGTGAAAGTGAAATACACTTTCACTTCAGTTAATAGAAAATGATTAATCATGTAGAGTTGAATCATGTTGTTCCAGTGGAATTCAATGTCAGCGGGAAACATTGGAAGTGGAGGTAGAGGAAGAGGAAGAGAAAGAAAAAGAAGAAGGGGGGAAGCTCACTGACTAAATCTAGCATGTTGAGTAGATTTGAATCCATCCATCAAACAATAGTAATAACATTGTCCTGCAATTTTCAGAGGCCCCAATGAAATTACATTGGAACGTTGTACCTTCTGTATTCCTTGTGTGCATCAGTGTGTACATTCAGGCAGAAAATCCAGCAAGCTGCAGCAATCCCAGGCTGCTTCAGAGTAAAATAACACATATCCACTGTGCACTCTGTTTCAACAGAGGGTTTGAGAGTAATGTAAATACATAGCTAATACCTCCTCGGCCAGGGGGCGAACAGCTGAGAAAAGGACCTGTGACTGTTTTTGTTACTGTAAACCCACACGGTTCCCTTTGCAAAAGGTCAACTAATGAAAATATACCAAATCGCTTGTTGTTTGGTTTAAGTTTATTTACTGCATAAGGCAGCCCAAATTCAGGGAAACGTATATTTCCATAATGGTAACTCTCATGTGTATTTCAGCATGGCGTGACTTTACAGTGAGAACAGTCATCTGCAGAGTTCCCTCACCAGTTAAATCTCCTGGGTCTGTTTTATTCAGGCTAGTACCAAATCTGTGCCATTCCTTAGTCTGAGTCTTTTTTTTTTGGATCTATTTCTTCCTGATATGCACTGTAGAAAGATACAGGATGCATGGTGCTGAAGTCTTGAAGCTATGCAAAAGTCTACTCTGTAGAAATCTTATTTGCTTAAGAAAACACTAATTCCAGAATAAATACATTAAATTTAGCTTAAGATATCAAGCACTTTTCTTGCTTCTTTTTAATGTAGTAATGCTTACTTGTCTTCATACTAAGGTTATATTGTGTATTCACACTGTATATACACTCAAAAAATCTGTGCCTTTCATGGTGCAAACACTGTAACTGCAGTGGTACCTTTAAGGATAGCTAGTACCTTTGGTTAGAGAACACGATGGTACCCTTTTCCATGGCAGTTATTTTACCTAAGTTACTCTGACTCCATAACCTTGACTGTAGGTCTTTATTTTACTTCATCTATTCAAAAAAAATTACAAATATGACTCTTTTCCTAGGGTAAGTTAATGTCCTGTATTTTTAAAACTCATTTGAGGTACAAATTGGACTTTTAAGAGCCAGTCTGTGCCATAATGGACCTTAAGTTTTATGCTCCTTGGGGGACTACATTTTAGCTTTACAATGTTTTTTTCTGACAGTATAGTGTTTTTGCAAGTAAAAACACACACACAAACATGGCCCAAAGAAAAACTTTAGAAGTTACTCTGTATAGAATACGCTAAATATCCAACAACAGGTCACTTGGACAAAGGTCAGTTTTATCAAGACCAGGCTTTCATATCTGGTGATTCACGTCAGGCCACTGGCTGCTCTTCAATCTATGCTTTCCTTCTTCTGTTTTCACTGTGACCCCATCCCTCACACAAACACGCTCATGCTTACCAGACATGACAGCATAGCCCATTTTCTTAATGGCCTTTGCTTCACTTGTGGGGTAATTCTGACATGCACTTTTGCACCATCAAACATGTCCCACTGCCCATTTCAAACACAATTGCTATTAGAAGCATACAGGCTGGATCACGTAAGAAAAGGACCACCCAAGATTACAAATAATGCACCCCCTCATCCCAAAGCCCACACCCCTGATCACATTAATGTGCATTAGGTACCACCTCTGTAGGAGTTCACTTGGTCTTTGTGTTAACAGTGTAGAGCTCCTGTTGATAAACTAGAGAAGATGGGCTGTGGATGACTCCATTATTGTGTGGTATATAATATTTGTATAGCTCTCATGTTTACTGGCCTGTGTTGACTGAAGATAATTTTAGACAAGAACCATCAAGAGCCAGTTTTCTAGCCCCAGATTAAGCCTAAACCTAGACTGAATCACCATTATCACTGCAATGTAGTCCAAGACTACGTTTAATCCATGTTCAACAAATCAGCCTCAGTGAAATATGAAATATGGTGCAATGAAATATAGTCAGAATGCATGGCATTAACACTCAGAAGTCTTAAAATAGTTATTTTTATATTGTGTTTACTGGAGTACTGTGTCCATCTTAGTATTTATTAAACTGAACAAAATGAATAGATCAGGGTTAAATTGCAGGTCACTTAGGGCCCCCAAATGTTCAGAAGCAGTTTTGATTGTCGTGTTGCTATACCATTTACCAAGACTATTAGAGCTAGGTCTTCATCTCGGGCCATCGATATTAAAACAGTTAAAAAAATGAGAAAAACATACCTTTACCATAAGTGCCCTTATAGAATTTTAGAAATGTTAGCACTAAGCTAATGATGTGAACACCTGAACACTTTAGAACGTTTAAGATTAAACATGGATATCGGAAACTTGTCCATGTTTAAAAAGGCAAGTTTTATTTGAAGCTTGTAGCAGGCATATTAACATACACTATATGGACAAAAGTATTGGGGTGCCTGACCATTACACCAACAGGGATTCAAATACATAGACATTGCATTCAAATACATAGACTTCAATATGGAGTTGGTTCCCCCTTTGCAGCTATAACAGCTTCCACTCTTCTTGGAAGGCTTTCCACAATCTCCGTTCCAGTTCATCCCAAAGGTGTTGGATGGTTTTGAGGTCAGGGTCCTGTGTGGGCCAGTCAAGTTCTTCCACACTGAACTCATCCAACCATGTCATTATGGACCTTGCTTTGGCCACAGTCATGCAGGAATAGAAAAGGTTCTTCCCCAAACTGTGTCTACAAAGTTAGAAGCATGGCGCTGTCCAAAATGTCTTGGAATGCTGAAGCATTAAGATTAAGCCCTTCACTGGAAGTAAAGGGCCTAGTCCAAACCCTGAAAAACAGTTGTGTCCCAATACTTTTGTCCATTTATTGGATATCATACTTCATTTGATGCACTTTCAGAGTGACTGCTTTAGTAAAAAGTCCTGGGCAAATATATTTCCAGACACTCTGGACCAGGTTCCTATCTCTTTGAATGGGGAGAGATTTATGAATCTAATCTAATGTCAAATTAAACAATGTCCTTTTTCTTGTGGTTTTATCAGCAAGTTTATTAGCTCTCTTTACTGGAGAGAGACTTTACTCATAAACAGAAGCCATGTTGAGAGCCACAAGCCTTACCAATTAATTTTTTTGACCAGTGAATGGTCTCTGTCTCTGAAAGAGCCCTGGTACAGAGCTCCCATAGTTTTTTTCTACCTGGATACCACAGAGAAAAAACTGATAATAATAATAGATAGTGTTCTGTTTTGCATTTAAAGAACTGAACACTAATGTTTCTGACAAAAAATGTGAAAATGAAATCATTAGAGCAGCAGTATTTGCCAACTTTAATTCTAAACATGATTGTTAAATAAAAAAATAACTAAAATCAACAGACATGATTACATCATTATTTAACCACATTACATTTACACTCTGTGTACATTCGAGTTCTTCTTTCATGTTTTAATGGCTGACAAAAGCATTGCAAAAATAGAAGAGGAATAACTTTTCATCAGTCGATCATAATGAAATCTGTATTCTTCTTACAAACACAAAAGATCAAAAAATCATTTCTATAAAATTACAACACGCTTTTTGGTATTGATGACAAATTAGTCATTGATTCCTTCACCAAAATTAAGGTCAGAATGACTGTTAATAGATTTTCAGCAAATTCATAAATTCATTAGATTAGATTAGATTGACTTTATTAATCCCATAATGGGGAAATTCCTTAGAAACAGCAGCAGTAAGAAGAAAGAACAGTCAGTCCTAACAGTTTCTTGTTAGTCATCCCTGCAGAAGCTCTGTTCATTTAACTGGAAACCTCGGCAGTTCTTGAGACTAACATCAGTGGTCCAGAACAGAAGGTCTATTCTCCAAAGCTCCGCTGTGCTGGGGTGGAGAGGACGGCCCTTCAAAAGAGGCCTCAGAGCATGGGCCTCAATCGACCTGCTCATTACAATTAGATGCGTTTCGCTGTGCATGGTTGCAATTTCAATAATCTTATTTTGCTCTGGGAAAATAAAATAGATAGACATCAGAAAGAAAAATAAAGAAAAAAATAGCCCCATGTCATAAATACTTCACCTCCTTTGCTGCCCGGCAGATAATAGCTTCCAAATGTTTAATATTAGATGCAATCAGGCTGAAGAAAAGGCTCTGTGCTTTTTTTTTTGCTTTTTTTAAAGCTAGGCTGGAATGCTTAACTCTGAAGGAAACTGCGTAAATCATAACGCATGCAAAGTTAAGCAAAGTATCATGTTTTGTAAAACCTTTCTCTGCCCTCCAGGAGTCTTTTGAGGGTGTTTATTGTCTTAGATTATTCATTTACTGTTTTTATAGTGTTACATAGTAGCTTTTCTTTAACAATATCCAGCCATTTCACAAACAGTGGGGAATAAAAAATGTGTCAATGGGAAATGTATCCTCACAGCCAAGCCACGCTTTGTGATCATTCCCACACGAAACTCGTACAAATTCTACCATTATCTACCCGCTCCTGGTTGTACCCATCCTTCCTTGTTTTGATTTAGCTGTAATACATTCAGTTATTCAAGCATATAAAAATAGGCACAAGCACAAGTGGACAAAATTTAAGCTGCCACTACTGTTTTGAGAAACGTGACACTTTTTATTTTATTTTATATTTTTATAGCTAGCAGTGTGTCATACAGCATCAGAAACTCCATAAGCAAGTCTGAGATTACTTAGCAACTCAACCCCATTAGAGACATGTTTGGCATCTGTGGTGTCCATTGTTGTCCTGCATTGGTGCCAAAAGGCAAATATACTTAACAAGTTATTTTACACATGTAACAACTCAACATGGTTTGAGGCAAATGTGTAAATGTTTAGGCATACAGTTTGCATGATGCTAATAAGTGCCTATAAACTTTAATCAGTTGTCAACTTTATTACATTAGCCTTATAGCTCCAGCAAAGACACCAGACACATCATGGCTGATCGAGTACACTTAAGATAGGGCAAAAACTGTGTAAATTAGATTTTTGGCTAAACTATTGCTTTAACATGCTTAGTTCCCCCTTTCTTTTAAAAACTCAACAATGGGTCTAGTGACAGAACATATGTATGGAATCCCGCTCACCGAGCGAAAGCATCCAGCTGCCCCCTTCCTGCCTTACTTCTTGTAATATCGTGTTAGAGGCTGCTGGGGTGCGTCATAAGGCTGGGCTTTGATCGCAGGCTAACGCTAGCATGTGTCAAAGAGCTGACAGGGGGGAAAGGAAATGAGAGATGAACTTTAAGTTCACAGAGCCAGCACAGCCCATCACT
Source organism: Brycinus macrolepidotus (assembly GCA_037974445.1). Lineage (NCBI taxonomy): Eukaryota > Metazoa > Chordata > Actinopteri > Characiformes > Alestidae > Brycinus > Brycinus macrolepidotus. Next base: position 12,934,372 of record JBBPCZ010000115.1, on the reverse strand, counting down.
TCAAAAGGCACACGCTCAGAGCCCTCTCCTCTGCTGTCGACATGACACAAATGAACAGAAACAGGTCAGGATGCAAGACCCTGAGCTTGTAAATTGCTACCATTCTCTGTCCAGGCCTTATGGCCCTGCACTGGTTTAAAGTGGAAACAGGGGAGCGTGCTGGCGTTCAGAAAAGTGAAGACATCTCTGCTTTGAATCCTCATAAATCCTCTGTGGATCTTATTTTAGCTAAGTGCATAAACTGATGGATTAAGGATTGCTGTCATATAAGACGCTGGCGAAAATCTTGATGTGTAACGTAAAGACATGCAGGTGTGAAAATTCAAACTGCCCCTTTTGAATGATCTAATTTTTCCACCAATACACCAATGGCAAATGAAAGAATGGCTACATAAGTGAAAGTTTCTGAAGGTCATTGATCGTCTTTATTGCACACTGAGACGACCTTTGAATTCTCAATACTGGGTCATTTGTAAAGCAGTATATTACATGCACTTTAATGGCCTTGAACTGTCACTCAGTCATTGTGCCAGTGTATTTTTCTACAAACCACTACTTCATTAACAACTAACCTAGGTTGAGTTCCTTGAACATTTGAAGAGGTTGTAAATTTAATAAATATGTTTAAATATAAATATACAGCAATCAACTTTAAAACCGCTGACAGGTGAGTAACATTTAATCTGGCTATAATGGCAAAAGCAAGTGAACAGTCAGTCAATTAAAATACTAGCAATGGGCCTGTGAGCATCAGAACTGGACCATGGAGTAATGAAAGACAATCTGGACAATGTTCTTCTGGGAAGCCTTGGGTTCTGGCGTTCTTGTGGATGATACTTTGACACACACTGCCCACCTAAACATAGTTGCAGATCAAGTACACCCCTTAATGGCAACCGTATTCCCTAATTGCAGTGGTCTCTTTCAGCAGGATAATGTGCCCTGCCACACAACAAGAATTGTTCAGCAATGGTTTGAGGAACAACGAAGGTGTTGACCTGTCCTCCTAATTCCCCAGATCTCATTCTGAACGAGCATCCATGACAACTTACAAAGCTGATTAATTAAGTACATATATATTTTCAATATTCATTTATTTTAAGAAATGAGAACATTTTCATCATTATGAAAATTGTTAGTGATGCACTCTGGTTTTTTTTTTTTTACTGTAGTCATTTCTATGACCTGAACTTTTACTTTAGCCAGGTCCATAAGATGTTTCAAATCTAAAACCAAAAAAAAAAAAAAAAAAAACATGGAAGGTTAATATTCACTAATTTGATAAATTATTCAAATACTCAGATAAGATGAGTTCAGCTGTATATTTATTTGAATAATCTTCTAAACACAAGAATTCAAAAAGAAATAATAGTATAAGACACAACATAAGTGACTGTCTAATATCCATATTCTCCTTAATTTTAAAAGACAAACATTAGTGTAAAGAGGAATTAACATAGCTAGCACAAAAAATAAACTGAGAAAGGGATTCAGGATGCTCTTAGACGAAGTTCCATGGGGTTTAAGTGACCTTTGTGATATTTTCAGTTACACATGCATACACCGTCAGCCATAACATTAAAACCACGTCTTTGATATTGTATAGATTCCACTCATGCCATTAAAACAGCTCTGACCCTTCGAGGTATGGACTCTACACAAACTCTGAAGGTGTGCTGTGGTATCTGGCACCAAGACATTGGCAGCAGACCCTTTAAGTCCTGTAAGTGGGGCCTCCATGGATTGAACTGGTTCATCCAGCACATCCCACAAATGCTTGATTGAATTTAGATCTGGGGAATTTAGAGGCCATGTCAACACCTTGAATTCTCTGCCTCATTCCTCAAACCATTCTTGAAAATTTTTTGCAGTCTAGCAGGGTGCAGTATCCTGCTGGAAGAGACCACGGTCTGTCATTATGGAAAACTGTTGCCATGAGGGGGTGTACTTGGTCTGCAACAATATACGTGCAACAAGGTTTCCCAGCAGAACATCACACTGCCTCAGCCTTCTGCACATTCTGGTGCGTTCCGATGCCATCTCTTCCTTACACATGCTCCCAGCCGTCCACATGATGTTTCAGAAAATGTGATTCATCAGACCAGGCCACCTTCTCAAACTGCTCCATGGTTCAGTTCTGGTACTTATGTGCGCACTGTAGGCGCTTTGAAGTGGTGGACAGGAATCAGCATGGGCACTCTGACAGTCTGCGGCTAATTAGCCCTGGCAATGCATTGTGTGGTCTGACACTTTTCTATCATAGCCAACGTTAACTTTTTCAGCAGTTTGTGCTACAGTAGCTCTACTGTGGGATCGGACCAGACGGACTAGGTATTAACCACTGCATTCCGGGAACTTGGTGGCTAGAAAATAAGCTACACTCACACACACACACATCCACACACTTTTGTAACACATGAAATGGCAACCACACCATAGTCCAATTCCAGGGCAGCTTTTAATTTTTAACTTACTTTTCATTTATTTCTGAGTTATTAATGTTGTTGTGTTTACTGTAACAGAACATAGCTGGACATGACATAAAACCCAACAGGGACAGCTCATTGGGAAATATGTTTGGAATACACTTAAATTCTTACTGATTAGTTGGCATGGTTTAGTTATGGATGAGGTTTTGATATTTTTTAGACAAAGTATAACAGAATGTCATACTTCATACATCATTCAATTAACATTTTATATTTCATTTTGTAAGAACTGCATATTTTAAACAGGTTCTGCTTACATTACTTTCAATTCTAATTCACATTTTTATAAGATTCTTTCACTTATAACATAACCAAGACTGTTTCATTTTTTGTACTATATATAAAATAGCCTAGTGTTAAACACTGGAGTATGAGAATGTTTAATAGTTCACAACTCAATAAATGACTAATGACTAAATAAGTACATAAACAAATACACACAGGCCCCACGGTGGCGCAGTGGGTAGCACTGTTGCCTCACACCTCCAGGGTTAAGGGTTTGATTCTGGGTCCTGGCCTTGTGTGTGTGGGGTTTGCATGTTCTCATGGTGGTGTGGGTTTCTTCTGGCCAAAGACATGCATGTCAGGTAAACTGGGGATTTTAAGTTTACTTTAAGTGTGTGAGCGAATGGTGGGCTGATGCCCCAGCCAGGGTCCCTGCCTCACACCTGTTGACTCCAGGTACCTGCGACCCTTGTGTGGATTAAGCGGTTATAGATGCGTGTAATAGTGAAGCTTGAGAACGTTTAATAGCTCACAATGCTTAAGAGCTCACAACTAAAACTGCCAGTGAAGAGATTACCTTCTAGTCTCTTTTGCACCTGGTTGGTACTCCTTCTACAAAATTATCCTCCTCCTCATCCTTCATCTCAGTGAGCAGTGATGTCATTTTTGGTTCACTTGTAGGGGGGTCCTGCACTCTGGAAGTTGCAGAACCAGGGGTGTCAACAAAGGGCTGGTGTGGCTGCAGCTTTTTGGTCCAACCAATCAGGAGTGCACCCGATTCCACCTGGTGTCAGTCTTCAAACAGTTCATCAGGTGTGCTCCTGCTTGTTTAGAATGAAAACCTGCAGCCACTCTGGCCTATTATGGATAAGATTTGAGACCCCTGCTCTACTAGACAACTCCCTAACCACTAGGCAACTGGAGCCCCTGCGATCAGAAGGTTATGGGTTCAAATCCCAGGACTGCTAGTGACACCACCGAGGTACCCTTGAGCAAGGTACCGTCCCCACACGCTGCTCCGCGGCACTGAGTCGCTGGCTGCCCGCTGCTTCACTTGGTGAATGCGTTAAATGCAGAGAAGAATTTCGTGCTGTTCACACTGTGTGCTGTGGTGTGTTCACCTATGACAAACGGACACTTTACACTTACACTTCAGCCTGACGTGGCTGTGTCCAGTTTGACCAGCAGGTGGCGACACTGATTCTCTTCAGGAGCGCGTGGCCTCTGCATGAGGGGGGCTCCGCCAGAGTGCGTGGACGGGGGGGGGGTATGAGAGAGCGAGAGAGCAGGAGGGGAAAGTGAGCTGTGAAAGAAACAGAAGAGGGTGAGAGGGAGAAGGAGAGAGTGAGCGAGCAGACCTGGAAGAAGAGAACCTCGCGAGTGACTGGGTTTCATCAGTCACCTTCTAGGAGAGAGAGAAAGAGAGAGAGAGAGCTCTGCAGTGGATGTAAGGCGGCTCGCTGTGGAAATGTGTCCGAGGAGGTCTCCAGTCACCCGGGGAGCATGCTGCTGCCGCTGCCTCCTGATGATCGTCCGCTTCCTAGTGCTCCTGTACGGTGCAACAGGTAAGAGAACCAACTTCTCCTCTAAAGCAGTGGAACCCCCTCCGTCTCTACATGTTTCAGAGTTTTACTCACTTTAACACACCTGACCCCACTGATCACTTCATTAAGCTCTTGGGGCAGCTGGTGCTCTTGGGGTTAGGGAGTTGCCCCTGTGATCAGAAGGTACTGGGTTCGAATTCCAGGACTGCCAGTGGGACCCCAGAGGCACCCTTGAGCAGGGTAGCGTCCCCACACACTGCTCCCCATTGGTGGCTGCCCACTGCTTCACTTGGTGAATGGATTAAATGCAGAGAAAGGAGTTCACATTGTTCACACTGCGTGCTGTGGTGTGGTGGGTTCACATGTGGCTATAAGGGGCCGCGTTACTTTCTGAGACGAAAGGAGTGTGGAAAAAATGTGGTGGCTACTTCAGGTACCTCCCAGGGTTGGGAAGCATCATCTCCCTGCTGGAGCTGGATGATATGGGACGTTTCGGAGTGGGCTTCTATCATTTAATCTGGATGCTGAGAATGAATTTAGACTGATTGAAATATTGGCTCCTGGTGAGAGGTGTAGATGCTGCTGGGATGTTGAAGCTGGACAGTGGTTGAAGTGGTGATTCTGAAGAGATGGCCTGTCTGCTGATTTGCTGATCTTTGCTTGTCTTTGTTGACCGAGCAACCCCTCCATCAAGTGTGAGCACATATTGGTTTTAACTCTCCATAGAGTGACAATAGGGCTCTTAAAGTGCAATGAGAGACTGTGTGCGCCTCAGCTTAGGCTCTCAGCTGGAGCTCCTTTGGCAGGCCACGACTGCTTAATTTGCGTTAGAAAAGGAGAACCTGGGTGAAGATCCCACCCGAGTGTGCAGGGCAGAACACCCTGCTGAGGAAAGTCCATTAATCTAAACACAAAGGACCATTAGCATGCGGTAAAGAGTCGTGCAATCAAAGCCCAGAAAAGAGTTGGCTCCAGTCTGGGATAGTTTAATCTAAAGCGAGTCTTTCACAGCTTAAGTGTGCTTGGTTATGTGTGACTGACTGCCTGGTCTTCTATTCTGAGCTGTAAAAGTGAATTTTAGGACACTTTTTTTTTTTTTTTCCTTTTGGGGCCAGATTAATTTGTGTAAGGTTTGTGATGAAATGTTGTGTGCTTTATGAAGAGTTAGTGATGTATCTCCAAAAGGAGTGTACATTATTTAAATAAAGGATTGTGCTCATAGCTGCTGAACAGATTGACAGATTGTTGAATCAAATATACTATGTAGACACCAAACGGTTCTCCTTGTTTCATAAGCGTATTAACTGAGCATTTATTGAATTGGTCTGTTGTGGTTCTCAGTGTCTAACCTGGAGACCTCAGACAGAGGAGATATTTGTGACTGATTTATGCTCTAACGCACCTATCTTGGCTCGTGGAAAGCTGCATAATTACAAAACAAGTCTTTGGAGGGGGATCATAGTAGGATTGGGAAGTAGCTTGAAAATAATAATCATGTGTTTATCAGCCCTCCTTTGTAAATATGACAAGTTTGGAAACAGATTTGGCTCTTTTCCTAATACTGCAGCCTGACCAGTAATGTAATGTATTTCACTCAACATTCAGATGATAATTAAAATTGTTTTTTTGTTTTGTTATTTGTAAAATCAGATCTGGTTCTAAATTCTGTTTGCCTGAGCCACATTCAAAGCTGCTGTAAAAAACTCAGTATTCAAAGATATGAACAGACATATCAGTTCAGTTTTGCAATAATGGAACAAGTTGTTAAAAGTATCATTGCTGATGGAGCAAGACCTTGTATCTCCATTTTTATAATGATGAAAAGACCAATAGAAATAGCCTTAAATTAAGTAGAGAACCTTCTTGTTAAATTAACCTATGGAAAAAGTTAGGAATGCTTTTTTCCTTCTGCCGTAAAGTTACTTTTGGGATGTACTAGGTTACTTTTGGGATGAACAGCGCCTCCATTACTTTATTTGTATGGTTGGCATACTACATCGGTGGACGACTTGTTAATTGTGATTATTGTTACTTATAATTTCAGTGGGTTTTAAAACATTTCTATATTTTATCGTATCTTATTTTGTCTGATTCACATTGTGTATAACACCCCTTAACCGAGGTCAAATCACTGTAATGTAAAGTCTGTCACTGTTCATTGCTTTACTGCCTCACGCTATCGGAGTTAGGAGACAGAGAAGGATGTGCTCGTGTAATAGAGAGGGTAGACAACTTGCTCCAGCCTTTTCACCCCATGCACTGTAGCGGATTTCCATTTCATTGCAGGTATAGGCTGTATTTTATGGTCGGGTGTAAATAAAGACCTCTTGTGTGATGGATGGATCTAGTCATTGGTGGGTGGATTACTGCCCCGTGTTGATATAAGTGGATTCCCCCCCCCCCTCACCAGTTATGGCTGGTATCGCATGAGATGTTGTTCAAGTGCTAAACATGTCAAATGGATTTTTATGACGGCAGAGAGAGAAAGTTCATCCTACACCCACGCTGCCAGGCCCATCCTCGAGTGAGACCAGCAGCTGAAATGGAAACAGACCTGTCCAGTAATCCAGTCTTTAGGTTTAATAATAGTTGAGAGGGTGTAAATCATGGAGGTGGAAGCGTTTGGTTCGGCAGGACAGAATGTTGACACTAAAGGCACTTTACTTCAGAAAAAGTATCATGAGGGAGGATTGTTCTGCAAGCCCCGATCACAATCCGCCGTCTAATCTGGCCTCCAAACGCATGGTACAGTTACTCAGGCGTCCAGACCTCCGTCTTAAAAAGCCTTTGTAGATATGGAAGGAATGCTCACTCAAGCATGTGTACAATAAGTGCTAAACCCTTGTAAACCCCATAATCCATCTTCTTTTTTTTCCCCCTGCTCTGTCTCTATCGTGTGCTTGGCTTAGTCAAACCCAATATTATAACAAAATGTATTAATCACTAAGTTAAAAATCATTTTCTGCACATGCTCTTCTTCCCTTCTTTTAAATCTGTATATTAGTATTGTCAGGCATGAAAAATGGCTCTGCATCTCACCATTTATTACTAAGTTTGAGAGCCACATGCAGTGAGAGGACAGTGATATGTTCCATCAACAGTCTTTAATCGTTTGATTAATTACGGACTGCAGGCCTCTCCCTATGAGGAAATGTTTCCTCAGAGAAAGCTGGGTCTTGGATGGTAGGCTCCCTCTAACTCGGCTTTGCAGCTTGTGGTCTGCTTAATGTACCTTGTCTTCGGGGACGGTTTGGTACAAACTCTCTCTTAATGTCTGTGTGTTTGGGTTTGTGATGTAGCAACTGGCAGAGCTTGCAGCCGATGACTGTCATTATCCAGCTTCAGCAGCATTACACTATACTAGGCAGCCACTGTAGACTCGGTGGGGCATTTCATTTTACCGGCCATATTCCTCTGTAACAATAAACATACTGTATCCATTACGGTACATCGCAATAATTTGAGACATTGTTTTGCATGTTGTGAATCATGATTGGTTTGAGAAGAGCAGACAAGAAGGAGCCAATAGTACCATGATGAAAAATGACGCTTTAAAAAAGGTTAGTGTTTTAACTTTAGTTACTGGACTGCTGTGTAGTTGCCATAACAAAATTTGTGATTTATTTGCGCTTAACTTGGACGTTAATGTTTAAAAAAAGAAAAAGTAATAACTGTGAAATGAACTACAGCCACTGTCTGTAATGATGATATTGGCATCATATTTAGGAAAGCATTTCGTGACATAAATTGGAACAGTTTATGACAAATGATTAAACACTTTCTTGCTTATTTCTAATTTAATCTCCGTAGGCCTCCCATGGCGTTTTGTAGCCACTTCTCTCTCAGCTATTTGAAACAAACGGAGAAATTCACTTGAAAGTGCAGATTCTGAACTTTATTGTGTTTTGATAGTGTGCTTGGCTTAGTCTGGCACACTATTGTAACACAGTTTATTAATCACAAAGTTAAAAATCATTATCCACATGTTCTTCATCCCTAGTTTTAAATCTGTGTATTAGTAATGTCAGGCTTAAGAAATGGCTGAGCATCTCTCGATTTATTACTAAGCTTGAAAGCTGGCCAGGATGAAATTCAGCCCGACTTCTGTAGCCGCACACACAGTGAGAGGACAGCGATAAGTTTTATCACCAGTTTGATTAATTATGGCCCACAGGCCTCTCCCTATGAAGAAATGTTTCTTTGTATGTTTGTAAATAGAAAAGGAGATCTTTTTATTAGGATTTAATTTGATAAAACAATATTGCTATGCATATAGTCTCATTTGTCACATTTTTGTCTTTTTTGACATCAGTGCAAATGGAAACAATGTTGGGAGAGCACACTTTAACTTATCGATACACATAACTATCTTTGTGATGCATTATGTAATTATGTAGCAATTTTGGAATAAAATTGCAGACTACAGTAACATCCTTATACCTTATACAAACCATGTACAGTTTATTCTGTATTACAAAGAATTACAAAAACAATATTCCCAGTAAACAGATCTCGCATCTCACAAGTTGCAGGCTACAGTAACAATCATATACCTTCTAAATGTTAAAAGGTTGACATAAAATCTAATCTGACTGGACAAATGTTTTGTCTTTTTGCACTAGGGCTGTTTAGCTCAGTCTTATACAGAATCTGTTTTTACTACAGTTTATTCTGTAGTACAAAGAATTACAAAAACAATATTCCCACTAAACACATCTCCCATAAATCTTGGTTAGCGTAGGCTGCGTTTGTGGGCTGAATAATATAGTCCAGCCACTACATCCCACCAGTGACAGTGGGTGGAGCCAGTGGATGAAAGTTTGTGGTTTCCTTTGAACATTTGGTTTTTCAGCTTGAGGAATGGCGACACCGTCATGCCTCACCTGCCACAATGTATTCTTCCGATATTAAAGGAAGTGGTTCTGCCATGACTATCAAAGAGATCCGGCCCGTGCCCGCACTTATCAAGCCCGGGACCTTCTCTCGCCTGGGCCTGCTAATGCACCAGCACTGAGCTACATTTCACTTTACAGCCGGCACGATGAAACATGGCTTTTTAAATTCAGCTGTAAATGTGTCGGAGAGTAAAGCTCTAAAGCCTGTTTGTCTTGTATTAAGGACTTAAGTAACCCCTGGATGCATGAAGACTGGCAAATCTCGGGCCGCCCACAGTTGGGTCTTTGTGCGTGCTGTGCTCCCTGTGAGCTCATAAATACCTTACCTTTACGGCCGGTTCAGCCTAAGACTGAGATTTGTTTTTCAGAAAAATGAAAATATATGTGCAGTGTATCACTCATCTGGGAGACTTCTCTTTTTTCCTCCGCTCGCCGCTGGTGAACTGCCTGACCACCTCAGGTTTCTATCACTGAGGAGAGCTTTGTACATTCATAATTTGGCCCTGTGTTGGCTGAGGAATATTTTTGACTAATAAATGGCTCCCTGGAGGGGAAACTTGACTCAGAAATTTTAGTAGTGCAGTGAGTGATCTAAGTGGGTGTTGCTTTAGGCGTATCTTCACTGAGGAATACTTTTGAGATGAAGAAGCAACTACATTTATCTGTACCTCGCTCTGTCTCTTTTTGTCTCATACAAATGCACATTGATGTGCCACACAACGTGTCATGCAGAGATATAAAAGGGAAGCTGCACTGATTTTTCAACAAAATCAGTAATGCAGACAAAGTCATGCAGACTAGTTTGATGAGAACTGGTTTGCTCTGAGTCAGAATTGCTCACAGTAGTGGTTATAGGAAGCAGACGTCCCCAGTGTTGAATGCATGTTCAAGCTACATAACAAAAAATTGTTAAAGTGGTTACGAATGCACTGCCTGATGCTTGAGACATTGTTTTACAATAGTTTTGAGAAGATTTTGGGATCAAGTCTATTCTTTTTCATTTGTACATAGTGGAAAGTTTGTGCAAGCTAGTCCCCACTTTTTTTTAGATTAATCACCATCAAAGATATTACCGTTTTTCCATTATGAGTCACAAAAACTCGCATGTAGATGCATGTAGGTTTGCTGGTGGTTTTGGATAGTAAATAAAACAACTATATTTGTGTTGTAGACATTGCAGCCCTGGTTTCACACCAACACGTTTTGAATGAATTGTTTATATCCCAATCACCGAATTATTCAGAAATTTTGAAATAATCAGTGGAATTCCCATTTAAGCCATTGGCTGGTTGTTTTGTTAGAGATTTTCTCCAGTGTAGCCAAGCCTCATCTCCGTCTTTGCCTGTTTTTCAACATGTTAGTCCCCAGGTCCTCTGCCTGGCTCATTTTCTTTTGGTTGCTCGCATGATGGACGGTTCTGGCCTGTGTTTATTGCTTACCCATGCTATTCTGAATGACAGGAACACTAAAGAGCTTGTTCCTCACATCCTGACACCTTACTCTTGAAATGCTTACATGTTAATATTAATACATGTATATGTTGTTATTGGTATCTACATTGTTATTGCTAATTATGACCCTCTCACTATTGCATTTATGTCATTTTATTGATTCAGTGACATGAAGTGAAAGCTACCAGAAAAAAATGCCATATTAGTTACAGTGGTTTATGAAACCTTATAACACTGGAGCTGCGTTCAGCATAGATAATGCATGCTTTATTCTGGTAATGTGACATCGTGAATAGGGAACCCCATGTTACATTTTAATTGAACAGTCAAACAAGCCTTAATATGAACACACAATACTTGATGTCCACTTTTTACTGCAGGTAACTGTGGCCTGTTCTGTTTGTTTCACTGGCTTCAGCAGTATACAGAATGTTTTTAGAAAATTCTTTTGCCCTCTCATCTTGGCTGAGTGTGAGTTATCTGGACTTGCTCGGCAGCACGGCTGACTTGGTTTTTGGAGACTTGCTCCAAGCTCTTGTTGAAATGAGTGTGTGTGCTCTGCTTGGTGAGGATCAGATGGGAAAGGCATATGGTTAACCAGCTTCAGTGTGTGTTTGTGTGAGTGTGGATTTCGGGGTTGTGTACTGCATAGACTAGAAGGTGTATGTCTGTTTCATGAGTTACACAGATCTACGCTGTATGGACAAAAGTATTGGGCCACACCCATTTTTCAGGGTTTGGGCTAGGCCCCTTACTTCCAGTGAAGGGTAATCTTAATGCTTCAGCATTCCATGACAATTTGGACAAAGCCATGCTTCCAACTTTGTGGACCCAGTTTGGGGAAGGCTCTTTTCTATTCCAGCATGACTGTGCCCCAGTGCACAAAGCAAACTCCATAAAGACATGGTTGGATGAGTTTGGTGTAGAAGAACTTGACTGGCCCGCACAGAGCCCTGACCTCAACCCCATCCAACACCTTTGGGATGAACTGGAACAGATTGCGAGCCAGGCCTTCTCGTCCAACATCAGTGCCAGACCTCATAAATGCTCTACAGAATGAATGGCCACAATTGCCACAGAAAAACTCCAAAATCTTGTGGCTGGAAAGCCTTCCAAGAAGAGTGGAAGCTGTTACAGCGGCAAAGGGGGACCAACTTCATATTTAAGTCCATGTATTTGAATGCAATGTCATACAAGTCCCTGTTGATGTAATCCCAATACTTTTGTCAATATGGTGTATACTCTGCTTTGACTGCTTTTCATTCATTGTGCCTGTATGTGTCTTTGCTGGCCCATGTCTATGTAGGAAAGCTCTTATTCCTGTCCCTGGATGAAGATACTACAACTGAGCCAGAATCTCAGGAAATGTTTTAGAGCACAGTGCTGACTTAGCATTTCCTAATCACTGCATACCGTTCAGGTGAAGTGGAATCTGCTTAATTTATCATTTCCAGAGAGCTCAGGTTCAGAGGGAACACAGCACTGAATGAAAAAAAATTGGCATACACAGACATATGTGATAGTTTTCTTCAGTGTTAGTAGTATAAAGCATTGCTTTTATTGCAAAAGTTGTTAAAGCCTCAAATAACCTAAATTGGAGGGTAAGTATATTGCCTTTGTGGGCCTGAAATATACATGTACAAGTATGTCCTAGGAATAACCTTACATTGGCCATTAAATGGCTGATGGATTCTGCCAAAATTCTCCTCTTTGAATGTAAACTGGGAAATCCTAATATTGGCTCCTGCTTACACCGGCAGCCCCCTCACCAATCATATGACTGGTGTGGCTTCTTCTGCCCACACTGCTTTACAAAACTATCCTCTCTCTAAAGATAAAACAGAAAAACCTACAGAGAGAAAAGTAATGATGAGCAAAAGCTAACCTACATTTCTGAGCTGTCAGGCTAGCCTGTCCATCTGCATGTCGTCCACTTGTCCATCTCTTGGTCCAGATGCAAGTATCCTACCCACTTGGCCACCTCCACCCCTGGAGATGTCAATCAAGTGCACTCATCCAAATATTAGGACCATGCCCTGCCAGTTCTCAGATATGTCTGATAAGCAATTCTTAAGCTATGCTCTTGTATTATTCTTTTTTGGATGTTAAATATAGCACTCAATTGTACCATCATATGCACATTTTAAAAACATTGATCCCTGCGACATGCCAGGTAAGCCATTAGTAATCCATTTCTGAATATGGTTGAGTTGATTCAGCTGTTTGAGTTCTGCAAATACTTTGTTATGCTGGACCTTGACCTCTAGAGCTGTAGCTACAACTACAATATACTTAGTTTTAAGGATTTTATTTCTCTTTGAAGTGAAATAGGTGTGTGCCTTTTTCATTACTTGCATATGTCCCATTGAATCAGACAACTATGTAGAAATGATCCACCCCATTAGATCTCCAGCATGCCTAGAAGAATTCACTAAGTGTGCTTTGCTTGCTTTTGATTCATTATGAAGTAATTAATATCAGTAACTATAGAAACCCAAATCCGTTTATAGTCCGAAAGAAAAGAATGCTCAAGAAGCTTACTTTGAAGATTAGCTCTATTAAAGCGGTTTAGGACAAAGCCATGGGTTTAACAAGTCAACTTCAGCCACTATAATGTTACGATGCATTTGTAACTTAAATGGATTGGGAAGGTTCTTCTTTTCATTTCATTGTTTTGTGATAATTTCATCTTTCTTTTGTCCACGTAACTTCTGCTCTGTCAGAGAATGAGCGGAGATGATGTAATACACTGCCTGCAGATGAAGAGTGTGTTTAGAGGTGGAATTAAAGGAGGATTGTAGCAATTTTTAAAAATCTCTGCATAATTAAATCATTGCTATGTAAAAGAGAGATTTAGAGCAGTTTGACGTAAAATGGCTAATTGTGGAGAAACGTACCAGCTCAGATTTCCTTACAGCAGTGGTGATGGGAACCACAATGTGTTCAGCACAGAACCCTGTTTGTATCTCCACACCACGAAAAGATTTTAAGAACATATTTTAGTCTCAGACATCAGGCAGCACATTCATTTCATATAATAACTTTTAACACAGCTTTTAAAGGCATTAAACTCTTTGGACGTCTGGTTCTTATCGCTTTACCTATTCTGATTCACTTTGTTTTCTGGAGCTGGGCTTTTTATGTCAAATCACTCAAAATGACTTTTTTATCTTAACCATTTAATAATGTTGAATATTTGAAAAAAATGATGGAATTCCCCTTTTAGACCATAGTTCAGTATTCTATCTAGAGCTGTGTAGATGTAGACAGAATGCCATGTTACAATTACATTGCTACATATTGTGATGGTTATATACTTTCTAATTTATTGAAACCATTAATGAACCCTTGATGTGATTTAGGATTGGCCTGCATTATTTGTGGTTCAGGTGACTGCCTTTATTCACTCAAAAAATGTCTGTGATTGGTCAGGATCACAGCACACAGTAGCACATCCAATGATTTAAGGGCCTTTTTTGTTAAATCGGGGGTCTTTTGTGTGTGTAGTAGTGATGTTGTGCATTGTGCTTGCCATTTTACTGAGAAACTTTCCCTATATCAGTTTTATCAGTTGTATTTCCATGCTAGAGTCACACAGAGTGACTAAGATGACAGTGAGGCCTCCACCTCTTCACAAGCCTACAAGCTTCAAACTAACATGGACCCCTCAAACAGTTGTTTGTTTAGACCCGGGCTTTGTGCAGTCATCGCTGTCGGTGCCTTAAAACTAGGCACAAGCCACTGTTTGTTCTGCCACTTCAGTAGAGGATAAAAGGCCAAGGGAAGAGAGCTTGTGTTGGTGTTCTGTCTGGCTGCTTGACCCTGACTGTGTAACAGGAGGGGGGGACAGAGAGAGGAGGGGCGAGGAACAGTTCTCCAGTATCTACTTAGAAAATGAAGCTTATTATTATTATTATTATTTTTTACTTTCTTATGCTTTTTCTTCTTGGTTCTTATTACAGTAATTTTCTCCTCCTTATACAATTTAGATTTTTTTCTCTTCATTCCTTTTTCTTCATTCATTCTCTCTCGTCTCGCGTTCTGTCCCATGCCCTTTTTCCCTCTCACTCTGCAGCAGAAATGGCTTACCCAACCACACTGACCATGGAATCCTGAAATAAAAAGCTTCATTTCCCTAATGTCTTGTGATCCGAAGCCAAGCAGGCCGCAGAAGCCGATGAGGACGGTGCCCAGCTATGTGCAAACAGAGGGGAAACACTGCTGTGCCCGCACTGTTGGGCCTTTTACTAAGGAGACTGACCTGGGGGGGCGGGGGCGGTCTCACTAATCTTGAACCTCTCGACTGCCAACCTGACTTGGACCGGGGAGCGTTCATGTGTTTTGCACTGTGGAAGGAATCCATTCTAAGTGCCTGTATAAATTATACACAATTTGGCTGACACGGATAACTCAGAGGCATAATTATGTTTCTTTGCATATTTAAACACATATTTACAGTGTAATCCATAATCCACACTGTGTGTCTGTGTGTCTGTGTGTCTGTGTGTGTGTGTGTGTGTGTGTGTGTGAATGGTATGTGTGTCCTGCGGTGGGCTGGTACCCCACCCAGGGTGAGTCCCTGCCTCGCGCCCATTGACCTCTGGATAGGCTCCGGGTACCCGCGACCCTAGTGTGGATTAAGCGATTACAGAGAATGAATGAATGAATGAATGAATGAATGAATGAATGAATGTCATGATATATTTAGGGCTGCAAAAAATTACTGTTTTGATAGTCAATCATGTAAGTAATATTATATATTTATCATTGAGATACATGTAATCATGTAAGCAAGTGATTTATTAATCAGCCTAAATGTAGTCTATAACTGTGAAGAGCTGTAACAATAAAATGCTTTTTTGGTTACAGTTTTTCATAAAGTAATACAAAATAAATATATAATAGCAATTGTATTAACAACATCTGTGTGACTCATCAGTTTCAGCTCTGGGCATTCAGGATTACAAACAGCTAAATCTAATACAGAATCAAACAAAGCGTTTTTATAAACACACATAAATTATAGTAGTTGACAACAGGACAGTGTATATATTTAGGTGTCAACAGAGGGTCTCTTTGTTTTTCTGAAGCTTTGGTGAATCATGCTCTGGATCACTCACTACACTTGCTCAGAGACACAATGAGAAGTTCTGGACAAAACCACTGCATGATGTTTATGAGGAATAAAAACAGATATAAGAACAGAATAAAGAGTGGATTTTGGGTCATTCTAGAGCTGGATTCCTCGCTGATGCTTTGCTTCATCTTGATGCAGCAGAACTCGTGCTGCCTGTTGTGACGTGTCGAGTTAAACTGTTCCAAAGAAGCATTGAATATACCCATGCACATCCCACACTTGCTCATGACCCTGGGTTCTAAGGGTTAACTCTGTTTTGAAAGTGTAAAAGAAATGTAAATAAAAATTGTCAG
Source organism: Brycinus macrolepidotus (assembly GCA_037974445.1). NCBI lineage: Eukaryota > Metazoa > Chordata > Actinopteri > Characiformes > Alestidae > Brycinus > Brycinus macrolepidotus. Next base: position 12,918,338 of record JBBPCZ010000115.1, on the reverse strand, counting down.
TGTTACTGATTATGTCAAAGTTGTTTCAACTTTTGATATGTTCCAAATATGCAAGGGTATTGGGTGATATTTAATTTAGCATAAATAAAAGTAAATGCATGCTGCCTGAGGTCCAGACTCTCTGTCTTAGAAGCCTGAGTGTTACATCCATTTTCCTTTCCTAAGTGATGTAATTTACACTAAAGAATAAAGTGGAAAAAACTGCTTGGCAACATGGATTCCACTGTTTTATGCATGCTTTATGAGCACAAAGCTTATACATCACATCTATCATTAAAATCATAGTATGTCAATATCACAGAATACTGGTATTTACAATACATCTCCTAGTCAGTTTTTATAAACATTTCTGTATTTGGCAGACGACCTTATCCAGTGATGTACAATGACTGGTGAATGCAGCATTAGCAGTCTTGGCCGAGGACTCTTACTGGTAGAACAGTAGTGTTGCCGCTTGGACAGGATCTATGCTCTTCTGTCTGTAGGGAAGTGATGTCTTTCCCATTTGTCAGCATAATAATATATATTTAATGGCTGATTTATCCTGCGCCTCTACATGAAATGTCAGACACTCTCTTCTTCCACTTCTCCTGCGGTCCAGTTCTGCATTACTGACAAGCAGTGGCAGCTATGAATTCCGTCACTCCGGAGTTTACCATCCAAATCTGTCTTTCATGTCTGTGGAGAACAGCAGTGCGTATGCGGCCCTGTTGTGTGTTGTGTGTTTGCCCACAGCAACAAGGAATCTCATCTTCCATCTCGAGATGGAAATTATATTTGGCAGGATGTGGAATGCCTCCTCGGCCCCAGCGGAATCTCTCGGAGGCGGATCAAAATCTCAACATGTTGCGGGGAAAATTGAGTTTACCTGTTTGAACCAGGCCTTTCAGATTTCCACTTTAACAGTTATTTCATTTCCTTTTGCATGTTTGTCAATCTTGGCTGCTTTTTTATAAACTGTTTTTTTTTTTTTGTTTTTGTTTTTTTCCCCCAAAAGAGTTTGGACAAATCCCAATTCCAGCTTCTTTTATTGGTCTCCCTGGGTCTGTTGTCGCTCTCTTGGTGAGCATCGATTTCAGTGAGGCAGGAAATTAGACTGCATCAGCCTGAATGGCCCATGTTTCAACAGTGGGGAAAGCGAAAGGGGGAGGAAGATTGAGAGGAAGCCGAACTGAGAAGCTGTGATGAATTAGTAGCCTCACTGTTTTGGACTCAGCACGCTTCAGAGAGAAAAGTGATTTACTCACAAGACAAAGCAAGAGGAAAAACAGAGCGAGAGTGGTTAGCAAGAGGCACAGAGGAAGAACGAAATAAGGAGACGGTGAAGAGATGCCTCAGCTGACTAATAACAGCTTTTACGTCACTGAGTGTACAGGTTCAGTGTAGTGTTCAGATCTGAAATAGTTATGTGTGGACCCCCCCACACACACATGCACTTTATAGTGCAAAGTCTTAGGCATCTGAGAGAATAAGATGAAAAACTTCTTCAGTATCTACAGTTACCTTCCAATACCTTCTTCAGCTAATCAACAGTTTATTAAATGAAATCAGGTTTTTCTGTATTTATCTTTATTTGTATTTATTCTAATGTTATGTAGTGTTTTCCTGGCAAACTCCAGTTTCTGCTATGCCTGACCCTCATGTTACGGGCATCGTCTACGTATCGGATGTTTGCTACCTGCTGGGGCGTTTGCTTCGCAACGGCCTCACTCAATGGGAGCATGCTTCGTTCACCTCCTGCGGGATCCTGGAAAGACTTCATCTGTATGAACTCTTTATCTGAAACATATAGGGTATGACCTACCTGAACCATATGCTGTTTGTGAGTCAGAGCCCCGTTGGTGTCTCTCCTGTTTTCTGTTATCTGTTTGCCTGCATTTTCATTTAAAGCCATCATCTCAGTTCCTGCACGAGCGTCTCCTGCCTACGCACAAACGGAAATCATGACATTTCGAAGCTGTTCTGTAAGTACAACTGTAATTGCAGAGTTCAAATTCCACCTTCTCGCAACCATATTTATACATTTCATCTCTTCAAAACCGAATGTCTTTTTGCTCATTTAATTGGCCAGACTCTTTAATGTGGTTAAAGGCTTGTTTATCAGTTTTTTGACCCTTAATTTTGTGCTGAAAATTCAACAACTCATTTGTCCATGTCCACCTATCTTTCCTAAGCTTACTGTGTGATATTTTAACTGGAAACAGTCCATCAAGTCTCAGTTAGTCTACAAACATGTTCTCTCCCAGACCGTATTGTAGAGCCACTGTGGAGTTGCTCCTCGTTAAATGGAGCTGTGGTTATTTATTGAACTAGCTGAGGGAGATTAACATTTGTTTATGCACATACTGCCCTGTTATATAATTGTGTTTGTAATACCCTGACGAGATATGCAGCCTGGTGCAAAATTCAGTTGCCCTTTGCAAGGCTGGCGGGCATTTGGGGGTTTTTTTTCTGACATGCACTGCTGGATTGCTGATTTCAAATGGGCAGCATTTCAATATGATTCATTGCTGTTTTATAGAACGTCCAAACACAGAGCCTATCAAAACGAGGCCGTTGTAATTGTTTGCCTTCAACCAGCTCATGGAAATAACAAGCCTGGTATTCTGTACCACCTGTCAGTTGTTTCAGTATCTTGCAAATTGCTTCAATTGTATAAAATTGTTTCTTGTTTCAACTAGGTTTGTGTTGAATGGATTGTGTGTTCAGTTTGAATTTGTGTATTCAGTTTGAATTTGCTAACAATAACCACCATAAACTTTTCTCTTTTAAAACAACAATGTACTTTATTTCAACCAAATTCTCTTTTGTTGTTGATACTTATTGGAATGATTGGAATGTTCTTTCCGAGACGTGTAAGGGAGTGAATATGGGCATACATTACCAAGCCACAATATGTGTTCTCTGTTTCTCTGAAGATCCATCTTTGTGTAAAATAAATCACGTTTCAGGGCGTGTTCACACTTGGCAGTTGTGGTATAATTAAAGTGGACTGGTGCTGGTGTGACTGCTCTTTGTGATTTATTAGATCAAGAGTTAACACTGGTATTCAAACCCTCTCGCACACCAAATCAGTGTAGCGAGACCCCCTGAGGTGGTCTGCTTTTGAAATAAATTCTGGTACAGACCAAATATGATGTATTAAAGTGAGATGAGGCACATTCAAAGTCATTATTAAGCATGTAAATATATGATTGCACACATCAAATGTATTATGTATTAAGGTGCCAAGTTTTCATTTTTAAAAAACTGTTAAGTCACTCAAAGTGGTGTGCTGCAATACTTTTTGTTGCAGCTAAGCCATAGTAATGCATGACCTCTCAAAGCTTATTGCTTTGAGACATAAAGAATATGAAACAAGACATACATAAAACTAGTGGTAGGAGATATGGTAAAATGTAATATAACAGTTTTTCATGTCACAACTATGAATTTTTCTGATTTCTGAGGTGTTGGAATGAACAAAAAAAGGAAAAATTACCTTCAAAATCTATGACAAAACTATGAGCTCAGATGTTATGTTGTTGTTTTTCAGTCTGCCCTGGAATAAATCAAATTGACAACTTATGCTTTGTTTGTATTGAAACATGCCGCTAGTCAGTACTAACAATATCATGAAAAGCAAAACAGAACTATTTAGATTAAGCCTCTCACTCACTCACGGATCCCGTAACTTTGGGGGCCCACAGTTCTCACTCTTCTGCTGTGCATTTTAAGGTTGGGAAACTTACGGAAGGTTTCATATGGGTCTTCCTCCAATATACATAGAGATATGGTGTCCTGTAGCATCTTCTATGCTATGTTTTTCAGGAAAACTTTGAAGAGAACCAGGGAGAGGAGATTCCCGTGGCAAACTCTGTTGGTTGTCTCGAAAATTTTTCCCAAGTGGTTCATGTACTGCATGACACTTTAGAAAATTATTGAATAACTTGTATGTTCTCGTCATAGCTGTAGTTTTTGAACTCTTGCCAAATCCGGTCAAATGCTTTTTTGAAGCCAGTGAAGTTAAGGGATAGGAATTGCTGGTGATGGAAATATTTCAGAATCAATAATCTGATGCTGAAAATCTGCCCAGTGGTACTCCTTTCTGGTTTGATTTAAATCCTGCCTACTTTTGTGAAAGAACTTCTTGAGACATCTTCAGTCTGTTCAAGATAATCTGTAGCCTAACTTTGCTAGTATGAGAAATAAGGCTGATTTCCTTTATTTGGGATAGGGATAATTAAGGATTAGGCATAAGGATTATTAAGATTAAGCCTAGTCTTGGACTAAACTGAAATATTTGTGGTTATTCAACACTGGAAATTCTTTTTAGTCTAGGCCTAATCAGAGCCTTGGAAACAAGCCCTGTTGTAGCTTTCAGGTACTATATTTTCATATGGAACTGAGTATAGGTCTAACCATTTTTTTTGATTGGAAGGTTCTTAATGTTGATAGTTGCTATGGAGCCTGATTTTTATCCTGTAATTTTGTAACTTGAGAACAGAACTAATTCTGACATTTGTGTAGTTATTGTTTGGTAATGCCAACGTATTACACAATTACTAAAGACTTTTCTTTTGTCTTATATAGTGTAATAATCTTTGGTAAAGATTATGACATTAATCCATTCTCAATGGGCAGTAAACCCCCATCGGTCATCTTCATTACTGTCAACACTTAGCATGTGTGCTGACAGTTAATTTTTTTTTTCTGAAAAAGAATAAAATAACACAAGTAATAGGCTCGCATTTTTAGCTTTCCTCAATGTGGAAGAAGTCAGGTGCATGACTTACAGTGTTTCACATCTTCAAGGTGGTCTTGGATATGCCCCAAGTTTGCCTGGGTGCTTTGTAACGTGAAAGCAATTAGCAGTGGTTTCATGGAGCGCTAGAATATGTGCAATAACAAAGAGAATGTGGGTCATCAGAGGCCATGTTGGTCCTGGTTCTTAGAGTCAACAGGATGTAAGAAAACAGCAGCTCTCTTAGTTTGATTTAAAGACAATCAGTAAAAATACATGTAAAATGAGAAAAATGTCCATAGTGGAAAAAAATCAGGAGTGCAAGGAATACACTGATTTAAAATATGACTTTATATGTCCAAGTTAGACTGTATATTTTCTGTATGTAGTAGATGTATATTCTTCTTTCTTCAGAGACAAAATTTCAGTGTATCTTTGCAACAGTAGGTTGGAATAGACTTCTCCTCATTAACCTTATCTGTGTGGTTCTGGTTCTTCTAGCCTGGTGAAGCAGCACTTTCTGTCTCCTCTACCAGCTGGAGAACAGCAAATGGAAAATATTTCCAGCTGTGAGTGTCACCAGCCTTTCAACTCTCTAATTGTTTATCCATTTTTCTTTCCTAAAGCTTGGCCAAGACAGACTGGTAAGCATGGGGTGGGCTGTTAAGGTGCGTAAGCATGAAGGGCACACTGCCAGAAGATTTACGTGTAAAAATATGGCCAGTGGTTAGTTCTGTCAGTGTAGTGAACCAACAATGGATCAAAGCTGTGTTGGAACAAACGTAATGACGGCTGCCAAATGACTGTGCTTGTAGATTTGAAACTGCAACTGATTTCTCTGCATGGGTAATGTTGTTTCTTGGTGTAGGTCTGCTCCCATTTTGAAAAATTGTCCAAAAATAATGAGTGTTAGGAGGGGAGGGGGGGGGGGGAGACACAAAGATAACAAGATTGAATAGTCTGGCAACAGCAGCCGGTGAAGACCTATTTCTCGGAAGGTAAAGCCATTTTCACCTCTTCTTGAGGAAGTCAAGCCAAAAACAATTCATTTAATGCATATTTCACAGATCTTTTTAGCCTTGAGTCCAAATTCAAGCTGACAGTCTTGTAGTAATGCATCCAAAACTGAATATACAAGTTAAGACTGGAATGGAACATAACAGTTTTAATATCCAAACTGGTAGGAAATCAAACTAGGCCTAGATAATAGAAGAAGAAAAGGTTATCTCTGGTATTATGGGTTGCCTTCTTACTTCAAAGCTGGCTGTGTTACCTATTGTGGATTTTTTTGCTTTATTGTCGGATGAGAAGAACATACATGATGGGAGGCTAATATCGACTACCTGTGAATACACTTTAAAATGGTTTGGTTCTCCTATTTGGGGTGCTCCCTCCCTGATTGAGGACAGCTGAAGCTCTTTTAGGGAGGATCACTAGCAGCATAATCACTAGCTTCCTCTCTGGCCGGAGTGGCTGCTGTCATGTTTTGTCCAGTCTCCGGGGTAACATCACGTCACACTGGGGTACACTGCCTTCTGGTTATGTTGGTGAAGCGTCTTGTAACCACGTTGAAGTTATTTCTGTGGATGTGCACAACCTACACTAATGCATTAATGCAGGATGCCTCAGCAAGACGTCTTGTGCATACATGCATGGTTAAAAGTAATTAGAAGTCTAGAACTGTACTTAATGCAACTAACGTCACAGCGTCAGTTCAGTGCAAAGATATGTTCCTGCTGTACAAACTCAATGTCTGTTGTTACGTTAGTGTGGTGGTTAAAACATTCAATACTGAAAGAGGCTAAAGAGAACAAATCAGAGTCTCTGTAGATTGTATCTGTTGTGTTACAACAATCGCAGCAGCTAAACATGTGGACAGTAGAGGAGTGTGTGCTGCTGTACTATTGGAATTAATAAACAATGAGGTATCACATATGTTTATACAAGCTTATGAGAGAGGTGTCTGTTCATCTGCCTTGACAGATTGGACAAAAGCCCACTGGCGTCTAGCAGTACACAACAGTTTAGTCAGGCTGTCACTAAAGCGCTCCTTGCTACAATGCAGAATACAGCTTGCTCTTGTGATGCCTTATGGTGACACATTTTAGATCTTAAAACATTCTAGGCTTCAGTTTGGAACCTGTGTGGTGTATTGAATTGTTGACAGGGCAGGGGTGATTTGTCGAGTGGGGGCATTTTGATTTGTCGATTGGGGGGTATAGTTTTGATTTGTTAATGGGTGGCTGTATTCCTGCATGCACGGTCCTAACATCACCTTGGTGTTTATAGAACCTGCACCTAATTTTAAGGTTCCGTACCAGTGAAAGGGCTCAATCTCAAGGTTGTTTTGGTGAACCAACAATGATTTTTTTTATGATTTTGTGCACAGAACCCTCCTTTCTTTTTAGTTAGTAATGTTAGTGTAATTAACAGGGCTGATATTCACTTGACAGTGGATAGTTGTTTTTTCTTCCAAACCACATCAGAGTTTTAGGTTTCAGACATTTTATCGCCATGTGTAGCGCTGATCTGATGTGCTAATGTAAGGAGGGGGTTCAGATTATAGCAGTAAAGGTCTGGCCCTCACTGTAAATAGATGGTGTGAGTAGTTCACTCTCAAACTTTGTTTTTTTGACTGTCTGTTCCTCTCTCTCTTTCTGAAGACTTTTCTGTGCTCTCACTCCTTCCTTCTCTCTCTCTCTCTCTCTCTCTCTCTCTCTCTCTCTCCCTGTGAACAGGAAATGGGCACCTCAGCCTGAGTTATTTTAGGACCATTTGTCTATCAAAGCAGAGATCTTGTGGGGAAGCTCTAGGGGCTTTCTGTTAGTGCTCCAGCCTTCAGCACCAGGACTTAAACATTTAATTTTAGCTGGTTTTTGACTGCCGCATATCATATTTCATCAAATCTAACAGCGTATTCAGTAGATGGATGAGTTGTGGCATTGGGTGGCATTTTGATCTGCCAAACATATTGCAGTTCCCTGAATGTTCTGACAATGTGGCAGAATGAAAAACAAAATGTATCACAAACATTGTCTCATGTACTGCAAAACTCCATGATTCAGTTATCCAGCTGGTACGTTGTTTTCGTGGAAAGCAAAGAGGAACTACACAGAACGCTGAAAGCAGCAGGAATTCTCAAGCCATGCAGCGTGGGAGAGAAAAGGACATAAGAATGGCTGGGTTGTAGACAAAATGAAGGATAAAGTGATGAGTGGTAAATCGCAGACTGAACTAAGGGTGAGGCTATAAGTGAATAATGAGAGAAAAAGGAGTTCATTCGTTGATGGAGGATAACGATAACACAGTACGGCTGCCCAATTTATAGTGTGCTGTCAATATTACTGATTGCCGTTTTCCGAAGAGCAAATGAACAGTCCAGCAAATCACAGCATTACTTACTGTGTCTTTTGAGCATGTTGACCAATTGCACTTTGCATTGAGTGTTTCTGTGGATGTTTTATTGAATAATGACGTTATTATTAAGAGCCGAAACTAAACATGGCGAAATGGCGTTTAGTCACTGTGCTGCCCACTGCTGGAACCACTTGCCCATCGATATCAGATCTTTATAGAGCTACTAAAAACCTTATTATTCTCCTCTGCCTTCTTTTAAATATTGGCACTTCCATTGCACTTTCAGTTTATTGATTTTCTATGTGCTCTTTTATTTTTTCTTTTGTTTGATTCTATTTTTTATTCTGTTCCTGTAAAGCACGTTGAATTTTTGTATGATAATGTGCTATATAAAACTTGACTTGACTTATTCATGTAGTTTAACATAATTACACATTCTGATTCACCAGTGCTGTGTCACCAGTGTGTTTTTAATATACTACAATTTGTCTCACAATTGCAATAAAGCAGTATAATCAGGGTACTGTTTATATCACAGTATTTTGCTTGTATTGTATTTGTCCTGTTGAACAAAATACAATTTTGGAGCTAGAAAATAAAAATTGAACAGGAAACATGATAGCATCCATTCTTCCACAGATATCGTCTCCAGTGTGAAAAATCACTGCAGGAATACATGGACTATTCACTGACAGGAAATGATGAATTAAAAGTGAGCAAGTAATGAAGGAATGTTAGGCCAGCCCAACCTTCATGGTTGGAGAGAGCCAGGGAAAAGAGTGTGGGAGGGGTCGGGTCCTTTCATGAGCCCAGGGGAACAAGGGGCTGTCCTGTCCAACCTAGGCCAACCTGTGGTGGGTCCTGAAAAGAGGCACCCCGGTTTCCTTTTGGAGCCCTGAGAATAACTCTCGGCCCATGCAAAGTGCTTGATTGGCATGACGGCAGGCCGGCAGCAGGGTTGAGGGGTGTGCTTTGAAATAAAGGAGCACGGTGACTGTGACCGATCTACAGACAGATGGGTGGAGGGAGGAGAGGTTTTGATGAAGGATTGTTTGTCAAAGGGCCGAATCCCCTGCTTTCATAGAGTGGGTGGGGCCTAATGGCCAAAGACTCAGAGAGTCCGTGGGGTGTCTGAAACTATAGGAGAAAGAGGAAGCTCAAGTAGAAAGCTCTGCAGGCTTGAGTGGAGGCAGGTGTTTGGTGGTGGTGTACAATATGTTGAAAGTTCAGGCTTTTTCTGTACTACAAGACAAATAATTCAGTACTTTAGCTTTCAGTACTCTTATTTCCTTATTTAAACAGGCGAAGGGTGTGTTGACGTTGACAATGCTGGCAATAGAGCTGCAAGAAATATTTTATCGTATTCCATAAATAATATAACTAAAATATTGGAATGTGAAAAAGCCATCCATGTAGCTAAAACATTTACACCTTCTTTTAAGTCCCCCCACCATCCTCACATATCACAGTAACCTGTTCGGGCTCAGTTTTTACTTTGCAACTATGAATACCACAGATGTCTTACCTTGTAGCAGTTATGTTAATTTTCAAGAAAGTAACAAATAAATAAAATCAGAATAGACTTTATAATAATAATTGTGATGATAAGTAAAATGACTATAATGATTAGTAGTTGTAATAATAATATTTAATGATAATAAATAACCAAATAGTTTTGCTTTGAAATCCAAAAGTCTATTGAACATTACGTTGATAAAAAGGAGACTGATTTGATTTTGAAATTTTCAGATGTAGCTTGAACTGTTACTTATGTCAGTTGAACTGTTATTTTTTAATATTTTGAATCTTCAGTCAGTTTTTGCCATAGCATCTTTCTGTATTGAGCATTGTGATAAAAGTGGCCAACACACACACACACACACACACACACACACACACACACACACACACACTCACATACACATGTAGCCTGTTGTCATCGTCTTTAGTCTTTAATAGATGCCCATCTGTTACTCTTCCGTCTTCCCAGATTGTGTTAAATTGCTGATCTGACTGAATCGGCCACACACTGTACTCTGCAGGCAGGCTACATGTTTTCCACATTGAGGGAGCTACATCTGTGTTTCTGATTTAACCCTGTCTTTAGTGTTACTTTTAGCAGATGGGAGGAATTCTCTTCCTTTGCTCTTTCTCTTTTCCCACCTGTGAAATTAATTGAGATCCCTTGGAAGCTGACAGTTATTAACCCGCGCTTGCAAAACCAGGAATGGACGGGCTTGCATACCAACAGGCAGCAGCTTGGGAATAATTTTACACTGCTTCAAGTGATTATACATGTGCTTACTGGCAGCTAAGACAGTATTCCATTCTTGTTTTGTCATTGTGGATACTGTACATGTTGGAAGCCCTCAAGCAATGATTTTGAGTGGTTTTTTTTTTAGTTAACAGTGAGAGAAGACACTGACTAGCATTTCCACTTTTGTTTCGCAGTCTTTCTGTCAGTCATTCGGCTTCTGCTCTTAAGGGTTAGAATAACGTTTTTCTGATCCCTAACTGTTTCTGGACTAACATGACGTAACGGAAGCTTTCTGCTTTGGATCATTGCTTTTTATATTCAAAAGTGTGTTGTGCATGAGACATAAGCTCTTGTGTTGAAACAGTTCTCTTACTCAATCCTTTATTTGGTTCTTCCACTTACTACTACATGTATCGCACTGCCACTGTAAATAGCCTACCCTTTTTTATTATATGCTGCACAATCTCGGTCCTAAATCTTTGCAGTTTTTGCGGACTTAATGACTCTGCTGCTAGAATACAGTATCTGTCATAATCCTGTATTCACTCACATTAGTTCTTTTACTGCTGTTGTTGCACATTATGCTGTCTTTGTCTTTCAATATTGTTTTGTTGCTCTTGTGATTTCCTTCACTCTCTTTTTGCACTGTCACACCTACACTTACGTAGTCTTGTAGTTTTTTTGTTTTTGTGCTTTGTGTTGCACCGTGGTCCTGGAGGAACATTTTGTTTCCCTGTGTACTGTGTGGAAGGTTGGAATAACAGTAAACTCTTACTTGACTTGACTTGACAAAAACTAGTGTATAGCAAATACATTAACTTGAAGTAATATTCCGTGTGAGCCAATTATAGTTAATATAATTTGAACATAATCAGTACTCTCGTAGTGTTTTGTAGCCTTTTTCAAAATTTATAACTTACATTTTTCCTGTGCATTTTGACCATTGTAACTTGTTTGTGAATCATAATTCTTGCTTTTTCTGTAAATATTAAACATGGCTAGTTGTTGACAAGGTGCTCTCATATCCACCAGGGGATGCAGCATTTCCTTTTCCGCACTCATGAATTTAAGATTAGTTTGACTCATTCTCAAACGTTCTGGTTTTCCATTCTGTGCAGCTTCCTGGAAGTCGGTCAGAATGGACTTGTCCTTTAGGAATGCACGTGTCTTTACTGGAGCCACTTAGGAGCCCACGTCTCGGCTTGATTTGCCAAGGAATCTCATCTCTCTGGAGGTGTGATAGATAACAAAGACTGCACACCCACTTCAGACACTTGACACGCACACTCTTGAAGTAGGCCCAACAATGCCTCAAGAGTCCCTGCCTCCACTGATAAAAGCGAGATGCTGAAAATAGAAATGACAAGAGTTCCTTCGGTTCCACGGAAAAGGCACAAAACACAGCTTAAGCAATCAGAATGAGATTCTGCTGTCAGTATTTAGAGCCTTAAGGGATTGTGTTTCAGTTTCATACTACAAGCTGCAGTGATATGGCCTTAAGTGCGATAGAGTCACTACACCACACAGGCAGTAAATTGTGCCACAGAGATTGTTGTTATCTTGAGATTTAAAACCTCCTGGTTTTCATTTCTGAGGTCTTGATAAGGTAAGTTTATTACCATATGGGATAGTCAATCACAATACTGCACACACACACGCACACACACACACATACAAGGTAGTTTTTTTACAGGAGTTGGAAGTTTGTGTGTTTCACTTATGCCTGAGATGGAGAGAGATCAGGAAGTATCTGAGGGGTCAACTATGGTGCAGCCCACGTACTGTTCTTTCAGTAAAATTACTTGAAATTAAAGCTCCATTGAATATTTAGTATTGGGAATATTCCTGCTGTCAAACTTCTTTTGTATCAGGGTAAAATTTGAACTATATCAGGATTTGATCACTTATCCACTTCATATATATATATATATTAGTGCTGGGCACATTAACGCGTTATTATCTCGTTAACGCATTATTTACTTAACGCCGACAATTAATTTATCACGCGTTAACGCAGGTTTTTTTTTTATCCTTTTATTTTGAAAGTGTATTGCATTTTTGTGCTCGGGGTGAGAGCAGCACGCAGCGCTCTGAGTCTCGGCTTGTTTTCACGGGGTCAGGCGTCCCATTACTGATTACTGTTCCTTTTTTCGACTCAGAGTTTAAAATCTCTTGTAAAACAGTGATGTGTGTCAGTCTGACTGAAGTACTTGGCGACACCTGCCACATGTAAAT
>JBBPCZ010000115.1:12886706-12897547 GCA_037974445.1 Brycinus macrolepidotus | reverse complement strand
CATTCTTGGCACAGCACTGACACTGACATGGTAGAGGTGTGTGTGTGTGTGTGTGTGTGTGTGTGTGTGTGTGTGTGCGTGTGTGCGTGTGTGCGTGTGTGCGCGTGCGCGCGCACAATTGGAGGTACAGGGTAGGTATACCTAGTGAAGTGGATTCATCAGACCAGGCCACCTTCTTCAGTTACTCCATTCTTTTATAGCCAGCATGAACATTTTCGGTAATTTGTGCTACTGTAGTTCTTCTGTGGGGCCAGAATGGCGCATTCACTGACTCATCCCTGGTTCACTAGTTGTAATTTCTTGGACCACTTTTGGTAGTTTCCACTACATACCTGGAAAACATGCCTGGAAAACCTGCTTTTTTTGGAGATGCTCTGACCCAGTTGTCTAGCCAATTTGGCCCTTTCCTGCTTCCAACACATCAACTTCAAGAACTGACTGTTCACTTGCTGCCTAAAATATCCTACCCTTGACAGGTTCCATTGTAGTGAGGCAATGAAGAAGTCACTTTCTCCTTCTTTGCATTTCTTGTCTACCAGTGTAAAGGACGGTTATAACTTAAAGGTTATAAAGAGGATAAACTAAATGTTGTAATGTCCTAAAGTGTCTAATGATTGAAATTGGCTCCATTTCTTTCCTTCTGTCACTTTTTATGTCACTTACTTCCGTGTACATACACCAACGCAAAATCATGAACAGTGTCTATGGTGTGTGAAAGTCAGTACAGATGTTTATATGAATGCAGAGCAGGCCCAGCTGCAAACATCTGGATCCGTGAGCTGTGATGTTTAGTGAGAAGAGAAGACAAAAACGTCTCCATTCTTCTTTAGATCTTCATCATTTCCGTGTCACTGCTGTTGCTTTTTCAGAGGGTGGGTTTGTTCAATCAAAATCTAGAATCTGTAATTCTTCATTACAAATCATAGTTTGTGGAACTCTGATGTTTGAGAATCTACAGAGCAATATTACAGTTTTTTACACGGATGCTTTTGGATGTTCCATGGCATTTGTCAGACTACTAAGCTCAACATGTTCCTGTCTGATTGGAAATACTGTTTAACCACCTATTCCACTCATGGTTCTTGAACTTTTTCATAGCTGCATTGTAATTCACACACTTTGCCAAAAGCTCATTCCCAGCCAGTGGCATGCTGTGCCATGGATTTGCTTATCAAATGCATCTCCTCCCTCCCATGTCGACATGATCCCCTTGAATTTCATGAAACGGTCCCAGATTTTCCAGCTAGCTGCGCGCTGCCAGGACGATCGCAGAAGGCCGTGCATACTCTAATGTGTTTCAGGCACTGTAACATGATGCAATGACAACAGCAAAGCAAAACAGCACTTCGCAACACAAGGGGCCACCTCCGGCTCTTTCCTTCTTTGTGTTTGAACCGTTGAAACTAGGGCCAAAGGGAAAACACTGATTGCCATTCACACTTCAGTCCTGTCCTCCCAGGACTCTTCTTGAGTTTATGTGAATTAGTATAGCAGTGTTTCAAAAGCATCAGCTTTATATTGTCTTGCTTTGGAATGCTTGCCTACATTTGTCATGACGTAATATAGCTTTACTGTTCCCAAAGTACAATATATATGTCAGTACTACACTGTAAGCGTTGTGAAACTGTAGACGGATAGACTAAAGAGATTAAATTTTGTATTTTGATATATTTCTGGAACAATAAGAGGTCCATCATTTTTGGAATGTATGAATTCAAATTTATTATGCATTTATGGATGTTAGGAGGATATGTTTTTGGTTAATAAAAGCTTTGTGTGATGTAAGCAGAGATTTTCATCTGTAAGCCCTCCAGTCATTTTTGAGCTTTCTTTTGTTCTCCCAAATCGTTGTGGCGTGCATTCAAGTGTTGTCTCTTCACTACAATAGCACATGTGACTGCTAGAACGTGGGGAGGAGAAAGATACATGTGTGTAGCACATGAGGAGGCGAGGCGATGATTCTGTGAAATTGAGACTTCTAAGCCTAATAAGTGATCGTGCAGCATTCAGTTTTTTATGAATCTTTTATGGCTCTGAATTGTTTTTAAAAACAAGCCATATTGGCATCGTGGTGTAATTAATTGCAGGCCAAAACAAAGCCTCGAGCTACAGGAATGAGCTTATTGTTTGCATGTACAAGAACTGTCTAGATAGCTTGATAGTCTTTTCTTTGGCAAAGGGTGATGTTGAAGCGATAGTGCTCTGAATTCTACACATAAAAATCTACATTGACGAGCCCCTTCATGAGGTATACCTATCTCACCATCCACTCCACTTACCATATAGGTGCATGTTACAGTTTACAATTACAGACTGTAGTCCTTCTGTTTATCTGCATCCTTTGTTAGCCCCCTTAACCTTGTTTATCAGGATCCCTACAAGTGAGCAGATATTATTTTGGTGGAGAATCATTCTTGGCACAGCACTGACACTGACATGGTAGAGGTGTGTGTGTGTGTGTGTGTGTGTGTGTGTGTGTGTGTGTGTGTGTGTGTGTGTGTGTGTGTGTGTGTGTGTGCGCGCACATGTGCAAGTGTAGGTACGGGGTAGGTATACCTAGTGAAGTGGCTTATGATATATGTTCTCATCAATAGGAGAACTTGTCTGACTTGAAAAAGAATGACTTTAATGCACCTAATGGGTCCAGAAATGGCCTTTTCCTTGGCAAAATGAGGTAAAGTATAGAAGTTCGGTTCTAAGAGGTGGAGCAATATTGAAGTATAAGTAGAAACACGTAGGAATTGTAAATGACAGGTTTTAGGAGTAGAGGCTGTAGTTGAGATAGATTGATAGCATTGTAATGAGAGGAGGAAGGTCTGTCTTACCTTTGATCTACATTACTGGGTGGACGCTACAACATGCACTGAATTCTTGTGGAGAGCTAACTATCTACAGGCTACTTTTGAAAAGGCTTCACATGCAGATAAGTGTATCTCAGGAGCCGCTTATCTGATCAGGTTCAGATTTTGCGTAGTCTGTTCTCGTACTGGCCTGTAGCAGCGTCTCCAAAGATGACTCAGTATGTTGAAGAATACAGTCACCATTGGTCAAACAGTTCAACAGACCTTTGACAGACTCAGGCCTCTCAAAACATGATTTGAATGTTCAAATCAGTATTCTTTTCCCTCGCCTTTCTCTGGTATGTTGATATACTGATATGTTGCCCGATCAGTATAGTAGACAACATACCAGCTGAAATTCTGCCTAATCTAACGTTTTGCAGCGTTTTCTCTCTCTCTCTCTCTCTCTCTCTCTGTCTGTCTGTCTGTCTCTCTCTCTCTCTCTCTCTGTCACTCACTCTCCAAAAAATCAATTTCTGTTTATAATTTGCAGGGATCTGCAAGCTGCTGTGAAGAAAGCTTGTTTTAGTCATTGCTTGAATGACAGCAGTTTGAATGACAGTATAAAATTATATTGTTGAAGATAGGGGAGGCTGACCGTCCTCCTCTGATGACACACAAAAGCGTAGGCCTACATGCTGCACCTGAGACCCACATAGTTCGGCTTTAACCCCTGCATATAAAAAGTTTTCTATCGTTTTTTTAAATAGCATGGTAAATATCAGATGTCAGAATTTTAGAATCCTTGAGTAATTAGGTTAGATGGAGTTAGTATTGGCCGAGTTTTCTGCAGGGTTCTTTCTGCTCTGTCACTGTTAGAGCTGTTTTTCAGCGTAAGACGTAATTGAAGTTAATGGTCCGTGTCTATATTTATGCTCTTCTATCATCTCAGTGAACAGAACTGAAAGGGGAAATTTATAATTTTCACTTGGAATTCACAGCTGAAGTATTTACAGGCAGTTAATGAAAGATTTATCTAGGAGTCATGCTTCAGTCAGGCTTTATTTTTATACCGACAGATCTCATAAGTGTTTTCATTTGCAGAATGTGCAAATTTATAACTGTGTAGTCAAACTATTCAAAATCCTCACTTGTCACACACACACACACACACACACACACACACACACACAGCCCCCCTCCCCTCCCCATTCAATGTTCTGTTTCCGCCTCTGAGCTGCCTATCCTTGGAGCAAAGGATTTATTAAAGCTTACCCAGTTGAAAGCGAGAGGCTTTTAATTTTGCTTTGGATCTGAGACTACCTTTACTGTGGGTGACTGGAAGTATTTGCGGTTTAACCCTCCTCGGAGCCGGGCTGAATAAAAACACTGAAGCAGCGAAAAGAGCACATGGAATATCTGCAGTCTGCCTTTAAAGGCCAGCAGCAATTATCAGTTAATTCCAAGGCTTTTTGCTTGCTTGTGTTATTTATTAGAAGTAACTGAAGTGTGGTCCAGCTATGCATGGTGCCAAGTAGATTGTTGCTGCGGAGTTGAGAAGAAGCAGATTCCTGACTTTAAACATGAGCTGGGACAGAGAAGAAAAGCCACGTTATTGCCAGCAATTGCAGTCCCTGGCTCATATTTGCTTGCAAAAAAAAACCCAAAACCTATATTTGTGTGTGTGTGTGTGTTGGTATTCAGGGTTGATTATAGATTTCTTTGGGGACTAGATGCCTTTTTCTCACTAAAAGTCTCCAAAAATCCCATGCATAGAGAAGGATTTAGCAGTCACCACTACCCTCCTAACCCATCCTCCCACCCAGCATAGCTGCGTCTATTCCGGGGGTTAAGTAAGATAGCATGCGGCACTGATTTCCACATCAGATTTTTCTGATTTAATTACCCCGAATCATAAAAGGGAGACATCACCATTAGAATATTTTTCACTCAGTATTGGAAAATAAAACAATGGCAGCGGGCCTAATTGGTTCCATATCACTGCTGGAAGTCCCTCGTGTTCCCTAGAAACAACGAGGAGGTTGTCCAGTGGTTGTTGCCCTGGCGACAGCTAGTGTTGACAAGGGCTGTCATTTAGGGCTCCACCCTTCTGAGATTTCGGGCAAGGTTCGGGAACTCTGTGAATTCCAGTGGAGTCTGAACGTACACCACTGCCCGATTTATGCCTGCTTCTAAAACCGCCTCAATCACCAGATTGTCATATAAAGCTCTGAGGCCTTTTGAACTTCGCCACAACTTGCTTTTAATTGTCTCTAATGTTTTTGTGTCATTGGTTGTCTCAGCTGGCATGACATGTCAACGAAAAGCAATAATCGCCACTTTCCAGTGACACGCTTCAGTTCCTATTAGATTTCACACCTTCTGTGAAGTCACTGGAAGCATTTTCTTGTCAAATTTTACTCGAGTTGACCTGGTGCTACAAGCAAAACAGCAAGTAACAAGTATGGCATTCTCTCTGAATTCGCACAGATGAGGGGGAGGTGGTGGTGGGTGGACCTTGGGTGAGTGGCAGCCTGAGCAAACAAATCAGAAGCCAGAATGTTTGTGTGGCCAATTGTGGGTTTAACCCTCTATTTGCATGTCATTACAGGCTTTTGCTGGGGCCACAAAGTGCTTATTCAAACCTTTAGCCCCCGTGTGCAATGGGGGGCTACTGTAGCTGTGGTAAGAGTAGAAGGCAAACGCACAACACAGCTGTGAGTGGCAGCCAGAATTAGTTGTAGAAATGGCAGTTGTCAGCTGGAAGACTGGACTAGCACAGAATCTTGTTAGCAAGTGCAGCTAGGCGCTGAAAGGAGGGTCGGTCTGATAAGTGCTCTGCTGAAACTCAAATCTCTGCTAGCCATATGCGGCTTGAGCGTATGTGTGTTAATGTGTTAGCGTCCTTGTATATCATCGCATTGTCATGTCCAAACCTTGATTTTTGTTTTTTTATGTTACAGTCATGTTCGGTTTTGTGAAAATACACATCCGCTACAGGAAGAAAACTTAAATATAGCATATGCAAAATTTACGGCACAGTTTCTATTGGTTTGCTGAATGGGACATGTTGGAAAAATATAAAACCTAAAATAACAAAAAATGTGCTATTAGATTGTTTTTGTAACTGCGTTTGCAAAGGCCACAGTTTTGTTTTTTTTCCAGTATGTTGAATTCAGCAAATAAACGCTCGATGTGCATTCAGAGGTGCAAAGTGTAAGTGTGTTCTCTGTGAAGGATTTGTATTTTCACTTAGAAAATCAAGGAATGTCATTGGACAGAGTTATCAGATTTACGAGTGCATATTGTATGTTTTGTCCTTCCTAGACAATTTTTATACACCAGCTATCCATCCAGTGTGGGACCAATAGAAATGGTTTGAGTTTGACTTGTTTCATTAGTGTATGTTCAATTTCAGACTCTTTTTTCAAGTTTCTATTCCAGAGATGTGAGGTTGTTACAACAGTGTAAATGCAGTTATTAGCTGTGTATCTCACCAATAGAAAGTGTGGATACATCCACTCCTAGAGGGGTTTAGCTTCTTTTAATGTGTTTTAGTACAATAGCAAATACTCAAGCCTATGAAATGAGACATTTGGAGTTATGCAGTGACTATCTCCCCTCTTTTTCCTTGATTCAGCTTTATTCACTCTTGACATTCTCTCAAACAGCTTTATGAGCCATCTGGGATACTTTCCCAACAGGCTTGAGAAGATACACATGTGCTCAGACATTGCTGTCAGTTCAAAATTAACAACAATGACTCATTTAGAAAAATGTTTTGTTTAATAGGTAGAGTTTTTTTGTTTTAGAAATCAATTTGTTGCGGACATTATAGATTAAGGGTTTTCAAGGTCAACCAAAAACGCTAAAAAGGAGGCAATCACCCCTCCACCCAAACGTGGGTTAAGGCTAATGGAACTTTTACAAAGATTCTCTTGCCATTTTAATTATATTTTACTTTAAGCATTTAAGTACAGGCCTTTAGATTTATATGTCCTTAAGATAAAAAATACACTTTCCACCAGGTGTGTGTGTGTGTGTGTGTGTGTGTCTAGGGCTCCAGATGTGCATCTCTCACTGCCCCTGAGGAGCACATCCCCCAACAGTACATTGAGCGTTTGTCAGGCTCATCACTCTGCAACAGTGCAGCTAGGTTGTTTGATTCATCATGCATAGCATGCCTCTTTCTGACCTCCTCAAACGACCCGCACTGTTTTTTTCTTGGGAGCCGACTCTCTATTCACTTCTCTCTTGTCTCCCACCGTACCGTCAGTCCATCCATCAAACTAACTAGTGCTGAGAGGCCTGAAATGGTATTTTGTTTTGTAGCAGCCAAGCAAGATTGGGCAGAGAAAGGGAGCATAGTATTGTGTCTGTGTGTTGAGTAAGGAGCGGAAGTACTGTATCTGCTGAAAGAATGTTGCAGATGACGAGCGAGCGAGAGAGAGAGCGAGAGAGAGAGCGAGAGAGAGCGAGAGCACCAAGCCATAGGCAACAGGTTTCATATGTTGGAAATTTTTCCATGTCTGGCTGCAGAAGAAAGCAGTTTGAAGTAACATACAGCATCGATTACATGAAATCACGGATTTCATGATAGAACCAATTTCCATTCTGTTCTACAGGACAAACAAGTTCTGCACAGATGGATAAAATTCCGTGTTGGGATTTTATTGCTATATGTGATTGAGATTTTACTTCCACTAGTCTAGAACACATTAGTGAGTTACTGATGTAACACAAAGGTTAATGTTTGACTTCGTTTTGTCCTAAATTGTTTAGATTTGTACAAAACATCTTTAAAAAGACTTGAGGTTGGAAAAGAGTTCCCCAAAACATTTGCATTTAGAGTCTGATTTACATATTATAGTTTTTTTGTGATATCACCATTGCAAAGGCCAATGCTGATGTAACAAATAATATTAGTATATAAGTATATATTGTTTAATGTTCAATGTATTGATGTATGATTGACATATGCAATAAGGCTTGAACAGATGATTTTCTCCCCCTTTTTCTTTATATGGAGAGTTTTTGTGTGTCTGTATGAAGAGGTCCCTGAGTTCACAGGGGGAAAGGGGTGGGGGAAGAGGATGAGGGAGGAAAAGACAGTTTTAGCGGGCCCCTCTTTCAAGTGGAAGAGAGAGAATCGCCCTTCTGACTGAACTTTAATTGCACCAATCGGTTCCACACCAGTGACACAGTTCGGAAATGAAGAGCGCATTAAGCAACAAGACAGACAAAAATCATAAGACACAAAAGCAGACATCATTGTGATGCCCAGGGCCCTGTGTTGGTGGGGTTTTGTCATGTTTGGTGGGGTCAGAGCCTTGGTCCTGTCCCACTCTCCCTGTCTTTGTCACAGGTCACTGGAGGTATGGGCTAATGAGACCACCAGCTCTGGGGCCACGGTCAGGCCATTAACAAACCTCACACATCCAAACACACAGCCTACACTTCCATATATAGTGTGAAGATGGATAATTAGGAAGACATCCTGAACAGAGAGGAGTAAAGCACATTTACACGACAGGCTTTTCCATACGCTGCGTATCACAGGTTTGAGGTCACCTGTTCCTTTTTTTTACACCTTGCAGAGGTTTAATTAACATAAAACATCTGTTTGCAAATACTTTGGGTGGATTTCAGAACACTCAAGAGTTTGCTGAGTGTGAAGAGCATGTGTTGTCTAAATAAAGATTTGTCAGCCTTCCAAACTATTGTTAAAAACACATACTGAAACTCTTTTGGGCCAAAAGCAGTTTAAAGGTGGAGTTCTGATGAGTGCTTACATCTCCACAAGGGGATAAAATGCATTGTCTTTTGTATTATTCCTTGGAAAGGCCTTTTACCACTTGTTTGCATAAAAATGGCAAAATCCAAACAGACAGAGATTTATTGAAAACATTGCAAAGCTAAAAACTTTAAATAGGCAGTCTAGCCTTTCACCAAAATCAGTGTGTTAGTGGTGTGTGTGTGGGTAGTATGTGTGTGCAGGCCTATCCACTGCACCCTGTCCATTAGAGACATCTAGAATTTTGCTAATGCCAGCACCCTGACAGGCCTGCTTTGAAGATGAGACAAATGCATTAATGCTGCGTGGTCTATTTAAGAGGTGTAAATGTGAGGGTAAGGCAATACGGGTAATATATGAGTAGTGTCCCTTTCGTCCTGATGAGTCTCTCATGAGGTGTGAGGGGTGTTGAGAGAAGTGACTTTAGGCCGAGTTCTATTGGGGAATTTCGAAATGGGGATGCTGTTTCAAAATGAGGCTAAAATTGATGGCTTGTCCAGTCATTATACCCTTAGGACAGAATTCAGTATACTTTTGAACATACTTTTGTTCATTCTTATAGATAACAGCGTGTCCTACAGTGTCAGAAACCGCATAAGCAAGACTACTTGAGATTACTAAAGAAGTCAACACAGGTAGTGATAAGTGATTTAGGTGTAGAGTTTTTACAACATACATTAGATTGGTATCAGCTATGCAGATCTGTAGGAGCAAGCTTCTGACATTTCTTGGCTGATGGACTGTGTTTGCAGTAAGAGGAAAAGTCTGTACCCTGGGACCGGAAACTCTGTAATGACGTCCCTGTAATGAAGAACATTAAATCGAGGCTCAGAGAGTCTCAGGTGAATTAGGGAATGATAAAACTGTCCACACAATGTAAAAATGACTATCTATATTAGCATCTGGACTGTGAGTTCACTCTTTGGTACTTTTAGAGAGGTTGATTAACGCCTGCTCGATATCTCCCTTGTCTTGTCTCTCAGTCCTGTATTTGTAAATCACAAGCCCCTACACTCTCTTCCTGTCCCACCTGTGCGGATTATCCTCCCTCCTCTCCTCGTTCTCTTTTCCTCCCCCTCCCTCTTGTAGTTATGTGAGTGTCAGGGGTGAGATGAAGGACCCAGTGAATGAGCTGGGACTCAGACTGATTGGGAGGGGTGGAGGAGTGGTAATGGAGGAAGTTTTAAAGTTTATCAATCATCAGATCAGTGGTTGGGATGGCGCTCTGTGGCTAGACAAACAGAGCTAAACAGAGGGCCCAAAGTTACTGTAGAGAAAAGACAGTGTTCATACTCCCACTATCCCACTTTTACTTTTTTCAAATCAAGTAGGTTTGTTGTCAATCCAGCCATATACTCAGTACACAGTGAAACGAAACAACGTTCCTCCAGGGCCATGGTGCAACACAAGAACAGAAACAGAAATAACACAAGACTACATACTATATTCTAGCAGTGGAGTCCTTAGGTGTGTAAAAATGCAGAATAGAGGTAGCAGTAAATAATAATTGTGCAAATCATAGCAGCGACAGGAGAGAGAATGTGGAGTATATGATTAATAGAGGGGTATTTTTCTGTTTATTTTCCACTGTCCTCTGTTCCTTTGAAACTACTCCAGCTCTGCACTAGACGCTAGACGTTTCACACTAGAGCATTTTTCACGGACAGGGGCCGTTTGCTCCAAGAGTTCAATATAAGTTTGGCCAAATGTGAAAGATATCATTGAGCCTGGGATTGGTCCAGAGCACTGACCCCTGGTTCTCCTGAAAACGGTGGTCAGAGGTTCGCTTCACTTGAAGCTGTCGTTGTCCACTGGATGTGTTCACTCTCGGTGCCTTCACCTCAACTGATGTGATTGTCATGGTGCTCCCTATGTCAAGTACTGATGAGAAAGGTAGTGCAATTTCATGTCTTTCTGGGATGTAGATTTATTTACCATTTTTTAAATCCACACAGAACATGGTGACATACAGAACTGAGCTACTGATCCACATTTCGTAAAAAAAAAATTCTGATGTGTGGAAAAAAAAACTTGCAGTAATCAGCCCCCAAATAACCCCAGAACTGGTTCTGGGTGCGGACTCAAGTATCTCTCTCTCTCTCTCTCTCTCTCTCTCTCGCGCGCGCGCTCTCTCGCGCTCTCTCTCTCGCTCTCTCTCTCTCTCTCTCTCTCTTTCTCTGTTTCCTCTCTCTCTCTCTCTGTCTCTCTCTCTCTCTCTCTCTCTCTTTCTCTCTCTCTCTTTCTCTCTCTCCCTCTCTACATCTCTT
>JBBPCZ010000115.1:12859814-12883758 GCA_037974445.1 Brycinus macrolepidotus | reverse complement strand
GTGTGTGTGTGTGTGTGTGTGTGTGTGTGTGTGTGTGTGTGTGTGTGTGTGTGTGTGTGTGTGTGTGTGTTTCCCAGATAAACATTCAGTGATATTAAAGGTCGTCATGCTCTTTAGAGTTTATCATTATGACATAATGCTTTAGGTTTGATTGAGTTTCATTAACCTCATAGGGATTTAAGTTGTTTTTGTTTTGATTTTCTATTTAATGATGACTTCTCCTGATTACATGCCAGATAATTAGTGATGAGGGTCAGGAGTTCTAAGTATGCAGGAATAAATGGAGTAGAATTTGATAGAATGTAGAATTTGGACATCAAAGCTGGGGCTGGATATTGAAATTCAGTACTTTCACGGTACTGAAAAGTTCTCTGAGTGGTGCGACCATCTAAGCATTGGCCCTAACACTGGGGGGTCGCAAATTTGATGCCTGGTGAGGCCACAGCCATCCGTGGTTAGGATTTCTAAAGAACACAACTGGGCTTGTTCTCTTGAGAAGTGATTCTAGCCCATGCAGGTGTCTATTAGCACAAGTTACAGAATTAGAAGTTGTCTAATGATGTGTTAGCATCTGTTTTAAATGATGCAGTGGTGCTACAGTAACTCAAGGTATCGCTAATAGTACTGGCATCAAAACATTACCTACTTTTTAATTTTTTCACAAATACTCAATCCTGCTCATACCCCATGTTTCTTACTGGCAGCCTGATCATTCCATGTTGTTGATGTCGTAGGTCCAGACGATACTGTTTGAAATTTGGTTGTTCAAAAAAAAATCCAGACATCATAAGGTTGTATCATCTAGTGATGTCATGAATAGCACAGTCATAAAAGAAGGGCAGGAGTAACTGGGAGAGTTGCCAGACTTTTAGACTAGTTACCATCAGAGAGACACTGCTTTCCCGCTTAACGGCTCCCTCATTGTTTGTCCCACCTGGACTGTGTTTTGAGGCTGCACTGGGGCCGGATTGTGTGGTAAACCCTGTTCAACAGGGCTTTAGTAGTACAGTCTCTCTGTAGAAGCTCACTGGGTCTCTCAGGCTCTTGTTGTTTCGCTCACTTGCTTAGCGCTGATCCGTGAACTGCTCCTGACCTCCATCGGGCCTGTGATTAATGTCCCCTGCACAGCTTTTCAGCCCCCTCCGCAAAGTAAAAACAATACTACAGAGCAAGGCAGCCAGAAGACCAACTAGACGGTCAGACGGTGGAGTGTTAGGAGTGTTGCTGTTTTATTTTAGAGGGAGAGATAAAAACGGTGTCCAAATGTTTCTAAAAGGTCTTTCTGTCAAGGCTGCGTATATTCAGCACTGCACCATTTTCACTTTGCTAATACAGCTGATTCAACTCATGAAAACCTTCATAATCAGTGCATTTGAGTTTAATCTGGTGCAAGCAGGCAACACACTGGACAGTGCTGTGAACATCCCTGCTGTGTGTCAACTTTTATGCATGCAGGCAGAGTGTCCAATAGTCAGTGCTGACAAAGGTTGCAGAAGAGTTTGGATGACACAAAATGAAGTTCAGGACATACTGAGCCAAAAAATCAAAGCCACCTAATCAATTAAATTTAGATTTGACTTTTTGTACCATTGCATAATTTATTTTTAATTTCTTTTGTTGTTTGCAGGAAAGTAATGGAAACAGATTTTTTAGCCTGTATTTCTACATCTCATTTCCACTGAAATTATGTTTTGCCTTTTTGCTGTAGACTGATTTAATTTAAAAATTGGGAACAGAATGTTTATACTTTTCTTTACTCTTTTGGCCATTTTTGGATGGCCAAAATTTCAGACATATCTTCTGTCACGGCTGGTGTCCACTTCTGTGGTTGTTTGCTTGATCACACTTACCTTTTGGTTCAGCCGTGTCAGTTAGGGTGCAGACCAACAAGGATCAAAAGTCTGTCTTCAAAACCTGCGGACGAATGCTCTGTTTTTTTTTCCGCTGATGGTCACAAACAAGCTTTGCCCCAAACAGTGCAGGAATGCTGTGGCAATTAGATTTACAGCCCTTGATCACTTTCATGACCCGGAGAGGGACTATACATGTAGTTTTCCTGTTTTTCAAGCCAGCTCAGACAACCAGATAAAAAAATTTAGCAAGTTGACACACTCTCACACATTCTCAGATACATACACAAACCCACATATGTACACATATGTGCACTTACGTGCTCACACACTCTTACCTACTCTTCAAAGGCAAGATCAGTAGTGGACAGTAAGCATACCCACTAGCAGATGTTCCCGAACTGCTGCTAATGGGAGCAACAGTATCCAGAGCTCTTTGTGTGTGTGTGTGTGTGAGGGAGAGGGAGAGAGAGAGAGAGAGAGACAGCGAGAGAGAGACAGAGAGAGTCTACCCTTCTGTTTTATATCTCCCTGTGTGTGTGGGCCGTGATTCCAAATGGTGATCCAATCAATTAAAAAGTTGTTTGAAAAGATTCATCTGTTTTCCGTTTCATTTCCATTTCAAAGCAGCATCTCTGATTGTGTTCCAAAGTGCAGACCAACTCATTAGTAAGAATCTCAACATTAGTATCATGTATCTTATGCTGGCATGGCTTTACTGGGGCTTGTACTGTGTAATATGAAGCAACGCGTAATGTGACTTGGCAGTACACTTGTGCGCCCTATTGCCATCATTTAAAAGGCATAAACACAACACAGTCTTATAATACATTTGTATAGGTATAATGAGTGACTAAGTTCATCAACATGGTGTTTTTATCTTAATTTTAGTATTGGTCTCATATGTTAAGTACTCACAAAGCCTGGTCAGTAGTAAAGGAGAAGTGGCCAAATTTTTTTCTTACCCCAGCTGTAGTTGATCAGGTGATTTGTTTGGTGTCTTTTGTAATTTTAAGTTTACTTTTATAATTTTGCACAGGAGTTATAACGCTAATGTATCTAAAACGTAATGGAAGCTTATGGATTCAAATAAACATTATTACACACATGCCTCAGAGTTGTTAAGTTAGATTTACTTATGTGGTTTCTGACACTGGATGATGCTGGTAGCCATAAGTGGAGTAGGGTTCTTAACCAAAAATAGAAGTGTTTCTTCCCTTTTTTTTTTTTTTTTTTTTTTACAGTGCCCAAACCACATAAGCAAGTCTATATGAGATTCAATTTGAGATAAATGTGTGGTAATTTAGGCATGCAGTTTCCGGAACACTAATTCAAAGACTATTATTCTTGTATAAGCTGCATTAGACTGGCAGCTCCAGTGCAAAACTAAAGAAACAAACTTCAGACCAACATGTATCGGCTGATACAGCTACGTTTGTGGAGAGTTAGCGGATGCCGAATGTCTGTGGGAACGGAGAGGCCGCTGGTCAGCCCCTGCAGGCCACACCTCGTTCACCTTTGTGACCTTTTGATCCAGCTAACCCCAGTGTCTGATTTCATAGGAACAAGAGTGAGCGACCCCTGAAGAGCCACGGCAACCTGCCCCCAAGCCTCCCCAGCCACATACACCCTCCCATGGTGTTTTGCGAGGGTTTGATGATACCTAGAAAGGCTGTTGTGTACACACACACACACACACACACACACACACACACACACACACACACACACACACACACAGGTACATGAACACTAAGAGAAAAAGAGCCCACTGATAGTAAATGAGAGCAACAGACAAGACTTCAAAGGATCACCTAAACATCAGAGAAACGGGATATTCTGAACCTCTCTTATTCTTTAGTTAGGTCTTTAAAAGGCATGTGCAATTTGATATAAAACATGAATGAAAAACTGTATGATATTCTGCCTTCCATTTTTTTAAAAATATAAAGTGCTTTCGTGGTGAGATATTCAAAAACTGTTAAATTAAAAAATGTGTGTATTCCAATAGCCAAAATGGTTAAGATGCCCATTCCTACTGTTTACACTACTGCAGTTTAATATATCTCTTTTACACACACACACACACACATATATATATAATGTGTGTGTTTGTGTTTGTGTGTATGTAAAAACTGCAGTAGTGTAAACAGTAGGGATGGGCATTATACATGGCTATCTCCAGAGTTCTCTCTATCAGTTCATGACTGTTTTCCTCTGTGTCTGTTTTCTCTGCTCTGAAACACCTGATTAGGATCACACAGTTGATTAGCTGAATGAGGTGAACAAGGCAGTGGGTCTGAGGGTCTGTGGGACTGGGAACCAGTGTTTTACCTCCACTAATCCACATAATTTCCCTCTACTTCTGAATCTCGATTAAAGCCACAAGGTTTGATGTCATTGCTAATGATGCTGGGTAATGTTACTCATTGACCTTTTGCAAGAGAGTTCAAAGCAAGCTAAGAAAATTTGTGCCTAAATGGTTTCACATGCATTCACTACTGTAATTTAGTGTATGATCCATATACTGGGATCAAGGGCTCTCTGAACTGAGCTCATCACTGTCTTTCTATGAGCATTAAAGTGATTCTCAGAATCCTTCAAATTCTTAAATCCAGTCTGACTTTGCTACTAGCTAATTTTAGTTCTCCATTAAGAACCTTTAATATTTTTTGCAAATGCTCTTTTGTACCTTTGCACCACTGACTCATTGATCGTTGCATAGCAGGCCTGATGCCAGGGTTAATTAGGAAAGAGGGCAAAAGAAGTCACAGAAGGGGCACCGCTACTTTCACCCAGTGAAAAGTGGGCAATATCCGTTTTTACAGCCAATCATTAGGTCTCCACAATGACTATCTTTCCTTAGGCACCAGCATTAGTACAGTGCAGTAAAGAATTAAGTAGTTTGTCTATATAATGGCCTGTTAAGGAGATGCTGAACCAAACAGCAGGATAGCGACACTGCATTCTCAGTACAGAAGCAAAATCAATGTCAGCAACATTTTCTATGTAAAGTGGCTAAATCCACATTGAAAACTCACTAAATGTCACTAGATACTCACTGTTGCTGCCAACAACAATCTGCCTCTCTGCAGCTTGCTGAACAGAACAGACTCAGAGAGAGGTGTGCCTTTCGCTCGCAGGGTAGTTTTGGCGTCTGTCTTCTGTGAATAGTAGCTGAGGATTATCTAAAAAGTCGCTAGATTGTCGCTTTTCACGTTTTTGAAAGAAAATGGCATAGACCACAAAACAATAATGTTTTACCAAAAAAAATATATAAATCATTCCGATAAGTTTACAATGGCAGCAGTGTTGTTATTGCGTCTCAGGATTACCGTCTCAGAAAGATTCATTAAAAATCCAGTTGGGATGTTCAGCTTACGTAGCTGGGTTATTCCACAAGAGCCACTTGTGTCTTTATAACAGATAACTGCTATAGAACATTAATGAAATCTATCTACAATACTTAGAAAACAGCATTTATTTCATATTCCAGGTCACTTTAACTACACTATTTAACAAGTCATACTCAAAACACCGTTTACTTGAGCACTTTCAACCTAGAAAATATCTGGGATATCTGAAATATTCCATCATCGACATTTCCTGAAAATCATAGGAAGTAAAAAGAGTTTTCTTTTTTCTTTATTATAAGTAATATTGTGATTCTGACTGGCAAGACTTTGAACAAGACTTTGAGTGTTCAAGTCTGTTACTTAAATTTTAAACTGAAAATAAATTATTAATAATAAAAAAAACAATAATGGCTGATATAAAATAATAAAAGTAAATATTAGAATGCCCCTAATGTTCTCATGCTGTCAGCATTGATGGTTGTTTATGTCAAATCACATTTTGTGTATTTGATCATTGTATGCTAAATCCAAAAATTATTACTTTCAACTCTGTTACTTATTTAGGCCATTTACAGTATAGAAAAAAACATGGATCTTGACAAATAATTTAAAAAAGGTTTTTGATCATAGATTCCAAAATATATGATATGACAGATCATTCAACATTGACTAAAAGCTAATAAATCCATATAATTCTTATGAATGCAGTTTAAAGAGTGGGCTCCAAGTGTGGAGTACACAATGGATATTGTGTTAAGTGTGGGTAGTGAAGCTTACACATAGCCACACTGATATGTGTGTGTGTGTGTGTGTGTGTGTGTGTGTGTGTGTGTGTGTGCGCTCTTTTGTCCCCACAGGCAGAGGAGTATCTTCAGGTGTTGCTGGGTGTTTATGAGTAATTCTTTATGAGCGGATAGGTTTACAGAGCCCACACTATAAACCTTGTTGAAGCGTGATAAAAGAGCCGCCGTACTGGAATCCCAGGCATGTTTGAGCGCAGAGGAAAGAGAGGGCATCCTTTTATACCCGAACCATCACTCTCTTTCTCTCTCCGTCTCCCTACTCTGCTCTGATAGAGTGATAAGAGCCAGAGGCATAATGTGCCTCTGTTCCAAAGAATGGACGACAAACGGGGCAGATGTTCTGGAGCAGTGAGAGGTAGATAGGCAACCTACCAGTCTTCAAGTGTCCTAGGGCAGTGCTCACACACACACACATGCACTGCGCATTCCAGTCTGACACTCTCCGTGTATTGATTGTCCGACCTTGCGACCCTTTGGTCAAACAAGATTCTCCCCATAAAAAGCCTGTCATGCTTTATGATATTAATCTCTGCTAAAGGCCACATATCACCTTGATGTGAGCCCAAATGAGCTACTAGCTGACGGTTTGCTAAAAAAGTATCCCTGTTTTTTTTATCAGTTCATCTGTCCCACACTCCAGCCCCTGTCCGAGTTAGTCTAACTTCACTGTTAATGAAAAGCTACGAGAGATGAGGTTTGACCAGAATTTCATCTGCCCTCGCTATGAACTTGTCATTTTCTACAGATCTGATTAACTCACAGTAAACAAGTCGAGCATTATCAGCGAACAAGCTCGCTCCTACTGAAGAGCGGTTCCCAGGAAGGCCTCCTTGATTTGCTTGATATACTTTATGTCTGACGCAAACGGTTGTAGTCCCACTTTATTAAGCCTTGTGGGTTTGTTCACTTTTCTTTGATCATTTTTTTGGACTAATTTTGTTGAAAGTTAGACTTTTTCTAAGAGGCCACTTTTTTTTTTTTGCTATGACAGAGAAAGACCTGTACAGTCAATGCAAGTCACTGTTTGCTGTTTTTACTGCACTGGAGGTGAAGCTATCTTTAAGGGCACATCTTCATGCCTCCTGTCATGACAAATGAAGCAGTGCATCTATCTGAAAGGTTCTATCTTAATAGCCCTGTCACAACTAACCTGCTGGTTGTTTTTCTATGATCTATGCTAGTTGATAGCTCACTTGCTATCATTTCTCGTCCCACACATGCGTTATTGTGCCTGATGCTGCCTTCAGAGGAACTTTCACTCATGTGTGTCTCATTGGCCTACATGGTATATGTTATACTGAACTGAATGCATTAAATGTATATCACATTTGGGTACTTTTCACCTTGCATGTGTGTGCTGCACATGTGTTTTCCAGTGTCCGTAGATTGGTAGCAATTAATCTGGTCACTGTTGGCTCTAGTAGTGATCACTTTGAAGACTGTTCTCAGTTTTGGCACTGTCTCGGATCAAACAAAAGCGAAGCGTGTCTAAGTAGTTGAAGGGAAAACAGAGGTAAGTGGTAACATCTTGCTTGAGTAAATGAAGCACAAACGGTCCTCCTAGTAACAAGCGACGCATGTCAGTAAATAAAAAGTGATTGCCCAAAGCAGCCTTTAAACTACACTAGCCTTAATCGCAGCATTCTGTGAGTTCCACTTGTGCTTGTCGGTCTGACTCAGGCCCAAGAGGCTAGAGAGCTTTTATACGGAAATTAGAGGGCTTAACTGTGGTTGTTTTGGTTTGTTTGCGTAACGGTCGCTTTCATTCATTAAAGTACATTGATGAGCTTTTTTTCATGAGGCCTGTTTGGAATAAATCATTGAAAGTTAGTTTTGGGCAGTACTGATAAAATTCAATATGAAAATCTTTTCATCACATTTGGTAATATTTAGAGGTATCCATTAATAAATGTAATAAATCCATGCCTCCCAAGGACTTCTATCTTAAAAAAAGTGATTTGCTTTTTATTACGCTCTTTTTTTTGTTCTGTTCTACTCATAAAATGACACCAAAGAGAACCTTACATACTGTAAACCTCAACCAGACGGAAACCCCATTTTCAGAAAGGAAATGTCCTATTTTTTAGATATGTTTTATTATTATATCTGTTTAGACATATAAATATTATAAGTTTTGTTGTCTATCAATACAGCTAAAAGTACTGTTCACTATTATATAGTATTGGCCAGCACTATTGGAAGCTAAAATCATATTATAAACGTTTCAGACAGAGTATGCACCGAAAAGGGAAAGTTTGAGAAGCATCTCAGTAGTAACATTAAGTGGGAGTTAAGGGGCTCGTGCGGTGTAATGGGCAACAGGCCTATGTGTTGTTGACGAGAAAACTCTAGGCAAATACTAGAGACCAGTCCGTCCTGCTGGCCTTTGTCTGGGCCTGTATATTCCGGAAGATGGATTTAGATAACACTAACACAAACACACACTCACACTCACACGCATACACACACGCACACATCCACTCATCTGATCTGTGTAATTCTTTTTGAGTTTACAGAACCGGCCCACCGGAGTAAACTGCTGTCACTCATGGTTTATTCAAATGCTTCAGTATCTAAACCGATGTAGATTTTTGTCGTTTTTCTCATATTCAGATTAATTCCTTCATTAAGAAATGGATTTAGTTAGCCCAGTTGAGCAATAACTCACAGAAAGTTTTGGAGTGAGCTGAGGCGCCGTGCCTGGCCAGTCTTAACAGAAAGTATGTGTTTCGACGGGTGACTGTGTGGGCCCGTCCCCTCATCCTCAGCTGGTGATCTCATAGGTCCATCTTATGATTAAATTAAGTGAAGCGCTTTAGCTGTTTTTCTTTCGTCAGGCCTTGGCTTGTGGAGAGGCAGCAGTACAAAGCCTCGGCCTTCCCGCAGCAAGCACAAAGAGAGATCTACCCCATCCCAACTTGGCATAGAGCATTTGGCTAATCTGTTAGCAATTTAGGGCAGACAAGCAGACGGAGGGGGAGCGGGAGAGAGTCTTTTTATACTGTAAATACAGTTTTATACCAAGTGCCTAATAATTATATTCCATTGGAGTGCTTAATAATCAAATTATGGATCTCTAATATGACAAAAAACGTAAAAAAAAAATGGTTATCTGAGTGTTCTGTTGATATTCAAGAGCACTGACCAACTGCATGTTTCCTTAAAATAAGAAGTTAACTAGTCCTTGTTAACTGAATTTTGTAAAATTCACTGTATTGTTATAATTTTTTTTTTTTTATTAATATGACTCTACTGGTTCTTGTTTGTCATAAAGACCAACACTAAAAGCGCTTTCACACCCACTTTGTTTGGTGGGGAGCTATCCAGCATGTTCTTTAGTATGGTCTGATTTGACAGGTGTGAACACCCATTCAGAGGTACACACAAAACTGCACCAAATGTTTTGGGTCCCAAGTGTATCCTGCCTCATTTTTTTCGATGGTCCACCCCAAATGAGGTAATTCAGCATCTGAGCGTGCTTTTCTCAGTGCACGTCAGCGCTGCACTGCCTGTTTTAACACTGCTGCCTGCTTTAACTCTTTACACTGATACTGATCTTGTTCTTGCAACACAAGCTGTGTCTAAAAATAGCAGATGAGCAATGACAAAGTATTGGATCATGGAACATATTTTTGATTGGTTGGGTCAGGCATTGGCAACCTGGTGGGTTAAATTCAAACTGACATAATTAAATCAATCAATCCTAACAAAGATCAAGTAAGGCTGATTTTGATTACTATGATTGTGGCATTTTAACACTAGGCATCTCTTTTTCCATGCTATATAATGAGTAGGATAATACATTCCATCATTAATACATTTTAGACATGGAATGGATCAATGGATCATAATTTGGTACACTTTAGCCAAGAGAATTCTTGCATCGAAATCAACCAAACCAAATGTAAAAGATGTTACAAAAACCCAAACTCTGATGTGGAATTTGGCACGTGAACTAAGTGTCAAAGAACATAAACCTGTTTGGAAAATGCGTATTTTTACAGCACAAATGTTGATTGTCATTTTATTTTTGCTTAATTGTAATAAATCAAAAAATATTGGTGCTGGCATCAATGTGGCCAAATGTAGACGTTGAGATATTGATTTTGGACATCTGAAAGATTTCCTTCCAGCAGATCCCTTGTGTGCTATGATTATGTCACACTTGCACACTCCAAGTCGCTGTCTGTTGTTGAATCATTAGTATTGACCTGTCTAGCCTGTGCTATGGAGTCATATTCCCTGATATCATATGTCTGTTTTTATGAGGCATCTGGCTTTGGGTTGGTCTCTCTTTCTCTTTCAGCTCCCTCCAGCCCTGCCTTTATTAGGCCGTACTGAGACTTTAGCTGAAAGACCCTTTTGTGCCTTGCCATTTCACAATCGTAATGGACCATGAAATAACTAAATGACATTTTCTCCCTTTTCTGTGCTACCATGAACCTCTCTTTTTCATAGTGTTGCTGATACTGACATAATGCTTGTAATAGACTTTCTGATAGACACTCTTACTTACTCTGGGTTACGGGCTTTCCCATGAGACGGTTTCCATCATTTTGAAAACTTGGCTTACCTATAATGATCCTTTTGAAGATATGCCTTCCTGCACAGCATTTTGCTCACATGAATCTAACATATCTGATCTGGTTAATGGAGCTTTTCTGTTGACGTTGATTAGCTGGATAAGGAGAAGTAGAGCACTGGAGCTAGATCTGTAGAAGAACTGCGCGTTAAAATGTGACGCTAGATGAAATGTATTTTTATAAAGTAGTGTCGGTTCAGGTCAGCTGATGTTTTTTATAGTTTAAAACGAAGAAAGGCTGGCATGGGTCTAGCGCTCAGAAGAATCTGGGCGCAGATGAAGAGAAAAGAACTAAAATGTTGCATCACATGGACCATAGCACACAAAATGAAATGAAATGATGCATCAAATAAAATGACACTGGCAGTCAAAAAGAATTACTCACATCCACATATGTCATGCACAGATGTCTAGTAACTGTTTTGATGTATTTATCCTGTCTGTTTACCTAAAGGAGGAAATCCACAACAAATCACGGATATCTCAACAAAACAATGCAAGATTCCAAGCAGTCCATTTAGTTAAATTCAGACACAGTTTAAAAGCCGTTGAGAGCTTGTGGGGCTGCAGTGGGAAATGTGTGGAGAAGAGAAATCCAGCCACCATGGATGATCTATGGACTACAAAGAAGAATTTGTGGGAAACCGCTTTAAATCATTTTAAAACCTCATAATTCATTGCAAGGTTATCTTCAGGACTAGAGGAGCTACAGATTGCTGATAAACACTATACTGATGTGTGTATTTCTTATTTTTTAGGGAGCTTTACATTCTGATTAAAATGGCATTAAATTACATGTAATCACAATACCCTAAAAACACACTTTGAGCAATGTTGACAGTGTAGTATTGTTTACACAATGATGAATTTTTACTAATCATAATTGCCTAGTCTTCATTACCAAATGAGGTATTCCATCCTCTCAGGATCATTCTATTAGGGTCTACCTGCAGTTGATACAGTTTGGAACTGCTCTAGTAGAAGCTTTTATTAATTTATTTTAGTGACTTTCAGCCTCAAGTTCCCTGCCCACAAAACTACCCATGAGTTTGCACACATGATGCTAAATAGTCTGTGATGGTTGTTTTGCATGTAACTCAAACAGAACTGTCCCACCAGAGAGGGCGGTTCTCAAAACCTACCCGTTCCGACTTACATGACTTTTTATCAGCAGTCTTACGCAACTTGTGGTTGAATTGTTCTCGTCTTGTTTAGTATTTCCACACTAATAAAGTACTTTGGGCTTTGTGTTTATCAGAAGAACTGATTTCTTGACTCCACTAGTGTATTTTTCTCCACCGCTGTGCGTCAAGAGCTGTCTTTGACTGTATTTATTAACTGCAGCACCTATAGGGTAGTGTTTACCAGCATCTTGTAGGTCATGTTAAAGAGAGACTCTCACAGCTTTGTTGTGCTTTTGCAAAGATATTTTAAATGATTTAAAGAAACTGTTTCCCACACTGTTGTCCACAGACCTTCCATAGTAGTTGGATGTTCCTTCTTCTCAAAATTCCCTGCATAGTCCCACAAAATCTCAATGGATTTTTAATTGTGCCTGAACTTCGCTTGATGGGCTGTGTGACATGTTGTGGTGTCTTGTGGGAAAATATACTATTTGTTGTGGTTTTTCATCGTTAAGTGACAGGAAACACACCA
Source organism: Brycinus macrolepidotus (assembly GCA_037974445.1). Lineage (NCBI taxonomy): Eukaryota > Metazoa > Chordata > Actinopteri > Characiformes > Alestidae > Brycinus > Brycinus macrolepidotus. Next base: position 12,871,511 of record JBBPCZ010000115.1, on the reverse strand, counting down.
AAAACAGACGCATGAGCTAAACATCAATGTATTACACATGCATGTGGGCAATTCTTTTTGACTGCCAGGCCTAATCACTAACATGAAAGTGTCAGGAAAGATTTCTGTTGAGTGTAGTTTTAACTGCAGAGTGCAGTTTAACTAATGTCTTTCTTTTTTTCTTTTGCATGTGCCTGGATTGTGATCTGTTGGTCCATCTTGAAGGTGAGTACATACTTTTCCCAGAGTTGCACCTGCATATTTAACCATATTTAAGTCATTTAAAGGATAAGTACGAAGGCATTGTTGATCTGTAATTTGTCACTAGTTCTAGCTACCAAATCCAGTGTCCACATGTACTCTGTTTTAGTCAGTGTAGTCAGGGTAGTTGATGAAGGGTTCAGAGTAAATAAGGCTAAATATCAATGCTGTCCAAACAAAACCATGTCTCTAATGTTTTTCACATCATTCGAACACAAAAGAAAATGCCCTTTCCATTGCGTGAAACTTTCATGATGAATGAACCAATAGAAATGCTCCAGAATTACTGTCTTCTCTTATAAAGCTACTATTTTAGAGACACTTGTTTTTATGTACAAACAGTGGATCATATCCTTGGAATCGTTGTGTATATTCCATAATATCTGTAACATCCAGTAATATCCATGCCTTTAGAATGAATATCAGTTATGCACAGAGTGGTCTACATTTAAGGGTCGATCAATTCTGGCATGAAGCATGGGTATTTGTCTAAGCTGAAAAACGTCTTTGTGTTATAAATGATGTTCTAAACTCAGCTCAAACAGTTGGATGAGACTAAGAACTGACAAGGCTGAACTGTAGAGTAGGTGGATGATCTTTCATGCTGGGCTTAATGGACAGCTGGGGAATATCGTAAGTCCATTGTTCTAGTCATGGAGCTGGGCTGATGTCCAGAGGATGCTGTGAGAAGAGTCAGTCAGTTTGAACATTTGTTAATGCCAGATATTCTCGGAGCAGTCATTAACACAGATAGCTCAGCTTTCAAAAATACAACATATAGGTGCTTCAGATGAATTATTTGACAGTGCTAACAGTCTTGCTTTTGTTTCCACTTATGTGAGCTGACTGATCTTGGGCAAGCCAACAGTCAGAATACAGATTAGTATCATAACGCAAAGCTGTATTAGTAGAATGTTACTCTCCCACCTAAAGTCAACTGTAGACCCACTGGATGTTGCTGTTTTCCAGAACTCTTGAGTAGACTGATGTATGCAATACAAAATTGGAAGCTGGGTTATTGTTAAATGGATCTGTGTGTGCAAATGTGCACAAAAGGACTGTGCAATATATTGGCAATCATTATCACAGAATTGGCTTTTGCAAAACTTAAAATGCAAACATGCTGCAATATGCAACTGACCCTATAATAAATCATAAAAATGTTGATTGTGTGCTATGAACGTCCTGAACAGCGCCAGATGTTCCAGGCCAGTTTCTTTTGTGTTTAATGAGTTAAAGGGTGATTCAGTAATGGCAGAGGGAAATCCTCAGAGCCTTCCAGGCCTTCAGACAAAGTCTAATGTTTTCTGTGAAATAAAAAATAATATGTGTCTGTAATTAATTTAAATTCAGTATAATTGTCATGCTTGTTGTATTTAAATTCTGAAACTTATTTCTCTGTTGAATTTTGGTTAGAAACAAAAGCATTACAGTTATGAAACAGCAAACAGAAAATTGTCCAATCAGGATTTCTTTCTCTGCGGTATCTAGGTAGATGCAGCCCGTCTAGCTCTTCAGTTGGTTAGGCCGTCAGGTGCTGGACTGAAAGCCTTGTACTTTAGCTTAGCCACCCACATCAACCAATCAGATTTTGATTTGCAGTGGGTGGGACCAATGTGAGAAAGAAACATCACACTAGCCCTTCTGGAAGTCTTAGATACGTCACTGGAGAGCAGGAGTCTAGCCAGGTTTCAGTCAGTCGTTAGAAATAGGAAACAGTAGTGGCAGCTCTGTGCCAGGGTCTTTGTTGAGTCACTGTAAAATTACAGTAAAATCATGTTATAGTATATTTTAATATGTCTGATACGAGATTCAGATAAAACGCAGAAGGACTTTTACAATCTTAATGTGAATCACCATTAGCTTAGTGTTATGTAGTATGTAGTGCTACATACTAATCCTACACCCTTACGGGCACTATCAGAAATGAGCTTTATTGTAGGGATATTTTATTTCCTTTTTGACATTTATGACCCAAAGTTTTGACATTTATGGTTCTGATAGTTTTGGGTCTAATAGGTTTGGCACTGGGTAATGGTGAATATTTTTGATCATAATAATGCAGGCCAGTATTTAGTTTTATATTAAAGACTCACAGTCACCAGTATAATGCAGTTCTCTCTCTCTCTCTCTCTCTCTCTCTCTCTCTCTCTCCCTTCCTCTCTCTCCTTCTCTCTCAGTCATTCGCTCCCTCAAACTCTTACTCACTTTTTTGTTGCATCAGGTGACTGGTGTAATGTGAAAGTTGTGTTGTTTGGTCAATCTCCTGTCATGTCAGCTCATGTTAAACTAATAATCCTCGCTACTCATGTTACTCAAGTCTTTGTCCTGTCACCTGAGCTGACGTTATTATTATGCCCGGCAGCCCCCAACCAGATTCCGAGTGACAGATGAGTCTACTGCAGAGTCATTCTTTTGCTACATCTGTAAAGAAAAACTCTCTCTTTTTCATGTGCTGCCCCTTCACAGTATAGTTTGTACCTGCAGTCTTTCCATTTTCTAGAGCTTAATTGTTTTGTAAGTGATTCATTGCACACATCAAACATCACGCATCACAGAGATAATAATAACGGGCCAGTTTACAGGCCTTTGGCTTTAAGATGGATCCACAGCTATATTGTTGTTGGGTTGCCTCAAATGTGTCGTCCAGCCCCTTTGACCTGGGGGTTTAGTTTTACCTTTAGGGAATATTTGGACCTACAGCATTCATCTAATACAAATATTTTTTTTCTCTGATGTAATAAAGTAAATAAATAAATAACCAAATGCTGAGTAAAAAGGGGCATTAATTATGCCTTTGACATGTTTAACATGTACAAGCTGTGAACAAGGTCTAGCGCAATTTATAAGAAAGTAACAGTGCCAGGAAACATGTGAAAGGTTGTAAAACATTTGTTTCTTGGTGTTTTCTTAGCATTCGTAAAATTTATTTGTATTGTAACGTGGCTGTGTAATTACCTATGGGGGCAAATCAGTTGTAAAACAAGTAAGAATTTGTTGAGTCTTGCGAGGTTGTCTTATAAAGGATTTAGGTAATGAGTTGGGGAAAAGAACAGCCCTCAGAAGAGCTTTGATGCATGTGTGATGCGTGTATGAGTGTAATGCTTTATGCGTGAAGTGTACTCACTGTAGAAGAAAGGTAACCAGAGAGAGGGGGAGACCACAGTGACTAACTTTATAGTAAGCCCTCTGTAGGCTGTATGATAACAGCCGTCATGTTTGTTTATTGCAGATCATATTGGATGAGATGCTGCAAATAAAACTGTGGCCATATTTTCCCTGACAGACTGTGCTCATGTGTGCTAAAATAAGAAGTTGAGCCCCCCAGTCAACAAAATATATTGGTCTACAAACCCAACCCCACCCACCCAACACAATATTTAAGTTCGCACCCCAACTACACCCCACCCAGTCCACCCGCTCGACAATATTTCCTGCCCAAGACTCTATAATTGCCACTGTAAACAATAAAGGTTCTAGTGATAGATCTGGGGTTCCAGAAAACAATGAAATTCTAGTTGCGTCTTTTGTTTTTTGCCAGAAAGCAAGCCCACAACATAATCATGGCAAACATCACTGCTTTATTGAAAGCAAAACATGTTTAAATGGCCAAGAAATAAAGTTTGGAATGGCTGTGGAAAACATGGGAAACACGGAACACCCATTCTTAAAGGTGAACATAAATAAAAAATCTGCCCTTTCAAAAACATGCCTGTTTACTTCATGTGGTAGCGAGGCAGGTATCTCTACATGTGAAGGCTACACCAGGCTAACAAAACATAGCCTATGAGAAATAGCTTGTTCACTCTCTCTCATTGTACAGAGAAATTCAGTTTGGATTCTAAACATTCAGTTCATACTGCCAAATTTTATTACAATTTGAATTTCATGGGAAGGTTATGGTTGTACAGTCTTATATTGAGGAAGAAAAAAATAATTTGGTATTTTCAGAAAAAAAGAATATCTGGTATTCATGTGGATGTTACTTTGACATGTTCCACCTACCTAAACCTTGTTGCAGACCAAGTACACCCTGCCACACTGTTAAAATGTAGTTCAGAAACGGTTTGAGGAAAATGACAGACAGGTGTTGACTTGGCCTCCAAGTTCCCCAGATTTCAGTCCAATCCAGCATCCTTGGGACTTTGTGGATTTACATATATGTAACTGCATAAACTGTACTATTGTAATCCCTCTGTAACTTAATTTACATACTATATTGATCAGGGAAGAAATTACTTGAGCCCTCTGCATTTAACCCATTCACCTGAGTGAAGCAGTGGGCTGCCGCCAATGGTGCCCATGGAGCAGTGTGTGTGGACGGTACCTTGTTAAAGGGTGCCTCAGTGGTGCCACTGGCAGTCCTGGGATTCAAACTCACAACCTTTCGATTGCAGGGGCAACTCCCTAACCGCCAGGCCACCAGCTGCCCCTTACAGTAAATGTATCACCAGTAGTTCCGTTGTTGTTGCATGCACTATTAATGTGTAATGACAAAGTTATTAGGAAGACTTACTCAAGTGTGACCAAACATTCTTTATATTTTTATGTTGGCAAAGAAGTGCAGATACTTGCTGATGCATGTACACAATGTCATTAATTCAATAACTGTATTTAAATGGTCTACCTAAATGGCTGCAGTAAAATGCTTTTAACAAAGGGTTAAAATGTTTTGTAAACCCCACAATCAAAAGAGAAAAAGAAAGTGAATGGAGAGGAGCGAGTACAGAAGGATACAATGGACAAGTTGTGAGTTAACTAGAAGAATGGAGGTGGAGGAGATAGCGTAGAAATTCCACAAATCCACAATGATGAGTCTCGTCTCAGGGCGTCTCAGCAGAGACCCTCATAAATACCTCTCTGATTGATGAAGCGCTGTGAGGTCCGGGTTGCTATGGAGAGCTGCAGCCTATTCTGCCTTCTCTGTGGTGAGTCCAGCTGATCAGAGTTACGCCAGGTGCTGTGCGCCTGAGCTCCTCCGTTTACCGTGGCACAGAGTTTGATTAGCTCTAATTGAATACAGCTTGGGTGTCCTCTGCATGAGAACACCATCGTTTTAATTTGTACACGCCAAACCTCAGACTCGAGTTCATCTGCGGGTCACACACCCGTGGTTTGTTGATGCAGCCCTGTCATTTCTGTGTGATTGTGATACATAAGCATGGTTCTTTTTAACTACATGCTGCTTCTTGAACCCCTTTAACCTCTATCAGCACCAGAATGAACTGCATGTTCCAATAAAGAAGGCCTCCTAAATGGTTCTTGGCCTGGTCGTGTGGCCTTAGGAAAGGTTTAAATTGCAATAGAACATTTGAACACCTTTTTACATTCTGTACATTCTGTTTCTTCAACTTTATCTTCAACCTAATACCTTGCTGGTGATACTTTCAGACACTTTGGAAAACTCTTTTATATGTATATATGTATATATGTATGTATGTATATATATATATATATATATATATATATATATATATACACACACACACACACGTGTATGTAAATCTTTGCTTACCGAAGGAAAAGAGATTAAACCTCAGAAATATACACTTCTTTACATTGACCTTAAGGCTAAACTTCAGGTTCTTGCATATCTCATTTAAAAGATCCTTCTGTTCTCTGAAAGATAGTTTAGAGAACCAAAAGTGGTTATTTTATGGCATCAATTAAAATAGCCCTAAATGGCCCTTTTTTTTAGGTCTAGTTTTTATCAGTACGTCATACATGTCAGACCCTCGTACTACAAACCATTCTTACTCTAGAGCTGCAGTTTTTGGCATTTCTATCTTCAGTGACTGCATTGTGATGGATCTTCTTAATCCACTCCACATCATGGTGTGGGAAGATAGCTATGACGCATGATGCCAAATTAGTCAGATGCCAATCAGTACAACTGTCCCAAAGGGTGGGCAGCTTTACAGTTGTTGTATCATGTCTGACATTCAGCCCCCAACTTACATACCCCTGACTGCCACACCCTGGTGAGCAGACTGAGATTTATGGGAGCTGAAGGCCTGTGGGCGCCTTCTTTACAGCCGATTATTCTCTTATCATCTGCTCATCATTCGATTTCTGTTATTACGGACCAAGCTGAAACTACTATCCCTGAGTCAGCTATCGGGACAGGAGCCTTCACGGAACACATTTATATATTTTTTATAATGTCATATATGTGACTCCGTGTATGAATGAATCTTTTTAGGTATTATGTAATGTATTTTATGTGTTATGTGCAAGTATCTCTTTGTTGTGTGCAAGTATCTATATGTGCAAGTATCTATTTGCATTATATTTATTGCTACTGTTACAAAACTTTCACTTTTTTATCATTTGTGTGAGAAGTTCATGGCTAATGGCATGTTTTTTATTCTTCTGAAAAGCTACATTTTAAAGGTTTTGTTCTGACAGCAACAACATAGAAGTATCTTTATATAATGTGAGTTTTCTAAGACAAACCATAAACCTAAATTTACCTCGGCAACTAAAAATAAACTATTTCAGTTTTTAACACATGAAAATGTGACTTACGTAAAAAAGCACTTTTTAAGATCGCGACTATGTTCTTGCTGCTCTAGCCCTAGCTCTTGTTTTCTGTTTTTCTTGTAAACCTAGGACATTCTGGACATCCCCCCCCCCCACATACACACACACACGCACACACACGTTACCCAGCGAAAATGCACATAGATGAACACAGATAAAAGAAAATTGTTGCACGTTCTAAAGCAGGAAAATTGCTTCAATGCGTAAACATGCCAAGCCACACACAGAGTCACACACACACACTCACACATGCTTTGTCACTCACACACCCCTTTTCTTACTGCCTTGTTTAGCACACTGCTCCCTCCTCATGGATGCCAGCTAATCAAAAAAGCATGTCAAAGAAGTTGTGTGCATGTGCGTGTGCATGTGCGCGTGTGCACAGATGTGTGCGTTAAAATCTGTGTGTGCAGATTTATATGTGTGTGTGTGTGTGTGTCTGTGTGTATGTGAACTGAGACAGATATAGAGAAACTGATGCATTACTAGAGTCCTACTGTGTTCTGTCATCGGTTCATTTTGAAAGAGGGATCTACCAGCAAGTATCCAGAGTGACAGAGCGCTGATAGGGCTGCGGTATCTCGATGTTTCTCCTACATGACATGATCCGTGTTAAGCCGGTGTGGTTTATAGCTTTGAAAGTGCGTCAGGACACGGGCAGAAACCTCTGCTAAACCTGTCATTATCAATTACTGTTTGACTGACCTCTCTGCAACAAATCCCTACTAGCTTGACATGTCAAAAAAAGAAATACAAACTGTAGATGCCCCTGGAGCAGGGCCAAGACTTCAGTGATTTTTGACAAGATTTGTGACAGTAATCCAATATGAATCTGCCTTATAAGTAGTTTTACAGTTTGACAGTAATAATTCAAGAGTAAATTACCTTCTCTAATTGACTGAACCTGCAGCTCCATTATTAAAAGCCCTTAGTACAGTTTTGACAGGATAAGTTTTCCAGATATAATTGTAAAATTATGTTACCACAGACCGTCAGGACTGATCTGTATGGGATAAAAGATGTATAAATTACAGAAATGAGAGTGTTTAGTGTTTATAATATGGGCACTGTAATGTGTTGACTAAGCTATTGCCTATAATACAGCAACTACCAGAAACAATTTCTGACGAGACCTTTTAGAACATCTGGGTTTTAATGTTCAGAGAATGCAAGTAAATGCATTGTTGAGTGCCTTCAAAACAACCTCTCCCATAGACCTGACAAAATATTTACCACAGTGTCACTTTGCACAAGTTATTTCTATCATTGATTTTATACTAATTGTAGTTTTCCAGATCTAGGAAGGCAGAGTACATAAAAAGTTGACCTGACAATTCGGACAAGACTAAAATCACTGAGATTATAGTAATAATTGCATTCCCACATCTACCCATGTAAATCTATTCCCATCTGCATTGCTTTGTATGAATTTACCTAATGATGATGTACACCAGAGGTGCCCAACCACCGGCCGCGGACTGGTATCGGTCCGTGAGTCATTTGGTACCAGGCCGCACAGAAAGACAGAATAAAAAATATTTTATTGATTATCAGAGTCTGAAAGATCTTTTATTTTGAAAAAAAAAAAAAACGCTCATCTCGGTCATGTGATATGGTACATCAAAAATTTAGCCCACAAGCTAGCAAAAATGAGTAAAAAACAAACGTCTTTCGGGAGCTTCTTCGTATTTTTACGCACTTTGTTTTTAGTTGTATCTATACTGGTCCGTGAAAATATTGTTTTACATGAAACCAGTCCGTGGCGCAAAAAAGGTTGGGGACCGCTGATGTACACTATAAAAAGCGGGACATGTTTTTTAAGTTTCAATTGATTTAAAATATTGCTGTCATTCATATAAATTACAATTTTGCATAGCTTGAGTTGAAAAAATCAGATAATTTGCTTGCAAGCACATTAAATATTTTTTAGGCTGAATTAATGAGCATTTCTCACAGTGTAATAGTAACCTCGTACAAGAAAATGCTTTATTTTGCTACTGAAAAGACAAGGTGCGTTAAAATGGAGCATGATTCAGCACATTTCTTTTGTGCTCAGTACAGGTCTGCAGTAAGGTAAAAATGGCTGTGCTCCGTGTTGTTATTGTTATTGAATGTACTGCCTGCGCCATATAGCTGATGTGTGCATCTGGGCAGTGATGTTCTGGTTGGGGAAAAGTAACAGATATTTTATTGCCTAACAGTTAGCCACTCAGATCTTGTACCAATGACTTCTATCCAGCTCAGATATGGCTTTAGGACTTCTTTTTTCTGTGCTGTACTGGTCTTGCCTTTGTGTGTGTGGGACACGGCTGCATTCAACCCGTATTGCTCACTTTGGGCCACTTCCTGCCTCATCAAGCCATTCACTGAGAATAGCCAGGCCTGGTTAGAATCAACACATATGCATACATGCGCACACACACACACACACACACACACACACACAGTTCACCTCCACAGATTTACTCATGAGCTCTCGCATTACACACTGGGGCCAGTGTCACTTTTCTTTACCCAACACCTTTCTCTGCGTCCCCATGATTAATGAAACCTCCGCCTGTATTCATCACTCAGAGCGGCGGGACTGCCCTGTGGGGGAAGCCAGTGGACCTGGGGCAGCAGAATTCCGTTCAAAATATGTTCCTTTATGCTGTGTGGCAATTAGCAGGAATGATGTTTGCAGGTTTAGTGTTATTTGGTATGTGCTAGATCTTGCGGGTTAATATCTTTTTGCTGAAAGATTTTTTGATGCTGGCATTATTCATCAACTTCAGTGAAATCTAAATGTGGCAAAAAACTAACTTTTTTTTTCCTTTTGGAAACAGATGCAGATGTAATATGACCGCTGGTAATGCCCTGATGGATTGACAAAGCATGTATTGGATAGTTCCGGAAGGGTTTGTTGTTTATGGTAAAGGGTTTCACCAAAAAGGCTAACAGTGCTAACAATCAATCATATAACCAGGAAACAGCCTTATTCAAGTGACACCATGCTAATTGGTGGCTTCTAGCTCCAAGCCAATGTGAGCCAAGTTTTTTTCATATAACACAACCTTTTGGCTGAAGGATGAAAAATGAATATGAAATTATGAAGCATAAGGTTCAAATATGCAAAAATCTGATTGGAGCATCTCCCATGTGCAGTGTACCAGTCCAACACACACACACACACACACACACACACACACACACACACATACTCACATGCCACAGCCTTGACTTGTAAAACACAGGGCAAGTGTGAAACTAAAGAGGCGGTTTAGAGTTTTACGAGCGGCCGCGCTATGGCATCGCGGAGTGTGAAAAGGCTTGTTCACCCGCTCAGTGTTAGTTCATATGGCTCTGTTCACACTGCTCACTCTGTGCCAGAAAAGCTCAGTCTGTCACGCCACATTTTCAGCACTCTTTGAAGGCCTTTTGTGCTGTAATTTTCTGTTGTCATTTTGAATATGATGCATGACTCATTAAACAGCATGTGAAAAGCCAACCACGCTTTTTGTGGGGGCCTTTCCTCCTCACAAATGCACGAAGAATAGTGGGTAAAGTTTTCCAGTAATAAAGATAGCACCATTTAGCCTGGGGAAGTGAGCAGGGACAACTTGTGCAGTTACACACGTGCTATAGCCCACAGTATCATGAATGTGTCTTGAAAAATATCTCTGCGTATACACACACGTACTGCACAGCATTATTTTGCATGAAATTATTCACATTTGCTGCATTGTTGGCTTACTGACAGAACATCAGGATGCTCATAGTATTCAGAAAATTGTCATTTGCATATTGTGCAAAATATTGTGAGCCCTTGTGTGGCCCTGACACGATGACATTACATCATGTTGTCACAATTTCATTTTTATGAAGATCATATTTACAGCAGTGTTAAAGTAGATGTGAGTAATCCTATCCAGAAGCATTCCTACGCTTAATAGAGTCCCTGTGTTAGGCTTTGAATGAGCAAAAGTCAGCAAAAGTGGATTTTTGATGCCATGCGCCTTCCTGTGCGGCAGTGCCCCATGTGCACAGGGGATAATGTCAGCTTGTAAAAGTTTAAGAGCTTCTAACCTCAGCCAGCTTTTATATGCTGTGGAGGACCTGGGGAAGAAGGGACTTCCCTGTGAAAACTAAAAGCTCTGAGCTGGTGCTACTGAATGGAGAAACGTCAAGTCTTTCAGTCCTGTAGGTTTTCATTCCTGACCAGTTTTGTTAGATTTTGATATTTTTACTAAAGGAAGTACCGAAATGTCGACTCCCTTCTGTTTTAAACCAGCACATCTGCCTACCTGCCTATGTGTTTTGTGAAAGAAGGAGCTGGTATTAGTTAGCATTTTCATGCAAACTCCAATAAAGCAGTCATGTATTTACTGATATAAATGGCAAAAGAGTTGATCAAGACAGAAACTCTGAATAAATTATTGGAAAGCACCCCCACCTTTCCAGATAATTAGCTAGTTAATATATACTCTTTCCTCTCTCTCTCTTCCTTTCTCTATTTCCTCTCTCTCTCTCTCTTTCTCTATTTCCTCTCTCTCTCTCTCTCTCTCTTTCTCTCTCTCTCTCTCACTTTCTCTATTTCCTCTCTCTCTCTCTCTCTCTCTCTCGCTCTCTCCTTCTGCATCTGCTGCCAGTTTCTCTGTACTTTGTGTGGTTTGGCACTGGAGCGAGTGCTGAAGTAGAAATATTTGTTACACTTAACATAGCTAGACAGAAATGTTTACAGTTTTTGCCCGTTGCTTGAACACGTTTTGCAAAACTTGGCTCATCATGTCAAAACTCAACACAAAAGCAAATAAGACACAACACTGGGAAATAAACCATTCACATCTATGTCAAATTCAAACTCTGCTATCAAAACCTAACAATCCTTTGTCAAAATGTCGCTCTAATGACAAAATGATACCCACTTGCATCATA
>JBBPCZ010000115.1:12837500-12857500 GCA_037974445.1 Brycinus macrolepidotus | reverse complement strand
GACCATCAAAATGAAAGATGCACTAGTAAATAGAGTTTACAACAACGTGTTTTTCCCGTAAACTGGACAATGCTGAGTTGCTGTTAGTTATGTGACTGGTGGCATGGCCTTTCAAGACATCAGAAGAAGGACCTCCAATGTTGCATACACTCAGACCACAAACTGCCCGTAGCCCTCACTTTACCTTTGTGTTGTTGTTGAAAAGTGCTCATTAGGACTGTCTATGATTTATCTTTTTGTATGAGTACATACTACTTTTAAGACGTCCGCTGGCTTTTCTAATGTAGTTCCCTGAATCTGCTGCTCTGTCATTTAATCTCTCTCTCTTACTCACTACTATACATTCCTGGCGGCTGGTTTGAATTAAGCAGAACCATCTAATTACGCACTGTGAACTGAAATAGTCCCGTAAACAGTCAAACAGAACAATTCCCAAACAATGGCCTGTTCCCATTCATTTAACAGATATTTCCTCTTTCTGTTGTCCTTGTGCCACTCTTAGTTGGCGTGCTGACATTTCAAACATCAGCTGCAGCGTGATTGCATTCGTTTGTTTTCTAGTTCTTCAGTTCTGGCTTTTGGCTTCGATTATGTAAAGGGAAACATCAAAGAGGCCACGACGAGTTTGTTTTTATATTTTCCTCCTTTCTTTTTTCTCCCCCTCTCTCCCTCTTCCTCTCCCTTTGGTCATATGTGACCGATTAGAGGATGGGTCTGGGAGAAAGAAACAAAGGCCTTGTTTTCTCTCTCAGAGCCTGCTTGAGATTCCAACGGCTTTACGGCGGGCTTCACCCCTCAGAACCCACTGATCAATGACACTCTGGAGATAGGCAGATGAAGCCTCCTCCCTCTTCCCTCTATCCCTAACACTTCTCTTTCACCGCTCGTCCCACGTTAGTGTCTGCGGAGATACAAGAGCCCATTCAGCTGTAGAGTACACTCCTGAAAATGTAAGGTTCCTAAAAAGTGTTTTCCTTGAGTGAATGGTTCTTGGAAGAGCCTTTAATTGGTATAAGACCATAACATTTTACCAGTGGTATTTCTTTAAGCATTAAAAGGTTCTAAAAATGATTCTTTAAAAAAAAAATCCATCGAAAGATTCTTATGGGAACCAAAAATGATTCTTCTATGGCACCACTCCAAGAACCCTTTTTGGCTCCTTAACTTTTAAGAGTGTAGTGAGTGAGCGTTCGGTTTTGGCAGCCATTGGAGCTATTCTCTGTAGATGTCATGAACTGGTGAAATGCATGTCAGTGACATAGGTGTGTGTGTGTGTGTGTGTGTGTGTGTGTGTGTGTGTGTGTGTGTGTGTGTAGTGTGTTTTTGAGGTTGTGTATTTAGAGGGACATGTATTGTAAGAAAGAGAGACGTTTTCAGGTAGAGTTGATTCAAGCATGTTAACATGCTACTTAATGTGGTATGTCCTTTAAAGAATTATGGATTTGGTGTTTTTTGTTGAATTGGAGTCTTTTATCCCACAGATTAAGCTTCAGATTTTAAGAAAAGGTCATTCGACTGTCAATTTTCTTTTCTTTTTATTTTTTATATTGGAATTACAATCAGCAATAAAAAAATCTTGATTGGTGCACTGCTACAAAGCATATGGTTTGTTACCTATACTTATGTTTTACCCCGTGTTCTCCTTACCTCTCCTTAATATAGTTGATCAGATTTTGGTATCTAAAATTAGCTTCTTTTTGGAGCTGCAAGGTTAGTGTAGCTAACAAGTAATAGAAGTATAAAAGTGTACCCCACCCATTAGCACCGTGCAAACTGGATGCCACATGAACAGGTTTGCTACATTAATCTCATATCTCCAGCAAAACTCAAGAGGCAAACTTTGGACAAAAGATGTCAAGAAATTGTATGAATTTTAACTTTCCATTAAAGTGAAGTGGCCCCTTATAGTCACATGTGAACACACCACACCACAGCACACAGTGTGAACGATGTGAAATTCTTTCTCTCCGTTTAACCCATTCACCAAGTGAAACAGTGGGCTGCCACTAGCGAGGGGCACCCAGGAAGCAGTGTGTGGGAACAGTACCTCAGTGATGACACTAGCAGCCTTGGATTCGAACCCACAACCTTCTGATTGCAGGGGCAACGCCCTAACCACTAGACCACCAGCTGCCCCAAAGGAACAATGATAATAGTACAACCCTAAACAGTGTTTTGGTTTTGAAATTTTTCTTCTCTCCTGCTCTACTGCACTTGATTGAATGCATTTAACTAATAACTATCCATGCCATTCTTGAGGTCACTCAGGTGTGTTAGAAACTACTAACTGTGCAGCTGTGATTAGGGGGTTCTGCCCTAAGAGCTTGTATTATTGACACATCATGCAGTTCAGCATTTGAAATGATCTCTTTCAATTTTCTCCAAATTTCAGACACGCGCAGATGGAATTGTATAATATCAAAGCATTTGGCAAGGCACAGGAGTTTTATGGTAAGATCATGTGAAGTGAATGTTTTGAGATTCACCAGGCGCTGACAGTGGTTTGGCCATGCTCCACTTGGGATCCACTCACCATGTTAAGACTAAACGAGTGCAGGCCCTGAGGACAGGATACAGGCAAGACCACTATGGAAGAGCTTTACTGACATGTATTCAATCAAAGTAGAAACCTTCATGCAAATAATCACCAGTTTGGTCAGTCTACAGTTCTCTTTAAACATGTGGCATTATACTTTTCATGTAATGAAATGCTTTTTAAATGCTTGAGCCTGTCTGAAGGGTTTATTTAGTTTCTAGACGTCACCATCTTTTTTCTCACACACAGCTCCATATTTCCAGGCCGGCTGGCTGAAGCTTGATCTTAACCTTGGCTCTAATTTGCAGGCAAGGCTCATCTTTGTTCGTCCGTTTTAGTGTAAATGATCACAGACGTGTTTTTGAGGGTAAAGTCAGAAAGCGAAGCAGTCTAGCTGTAAAAGCCATTAGTGTGCCTGGGACGCCCCATGTCTCTCCCACCTTGCAGGAGTCATTGGAGGGGTCACCAGACGGCCTTGCCTGCCTTGACCTGGCTCTCTCACGGGGGAGAGGGGGTCAAGGCACCCATTTCACGAGTTCAAGCAGTGATGGATGTCTGACAGCCCTGCTGTGTCATAAAACAGTGTTCGACTTGAGCTGTTACTTGCAAAGATGGTTTTGTGTCCCACGGAGATGTGGTAAAGGAGCACTGATGGTGAACTAATTGTATTACTGCATCATTTGCTAACTAGCATCATTTGCTCTGGTAATACACAATGCAAGTCACTGAATTCACATGTAGTAAATTTTCATCTTATAAAGCAGCGTTCTTAACCCTGGTCCTGTGTACTGTGATTTTCTCTAACAAATTCAACTAGTCACATAATCACCAAGGCCTTCTGGGTTTACGTGGATGTCAGAGCAGGGAATAGAGTAAAAAGTCAGGGAAAGTCAGCTGTATAATTATTAACACCACTGGTAAAAATAAGTGTTGAAACTAAAAATAGTAGGAAAAACTTTAACTGAAGTAAATTTAGTTAAAAAAAAAAAAGGAATAATTTCAGGATCTCTTCAGATCCTCAGGGGTCCTCAGATTTGATTCTAGAGGGAACCAAAAGTGATTGCTATCAAATACTTTACTCAGTGAACCTTTTATTGAATGGTACATTGGTTAAGTGCATACATTTGTGGTTGGGTGAAAGAAAAGCCTTTCCTCTGGCATCTTTAAGGGTGCCATGTCATTGTGGAGCTGACTACCAATGGTGGCATAAGGATAGAGCAGAAGATTGGTTTGCACCATTACCTTACATAAAAATCTCATTGGAATTGCTCAGCCTCTTTAGTGTTTCTTCCAGGAAACGTTCTTGCCATTCCAGTGGAACCATAAGACATTCCACCTCCCCAAGTGTCCCATCACATCCTCCTAGTTATGAAACACTGATGGTCTGGAAATGGCAAAGAGGAGAGACAAAAATGAGGTCAGGGTTAAAGAAGTGGTGGATGAAATTAAAGAGTCATCAGGGCAATGATTGCTGCAGCAGGGACGGTGTTCCTGGAGGCAAAAGACTGGCCAGTGGCGAGACATTCCACCAGCCTAATTTACGATCTTCTGCGTGAGGAGGACGTGGAACTCTGGAGCTGACTATTCCACACATACATCACTGAAAACACAGACTGAGTGGATAACAGGCTCCCATACTGCTTTCATTTTGGCCTCCTTTTTCTAAATCTCCTTTCATCCTCTAGCTTTTCTTTCCTCCCACCCCCTTTGTCTTTCTTCTGTTAAACACGTTATGTATGATGATTTAATAATGTTAGTTGTGCTACTTTTGTCCATTTCTATAGACAACAGCATGTCATTGAGTGTCAGAAATCACATCACAAGTCTATTTGAGATGACTACATCACTCAGTGCTGTTTTAAGCAAGTGTGGGATGCACTTTGCACAGTGCTGGTTTATATATAAAAGCTCACTACCAGGATTACTACCCAGACTACATAGATTTTTTTTGACAAAATATTTATTTTTGTTGGCTATATTGTTGTTTTAGGCATGGATAGCATTCTGAAAGCATTTAAAGAAATGTGTACTAGCATTCCTTGCTACTTTTCAGTCTATTTTTATCCTTTTTTTTCTCTGTTTGCCTGTTCTCTGTCACTTTTCTCTTCCCTGTGTATTTATCATGCTTCACTTTTTTCAGTCATTCATCACTCTTTTGCACTCACGCTTCCATTCACCCCTCCATATGTGCTCAAACCATTCCTCCCCAGTTTGAAGGTTTGTTACTGGTCTCTTGGGGCTCGATTAAACAGTCTGTGCTGCAGGGACAGGAGGAAAGAAAGGTTGGAGGGGTAGAGGGAGAGAGGAGAGTGCTGGAGGAGCGCTGGTCTCTGCGGACTGTCAGCGGTTTCTGCTCGTTTCAGACAGTGTATGTGGGCAGCCTTAACCCACCAAGCAGCTATTCCAGATGTGCGGAATCAAATGCAGCGGAGTGCATGTGGCCCGCAGACAGACAGGCAGAAACCCTCTGAGGGAAACAGAGACTCAACTCTCTCTGCAGTCATAAGGGACCTGGACCAGGTTAGACTCAAGCTCATCAAACCATTGAAAGTACACTTTGATTCACTTTAGCTTAAAACCAAAACCCCACTATGTGCCTGCCTTATGACCTGGATCACATTAGTCAAACTCAAGGGAGGCATGGATTATGACTATATGGTGTTTATCCATTGAAGAATAGTTCTGCACTAAGAATGCCAGTGTTCTCTGTGGTTCTGAAAATGCTGCTGATCCAAAATACCTGTGGCCTAATGGTTGAGACAGTAAGTATGAAGACGGTAAGTAGACTTGTGCAACAGTAAAGTGCTGTATAAGTAAATATCCAGGGCAGATAGCAAGGACCAGACTTGGGCACTGTGATTAAAATCAAGCAGTGCATAAATTTTAGCTACAGCTAACACCACTCACTGTGAGGGATGGATTCTTGATGGTCATATAAGTGTGACTGCTGACAATGTTCAAAACAGAATATATCTTCAATTCCAAAGTTTACAATTCCTGATGTCCTTGCAGAGCTCAAGGTGTCTGGGCCCAAGTTACCATTACCATGAGACAACTTTTTCTCTGAAACTCTCTGAATTATACTATTTTAAATTAACTTAAACTATTATACTTCTGGCAAACTAACTGACTTATCTCTAACTTCTTGTTGGCCTCTACACCCCAGTTTTCATTATTCAAAAGTACTTGGGATATTTTTAGAATTGCTCTTTCTTTTTTCTCGAACCAAAGTGAACCAAATTCTAACACTGTGTATTCTTGGTTATGCTAAAGCAGTACACCTAATTGTGTTAAACATAGATTAAAAGCATCATTGTGGTTCCAAAAAGCTGATATCTGATCATTTTTCTCTAAAGTTAAATCACCCTAAAAATGCTTGTACTGATGGCTAATCCTTACATCTCTAGGAAGTTGTTATGGCTATAGAGTGCTGCTCTGGGAGCAGGTGATTCACTAAATGAAGACATGTGATAAGATCTCAGCAGCAGAACTTTACTGTAAACATCTCCCATATGCTACCAGGTTCTGGCTCATACCGTTCTCAAGTGCTTTTTCCATCCTTATTTTTTGCTTTTTCAAAGGAGAGGAAAAGAACCTCTGTACTTCTGGTTGCTTCCATTGCAAAGTAGCGCTGGATCTTATCCGAGCCACGACAGGACACCCTAAAGCGGGGTCGAGCTGGTTGGGGGTTGAAGTGATTGGGAAAATCCAGACCCGCATGTGTCCCCAATTAACCAGATGTAAATGGATGGTTCCAGACGTTGAGCAAGGTGGTGGCGGTGAGGGGGAATGAAATAGCTAATCAAGCCCAGACTCCTTCACCCTGAGTGGGCTGTTAACGGAACTTCCCTTTTGCTAAAGGCCTCTCCCTGTTACCTGTACATTATTAGCAATTTAAAACATCGCCTCGTTTTCCTAGCCAGGCCTGGTGTATTGATTGAGAGCCAAGAATGGGCACAATATGTTATGGGTTAGTAGCATGCTATGGAGCAGTGCTGCATGAGGAATACATTTTATCTCAGCAGTCTGGGACATCTCACGACTGGGTCCCGACAGGAAATGAGGTCATACCAAAAGAACCTTTGTTTATGTGCCCTCTTCATCCTTCTTTTTCTCATTACTTTGTCCCCCTTAGACTCACATGTTTTACTGGTCTCTACAATGTGGACAGAAATCCATATTGCAATTATATATATTGTATATATATTTTTTGACATCCTATTTAAATTAAAAAAAAAATGGAAACAGCATAATGTTTTCGGTGAGAAAATCTGGTCTTTTACTAACCAAAGGTGTCACTTTTGGCCGAGGTGAATGTTCTTAGTTTCAGTGTATGTCGTTCAGTGTTGTTTTAGAATAATTGAATTTATTTATTATCACTTTTTTATGTCACTTACACGTTATTTTGACTTTTCTCTCAGTCTTTTGAACCAGTATGGCCACCTCTACCACCTTGACCGTTCACTGTTTCCCCTGCCTTCCAGTGACTCATGTTGTCTCACTGGTGTCTTTAATATTTATCTTTGGGCCTGAGATTAAGAGGCATAGGATGGAGTAATGGTCTGTTTTAGTATGAGTCAGGCAGGTATTTTAACTTTTTTGGCAGAATACAATGCAGTCTTTCCAGTGGACTGGAGCTGGAGGCAGGTAGAGAAAGACATACAGCAGGTCACCTGCAGCTGTTAGGTAATCATCAGGAAATAAACACCACCTGCATTTCTGCCGCTCTGAAGTGTTACAACCACTAAACTGGCCCAGTGGCGCCGTGCCCTTACGCTGAACCCTTCTGTAACTGGCTGAAATCTACCACTCTTACATGGCTGGGGTCCTGCATGCTGGGAATCTGCACTCTACCACTCTAAAGTAACTGTAAGGCTACAAAGTACCTGTGTGGTAGGTATTCTTGAAAAACAGCCAAAGAGGGTAAATACATGGTAGGTGTATCTATTAAATTCTCAAAAAAGTCAGAGTACATTGTAAAATATTGGATGCTCATAATATATATACATGTGTACATGTGGGCACACACACACACACACACACACACACACACACAGATATACACCAATCACCTACAACATTAAAACCACTGACATGTGAAGTGAATTACATTGATTATCTTGTTACAGTGGCGCTTGTCAAGGGGCAAAATATATCAGACAGCAAGTGAACTGTCAGTTCTTGAAGTTGATGTGTTTGAATCACGAAAAATAGGCAAGTGTGAGGATCTAAGCAACTTTGACAATGGCCAAATTCTGATGGCCAGACGACTGGGTCACAACATCTCCAAATTTTCAGGTCTTGTTGGATGTTCCTGTTATGCAGTGTTTAGTACCTACTAAAAGTGGTTCAAGGATGGACAGTCACTGAACCAGTGAAAGGGTCATGGTCTCCCAAGGCTCGTTGATGTGCACGAGGAGCAAAGACTAGCCTATCTGGTCCACTCTCACAGAAGAGTGACTGTAACACAAATGGGTGTATGTTGGCTACTATAGAAAACTATCAAAACACACAGTGCATTGCAGCTTGCTGTATATAAGGCTGCATAGATGCAGACCAGTCAGTGCCCATGCTGACCCCAGTCCGCCACTTAAAGCACCTACAATAAGCAAGTGAGCATCAGAATTGGATCATGGAGCGGTGGAACAAGGTAGCTTGGTCTGAAAAATCACATGTTCTTTTACATCATGTGGATGGCTGGGAATGTGTGCGTCGCTTACCTGGGGGAGAGCACCAGGATGCACTGTGAGAAGAAGGCAAGCCAGCAGAGGCAGTGTGATGCTCTGGACAATGTTCTGCTGGGAAACCTTGTGTCCTGGCATTCATGTGGATGTTGCTTTGACATGTACTACCTACCTATACATTGCTAGAGACCTCCATTGCAGTGGCCTCTTTCAGTTGGATCTCTTCCACACTACAAAAATTATTCAGAAATGGTTTGAGGAACATGACAAAGAGTTCAAAGTGTTGACTTGGCCTCCAAATTCCCCAGATCTCAATCTGTTTGAACGTCTGTGGGATGGTCTGGTCAGATTAGTCTGATCCATGGAGGCCCCGCTCTCTACAGGACGCCTGGATCGGCTGCTAACATCTTGGTGCCAAATACCACTGCACTCCTTCAGAGGTCTTGTGGAGTCCGTGCCTTGAAGGATCATAGCTGTTTTAGTGGCACAAGGGGGACGTATACAATATTAAGCAGGTGGTTTTAATGTTATGGCTGATTCGTGCACATGCATGTGTCTTCTCCTCCTCCCCTTTGCTGTTTTCATCCCAGCCCTTAACAAATTCAGGCTGTCCCAACATCATCGGCCTTTGTTCTGCTTTTAGTCAGCCATGTTCACTTCATAAAAACACAAGCATATGGAGTGCTGCACATGCTCTATGGAGTGTTACAGTCAGAAGCATTTATGTGTATGTAAGTACTTGAATGTACATGCTAAAAAGTCTGAAGATGCATTTGAATGCTGTCATTTGTCCCAGATTTTTTGCCTGAGCCACTAATATCTATCCATCAGTGTGTAAAAGCCAATAATAGTTATCTCCATAGACGATTTAGACCAGGGGTTGGGCACACACCAAGTAAATCTGGTAATTAACAATTAGGCTGAGTCAGATTTGTTTGAGTAGGAAGATCACCAAATTGTACTGCACTCTGGCCCTGAGTTGGCCAGCCTTGATTTAAACGGTGGACAGTTTTATTAATATTTTTAGCACTATTGGACCAAATCTCTTTTTACTGTATCAGCATCTAAAAAAGGCTTTTATTAGTATTACCATCTGGCATTCTACTTTCTTGCAATTCACCAGAGAATAAAATTTTACTAAGCCTGGAAACTCACTTACAAATGGACCCCCTGCCCCCACCTTCCAAGTGGCACCCCATAGGGAGATATCTTCTCTATCAGTGACATACTCCATACAGTTCTCCAGTTCCTGATAAAGACTGTGCTGCCAGTGTCTTCCTTCTTTCATCTTTTTTTTTTTTGACATTAACTGACCTGATACACTGCACCAACGCTGATCATATTAAACAAACTTTTATCTAGGGCTGGGATGATGAGCAATTTTAGAAAATCAATAAACAGGGACAAAATTATTGATGAAATTAGCTTGTTTTTCAGTATTTAAAACCACAGATATTTTATAGATGCTTGTTCTGTATATCTAGGATAGTTCTAATTTGCATCAGAGGCTTTCGTGAGTTTTGTTGACCAAAAATGTCAAAACAAAAGGTTTTGAACATGTCTTTCACAGAAGAGATCTTAGTTGTTCATGGTTTGTCTGCTGTTTTTAATTCTCAGAGCTCCAAGATGAAGCAGAGCCTCAAACCTCTGTGAGATGGCAGATTTCCTTGTGCTGATTATTTAACTTTCTTGGCAGCTTCTTAGCAACGAGTAAGGGAAAAAATGTAACTTTGCCACGTTTGCTGCTTAGTGAATCCATTTCTTCTTCCTCTGTGTCGTGTTCCTACGTTCTGAGTGTTAAAAGTGCTGGTCTTCATACAGAGGTTGCTCTGCATTAAATCTGAAAAACTAACTTGGCACGAAAAGACCTCAAAAAGACTACACATTAAGCTGTAATTAAGAATGAAAATCCCTTTTTCTGATGTTTTTTCCGTGTCAGCACTTTAGTGTGAGTCACTCACACCAGCAACTCAGCGCCAGTTGTATAAATGGAGTAAAAACCAGGACTGGAGATTCAGATAGTGGAGCAGGTTTCAGAATGCTCATGCATGCAAAACTTAGAGAAAAACACAGTAAATTTCACTTATTGCTTTATTGATAAATCAATAAGCGGCCTATACCCTTATCTTATCTGTACTTGTTGAACAAGTTCAGATGTCAGAATTGGTGTTGAGAGTGCACAAGCAGGATTAAGTTAAGTTAAGCTCATGTTATTTTTAATGAAAAAGCCTGCTTGGATTTATCCACTGCTGTGACCACTACATAGCTTCGCTTTATAAGCTGACAGTCTGTTCCTTTTCTTGACAACTGATCTGTGCTTCCCCCTGTGTTGTCTGCTTATGGAAGTCTTTGTGGTTTTCGCAGAGGAATAATACACAGCAGGACCGTGCATATCATAGCAGAAAATAATGTTTTTCTTTAATATAGTGAATCAGTCAAAGTCTGATTTCTCAAGAAGACACCTCTGTTTTGCAGACATGATGTTCTATTTTTTCCCTAGTCTTGAAAAACGTTTCTTTGGCACTGTTTTGGTGCGATTTTGGCAGCGGTTCGGTGCATAGACCACACTCTCTAACTCTTGCTCTGGCTGTCTTTCTCTTGCTGGCTTTCTCCTCCTAGCCACTGGAACGGTTGTGCTAATTTCCCTAACCCGTTTAGGGAGCGGTATTAAGAGAGCGTCCACATGATTGACATGAGAGAGTGCTATAGGCAGCCAATTCTTCGAAAACGTTCCACTGGCATTCTGTCCAGAGCTGGCCAAGTGACAAAAGGAACACTGGCTTGTAAGAAAGGAGAAATAACAAAGCTCTGTCCATTTTACCGGAAACATGGACCGGTCTGGCTCCTAATCCGTTTCATCTTGCCATGACTGTCACACCATCAGGTCAGGTGACAAAGACAGTAAAAGAGAGGGAGACTTGTAAGCCTACAGATGTTTTCCATTCTCCATGGACAGACTTGTGAATACTGCTTTAGAGCCGGGGATGGATCACATTTTAAGACAGACAGCACGTATTGATCACTGTCAGAATTCTCCACGTGATTAGTTTCCCAGTAGTGTTTTTAGGAGAATATATCAATGCAGAAGCAGCATCTCCAACACTACTCTCAGTCTGCACAAATTATGATGGCACTGATAATACATATGGCCTGCGACTCAGCTATCTATTTGTCATCATTTCCCAACTGAACAGCCAACCATAACTCAAGAAGGTTAACTTTCTGGAATACAGCGAAGCAACCTCTCAATGGAAACAGCACCAAAGTTGGATAAACTGATACAGAAAACTGATTCATGTTCATTTGTAGTCTTTGTGACTTGCAAATCAAGTTGGCAGATCTCATCCACAATGTAAAAAGTGATGCACTTAATCCACTGTGCACCTTTCCATGTTAATATATCACACCAATGTTAGATTGTCAGAAGTAAGTAAATAAAAAGATAAAATTGTATTGATGTATCAAGTCACGTCAGTGCATTACCTTTTCAGTGCCTTCATATTGGTGTTATATCTATGCCTATGGATGTTGATTTTTAATTATTAGAGGTTCCCTCTACGGAAGTTGGATTGATTCTGTGCCCATGGGTACACCATAAGGGTCTGGTTTTTTTTGTTGTTTTTTTCCCCATATGCTCCACTGCACGTTTGAGAATGGAGCACATGAACACCCAGCAGATGTGGGCCAGATGCTGCATGGGTAGACATAGTCAAGGTACAGAAATCTCAGATGATAGTCCGTTTTAAGGAAGTGTTTTTCTCTGGCTTGCATTATTTTCAATAGTCATTACATAAACAGTATTTCTTGCTTGTTCTTTTTGCGGTCATTTCACAATCATTGCACATTACTGTCCCAGGCTGTAAACGTTGCAAGATGCCTCTTGACTGATCTCCTACTGTCCTACCGCTTTCTTTTGAGCTGAAGGAATTAGCCTTGGAAGAATTTGGATCATTCTGATCATGAGTGGACTCATTTAGACCAAATCCCTGACCTCTGGTCCTGTCTAAACTGCAGTGACTTCTAAAATTCCTCTGTGTTAACCGGAGCTTCCCAGAGCCCATCTGTCACAAATCTCCGCTTAGGACTGCTGTCATCATATGGTGAGTGTATGCATGCAGCAAGGGAGCTCCGGCAGTGCTGATATGGATCTAAATGGTGCGTGGATTTCGCCCTGCGTTCCTACATGATCCTATTGCAACCAGAGATGCCTGGACACTGTGGCATGCGAGCACTTGGGTCATTAAATGGTAAATCAATATCATGTTTGTGACATGTTGCAGGTCTGTGCAAACAGTGCTTGCGGTTTCTGGAATTAAACTGCAATGTAAACAATGCCTCTGCTTTGATGTAACTCCCTGGCCTTTGAGGAAAAGCTAATCTTTCCTTTTGCCCCTGTCTGTAGTTCATGAGATGCCTCCAGTAAAGCCCATCACTCTGTGAGACCCACTGAGTTTCATTGGCAGTTTAGCAACATTATGCAGCTGTGGAACTTGCACGCTCCTGTTATTTCCACTTCAATAACCCTTTAGATGGGACACAAGTGGATGGGTCTCGGATCTCCATAATGTGCATTTGTAGTCAAGGGCTTACATTACGTCTTTAATGTCACAACATTGTTAACATTTCCCCTCACTTACTCTTATGCATCATGACAAGAGAAATGGAAAAGAGTGGGGACTGGTAGTGTCTGGATGATCTATGTTAAAACCGATACTGCTTAAGTAACCTTGAATGGACATTAGCGTGTAATAAAATTAGCATTGTGGCAAGCCACAAGTGTCAGTTTCAGCCTCCCAGCCACTTAATTATTTTTACAGCAAGAGGCAGAATTGTGGCTATAGACACTCAGTTTCACTGTCAGTGTGCTAACCCACTTTCCTTAGACTCCAGGCCTGTTTTTACTTATGAATCATTCTATCAAGATGCTTTTGATGTCACATCACATCTGAAATCTTTCACTAGCATTGGCTCTGACTTTTAATGGATTAAACATATTTTTAACCATCAAGAATCTACTTAGGAACCATTCGGGCTAGGTCTTTTACTAGCCCAGCTTGGAAGCTACGTTGCAGCAGCTCAGTTTAAATAGTTAAACTCTGGCTTATTTTTCAGTTAAAAAAAGATGTAAGTTGTATGTAGTTATGAGAGTAAAGGATGGATGTCTTGACAACAGGTTCTTAATAGAGCTGCACAATGCATAATTCTTCAGTCATCATCACATTATGATGATATAAACATGACCCTCGGATCACTCATTGAATGTTTTATTGTGTACTATGAGCATCCTGACCAATCATAAATGCAGGGCTGAACAATTTGAATAAAATATCTAATTGCAACTTTAGTACTAGTATTGTAACTATGATTTAAGAAGAACAGCAAATAAGAACATTATAGTCTGACTTTTTCTGACTTTTTCTGCTGAATGTAGTGTGACAGACTGACAGTTAGCTGTGGTTGTGTTGTTGTGTTGTCATGTACATGAGTGGTTGAGCTCATGTGCAGGGAGTTCACTAGCTCTGTGTTATTAGGTTGAATTTTCCCACATATTAAGACAACATTGTTAGTGACAAGGACATTAATTAAAATTGCAGCTCTTACATGGTAAAAACAGGACTCTTTTAAAGAGCAAGTTTCATATAAAAATGATTAATTGATCTAATAAACATATTGTGTGGACCTATTAAGTATGGAATAGTGTTGCTGTACCGAGTTTTGCTGTATTGAACCTAAACATTGAACTACTGGCTTAATGCTATAAATACACACTTTCTATTTCTGTGGTGATGATTAGCTCTATTTAGGAATACAAATTTGATTCCTTTCAAACTTTTCAAGTATTAGAGTGAATGGTTAATTATGTAAGGAATTAACAGGACATCGCGCTACTAGCATCAGTTCAGTACTGTAAGAGTGAATTTACTACTAAAGCGTGAACTCAACACTGTAAGAGTGAATGCAACATTCTAAGAGGAAATGCAGGGTGAACTCAGCACTGTAAGATTACTGTTATGGGGATCTCAGTATTGTAATAGTAAACTGAGTCCTTTAAGAGTGAACTCTACTAAAGGGGGATCTCAATAGTGGTATAAGAGTTAACTCTACCGAGTTCTACTGAAGGCTGAGCTCAATGCTGTAAGACTGAACTCAACACCTGAGACTCTAGCAAGAGCGGCTCTGCTGAGCCATGCAAATCCACTGAACTGCAGGCTGCGTTGCCTGAAAGCTATTATACAATCAATGATTTAGGGCCCAAAGACTCAGCAGTGCCTAGGCACCCTCAGGCTAGTGCCGCCTCATTAGCATTAGATCCCAAGAGGAGAGCTCCACTGTGGGCCTGGCTGCTGTCTATCTGAAGTGGACTAACAGGGAAGACTGGCCTGCAGCTGCTCCGGAGCCTTTGTTCTGCTCTGCCGTTTGTTGTGCTAATGGGAGAGGTCCTTGTATTACACCCGCCGTGTCCCAGACGCTTACTTGGGTTCACTGCCCAGTCTCAAGCCTGTCTCTGCCTGGACTGTACCAGGCAAGCTGCCTCCCTGGAGCCTGGGCAGACTTATCACATTACGAACCAACTTCCTGAGCCAGGATGGTGAGGTAGGTGATGGAGGATTTGGGGGACGGGTCAGTTCCTGTTGCCTGTGGTGCACTCAGGTGGAGCTTTTCCCTCCTTGCTTGTCCATTGTTGGTTTTCCCTTTGCATGGGTCAGGTTAGCTTAACAATGATGAAGAGCCCCCTAGCCCCCTCCATCTCTCTACACTTAGCACCCACGATTCTCAGCCTCATCACGTTCCCCTGCAGAAGGTGAGGGAGTCTTGATTCCTTTCCACACTTTGTTATTTTTCCATCCTCTGGACTGCGTTCTCAGCCCAGTTCTCCAATGCTGTTGACCAGTCTCGTTAGTTAAGAGCATATTTGTTGCAGGGCACTGACAGTGGAGAAAAGAAGAAGCCAAAATAAGCCCCAAGCTGGGATCTGCGCCCATCTCCAAACACGAGTTTATGAGCAACTTCATCAGTCCCTCCCTCCTTCTCTCTCTCGCTCTCCACCCATAATCAAACAACTTTATTGTCCAACTTGTTGGCCTGGCCAGCTTCAGATTTTCCGTTCATATCCTAGGACCCAGCATAATTACACCAATAATTCGTTAAGGCAGGGTCTCAGAATAGCAAGAGGTTCTCTGAACATTCACAGTGACCTACATGATTTCAGTTTCGCTTTTGGAAGAATTTCCGTTGGCTTGAAAGGGAATGCACAATGTGGCCTATGTAGCATTATTCCATATGGTTTAAGTAAGCATTCTTAGTTCTGTTGGGAAACCCAGTAAGAGATCACCTTTCAGTGTACAAAACATTTTCAGGGTTATTCCAGGTCAAAACATATATTTTTTTTGTCAGGCCTAAACTATATCTGATAGGGAAAGGATCATTTGAGTGCGTCTCTCTAATCTCTAGACAACGCATACACATCACGAAACACACTTATAGTAAATAGTAAATGGGCAGTTGCTTCAACACTTGATCATTGCTGTCCATTGTAAGTGTCAGTGTGTTTTCTTTTCAGCGAGAAGCCTAATTATTGTCCATGATAATCAACAATGTTACAGATGAGGCAGAAATTACATTAGATTAAAACTCTTTAGTCTCCTTTAAATGTGTTTACCAAGAGAACGTACGCTGAAGGTCTGCTCGTTATGTTAAAAGGCCCAGTTTGGCTTTAAATCACTACACAGTGCTATACAGTACTGTGTGCCAGTCTATTACTCACCAATAGAAGGAACGTTCTGTGATTTGTTCAGAATAAACTGCAGTTTAATGTGTTCTCACACAAATGCGATGGCAGGAAAAAACTGTTTATTATAGGTCAACAGGACTAATAATAATATGTATCACATGAAAACTATGATTTCAGGGTATAGAAACAAACCAATCAAACACATGCACGAAGGTAAAAAATCTGATTTGAATTGTTCATAATGATTAATAATAATGATGATAAGAAGAAGAACCCACATACACACAAAACTAACTAGGTCTTGCATTGTGCACTAATAGTTTGCTTACATTAAATCTAAGGAGAGATTTGATTTTCTACAAGTCCATATGATTCAGTGATAAAACACTAAACAGAGCAATAATTGTCAGAGTTCTTGCTTTTTGCTGATGATAATTTAATCACAACCAGGTTTAAGGAAAAATACTGTCACAAAAAAAACAAGATTTAGATTAAATTAATTACATTTAAAAATATACAGTTTTGACACAAGACTCTGAATGTTGAAACCTCTCCAGCTCACAAATGCACAATATAATTCAGCATGTAGTTCACTCGTCTTTACCCATCTCAGATTTAGGAGAGTGTAATCAGTCGCAGCTAATAATGCTCCAGTGTAAAGTAAACAGTGAATGAAGCCCATAGTGTCATCTTTGAGCTGGAAGATGGAAGTGTGACTCGTGTTTCAGCGCTGATTGTGGCCTTCAATCAGTCTGTTCGCTCTCTGACCACGTTCAGCGCGGTGTCTGTGACGTTCTGGGCTTCAGTCACAAATGGTCGTAATAAAACCGGCCTTTGTTGTCAGGGAAACATTAGAATACTAATCTCAAAATTACCCTGCAATTTTCCAGATATTTCTTGATTGTCTAATGATGGGTTAGGCTGCAGATGTGGACTAATTAGGGTAAAAATGCTTTTCATCTGTTCTGATATTGAGCTGGCCCAACCACCGCCACTTCATCCCCCCCCCCCCCCCCCCCCAAATATTGGGTGTTTTTCTTACCTTGTTGTCCTTTGGTGCTGTTCTCTTTAAGGCAGTCAGTGTTGTGTTATATTTGGCATGGGATATCAAAGAAGACTTAGCCCTCATCAGTGTATATGAAGGAGGGTTGCCTGATGAAAGTAAACACAAAGAACAACAAGAAAAGAAGAAAGTGAGTTGGAAAAAGAATAAAAAGAGGAGCAACAAGAGATTTCTCCAATAAACATATAAGTATGCCAGTATTGCTTGATTAAAAAAAAAACCAATTAAAATTTATAATTTTGTTATATTGACAGTGATTAGTTGACAGCTTGTGTGATGATAGTGAATATTTTCAGTTCTTCTACTGACCTCACTTATTTACATTTTTCCCACATTTCCTTTTAAAATATAGTTTAAAGAGAGTCTTGGAAAGGATTGCTGGATTATGCTTTTCCAGTAAAGATTTTGGCTATGTATGGTTTAGTATTTTTCTGTAGAGTCCACTTTCATTTTAGGCCTTTTTTTAAAAGCTGATTACTTGAATAATAATCTAGATTGCTTTATTGCTATAATAATAGTGATTTAAGTTAGTCTGCTCAATCAGATCCAGTGCAGACTCTTTAAGGTTGAAGGAGGTGCAGATTAAGGGGAGATTAACCCCAGTGTAACCGCTTGCTAAAGAGCATAGGAATGTAATAGTGTAGAGAAACACCATTAAAAAGTTTTATAGGTGGTTCATAGTTGATACATGGTTCAAAGCTCAGTAGCTGTAGAGAACATTACACCACCTGTTACACACACGGCCCAGCCTGTGCTGTATGTGTGTGTGTGTGTGTCACAGAGTCGTCACTGACATTAACAGGTGTGAGTGTATATTAGCAGCTCATTACAAGCGTGTAAAAGCACACATATTTAACGGCAAATTAGCACCCAATTAACATCGTCACACTTCTGCCTTCCCTCTGCACCGTGCGTCTCTTCTGCATGTGCACTCGATGTGTGTTTACACAGTTTTCTGTGCAGCGTGCCCTTTACATATCAAACTAAATGGAGAAAAGAGTTTTTGGAGTTTTGTTTAATCTTTTATAAAACAAAGGAAAGGTGCTGTTTGATGGGGGCTTCATGGAAACATAAACCAAGGCTCTCAAATTAGGTGGAAAAATGCATACTTAAATACTCACATTTTTGTTATATTGTGAATTTTTTATGATGAACAGACCAATAGAAATGCTATAAAATGACTTCAGTTAAAATGTTTTTTTTTTGTTTTTTTTTTACATGAACTTACATTAAAAGTTTAGGATATATTTGCCGTCTTCTGTAAGACTAACATTTTGGAGTTTTTGGCTATGTTCTGTATATATCTGTATGTACTTGTATGTGTGCAAACACCTGTAGAACTTCTTATTTCTGGCCTGTATGTAATAACATAAGAGCGGATTTAGTGTCTCAATTAGGCAATGCATTTTATTCTTTCAAGACAAGGTGTGCATGTAATGTGCACGATGTGACACTAATTGATGAATCAGATGGCTTTTTTTCCATTGAAACTGCTCTTTAGCTTCATGTTAACAAATCCTTTATTTGACTTGAATAAAACTTTTAAACTATTAGTTAAACTATTATATTGAATGCATAGTTTTAGGTAGAATATATTTTTTTTTTTGCATCGGGTCTTCTTGGTGTGTCATTTATTCACACATTAGGACTAGAGCTGATTACTCGGTTGAAACTGATAACTTAATTTAATTGATATGTTTAAATGCTTATTAAAACGTTTATGAGTCAGCTTAGTGATACTTTGCAGTTTGAAGACAAATAAAACGATTGCCTGCATTATTTTACTCAATTATTTGCTAGATTAGTCAGTTACTAATATAATTGATCATGATTGCCTTAATTAGGGTTGTGCAGTATATTATTTGTTAAGCAATCATGCTATATGCATGGTCGGCAGCTTGGTGAAAATAATGACCATCTTTAATGACATCACATCAAAGCATCCACATGTCAGTTCACAACATAAAACAGTTTATTCACAGTTTAGTGGGGTTTTTTTTTTCCTATCTGGAGACCTAGTACTCATGTGTTTACTAGCCCTTATCAGGTCATTAGAGTCAGTTTGATTTGGACCTAGATGTTTGTCCTGTGGTGTTTACTCTGTTATGATTTTGGCAAAAGGATTTTGGAGGCATCCATGCCAGAGTTGCTCTGGATGTGTCAGTACAGTCAGTACAAATTTATTCTCCACACTGAGCCCAGGCGGCAGAGAGCCACAGCGGGGAGCCTGCATGATCCACTAACACTGCTACAGTTTGCATAAGGGCACATACACATACACCTACTGTAGGTAGCAGACACGCATGCACGTGCACAAATCAAGCTTGTTGGTTTTTCCTGAGAGTTCAGTATATTTCCTAGTCCCTAATTTACATGATTGACAGAGAATAGAAATGATCTAATGTCATGCATTCCTTAAACACCGTGGACCCCTGTTCCAAACAGACTCCAGTCCCTGTGGCCAGCAGAGAGCCACACATTGTTTATTGTCTTCCGCAGCTAAAGGGATGAAATATTCCCTGCTCTGAGTCAAAAGAGTCCATTGTGAGCAGTGCATCGCTCACTGCAAACCTGTCACCACTTGCCTATCTTGTGTTGCTCCGCTGTAATGAAATCTCCTCAGTACACTAACAAGTCTGTAATCTTCATGTATTAGAGGCTGTTTTACCTGCTGTCCATAGAACAGAAAATGCTGACAAAGATGTGTCTTTTGCTCAACTTTGTGTGAAACAGTGTCACTGAACGAGGGTTATTGTGATTACTGAATTAAATTCTTTAATTAAAAAAATCATAGATTAAAAGATGAATCAGCAAGTCAGTTTGTAAGATAATAATGTCCCTTAGTTAGTACTTCCCATTATGTACATTAAGTTACAGTAGCCTGATGAACACACTAGTTTTTCTCTCTCACATATATATATATTAGGGGTGGGACTCGATTAAAAAAATTAATCTAATTAATTAGAGGCTTTGTAATTAATTAAT
>JBBPCZ010000115.1:12826843-12837033 GCA_037974445.1 Brycinus macrolepidotus | reverse complement strand
CAAAGGCCAGGAACAGAGTTGGCTTTGCTCTCTCTGGGTGGGTGACCCTCCCCCTGCTCCATGGCTCGGCCAACATGGGTGTCTGTCAGGGAGAAAACTGGAAAAAATAATAACATAATAATAAAAATAATAAAAAGAATTTTTGCTGACAGCAACAATTTATTTTTTCTGACTGTCTTTATAAAGTTCTCCTAGTTTATCTTCTGTTAACTTTCATCTGTTTTAGTGTTGCCTTTGTTAAAGCCTCTTTTAATCAGTCATTAAAATAACTGACAATTACTCAGTTACTAATATAATGAATAGTGGCAATCCAAGTTTGGCCTGTAGAATGTATGATTATACCATTTTACACTCAAAACACTCAGTGCTCAGTAGAAAATAAAGGGTTTCTCTTTCTTCCTACAGGGGCAGAAGCTCCTTCAGACCCACACGTAGTGACCGCCTCCAGCTGGAATGTTTCCAGCGCAGGACAGAAAGGTGAGTGTGTGTGCCACACTGTATTTGTTTTAGTTGTGCTGTGCCCCCGTGTGTGAGCGGAGCCAGAGCGAGGGCTGCAGAAGGTGGCAGATGGACAGTGATTGCAGGATATTGTGTCTGCAGCCTGAGCTTGGTTTTGATCGCCAAAGGAGACAGCATTCATAGCTGCAGCGTATCAGCATGTGTCAGTCGCTGGAACTCAAAATTGTGAAGGCGTCTTCTGTGACTGACATCACCTTCAGGTTTTCAACTGTGTGTACATTTGTGTGAGTGTGTGTCTGCATGTGTGGGGGTTTTCCATGCTCCTAAAGCTAAAATTTGTGTCTTGGTCAGTTCAAGTCAAGTCAAGTTTTTTTATACAGCCCGTTATCCTACACAAAGATCATTCAGTGTGCTTTACAGGAATAGAATAAAACGTTTTAAGCATAAAGATAGTAGGAAGTTTAAAAAAAAGAAATAAAGAATATGTAGAAAATCAATAAAAGAAGATTAAAAGTGCAATGGAAGTGCAAATATTTAAAAGAAAGTGGAGCTGAACCAACCCTCCCCGGTCTCCCATGTTATACACACCTTGAGATGCCCCTTCATACATTTTATGTTTCAGCTGAAGCTTATTAAAATGAGCAGAAATGCATCTGAAGATGTGGGTTCTAAACTTTCAATCAATGTACAATGTCACATTTGTGTTTGTGAGCAAACGTTATGGCTGTGCGTATAGTCTTGTTTACATGTTTCCAAACAACATTTATATTTTTGACATGTTTGCCGTCATTCTTTGACATGGAAACAAACAGAACAAAGTCAGAATTACTGTCTTGAACCTGTCAATACAGAATGCAAATTGAATGTCAGTGTAACTCACTATTTAAGTTTGTAATTAATTATGTAATAGATTTTAATAATTATCCAATGTAAGTCAAATGGATAAGAACAATTTATAATGACTCTATGGAGCTCTAACAGTTAACTATACAGATGTAAAATGCTCCTCATGTAAGGCCCCATTCCAGCATGCTTTTTCTGTTATTCTTACCCATTTGTTTTCTCTGCTCTTACTGTTTTTCCACCCTTGAACTAGTTTCAGCTGCAGTAAACTAAATGAATGAAATGTGGTCTTGAAATCATTACAGGATTTAATCCTATTGGCGTAATTGTAGTAGAGTAATATATTTCAGTTTCATTGAAGTAGACCTGTCATCATAAGAGAACTTCAAGAATACTCTTTTTCCATATATATATCACATCCATTTTCCCTTCACTTCTTTTCCAGTTTTCCCGTTATGTGTACTCCTCTCTTAAATGGCCTGTATTACAGGAAACCGAATTAGCTTTTTTTGGAAAGAAGAGTTTAATGTAGTATGTAAAAAATTAAACACTCAAAACCTTTCCAGGCCGTACATACAGAAACTAAGCTGCAAATATAGCCCATTTCCAGTTTGCCTATATCTACCTATTCAGACTTCAAATGGTAAGCCTGACCATTCACACTGCAGCCTAGACTGCTTTTTCGAATGAGGAACAATACAGAATGGCTGGTCATATATCAGGGTGACATATATCAGTGTTAAAAACACAGTATTGCAAACAGCTTGTTTAATTGTAAGGCAGAAAGAGAAGTTGAAAATGCTGATACAAATGTCATGAGTGGACCTCAGGGGAAAATAAAATACAAGAAGAGGGTAGGATATAGACGCTCTTAAAGAAAAAGGCCCTGATAAAGCCTGTGACTGTGGCGAGGGATGCACACTGTGCTACTGCCGCGTCTCCAAACTCTACCCTGTCCTTGCTATCTTGACATGGTCATGACACTAAGCAGTGAAAGGAGGTGGAACTGTAGAAACCCTGATGCGCAAACATGCATTTTCTGCTCTCTCAAACACGGCTGACTTCAGAAGCATGTGCCCAGCTGCACAAATATCTCATGAACTGTATGCACATGCCACCAGCTTGACTGACATATAATGCAGAATTAGCTCAGTGGCTTAGCTCTTTGGAGATTTGCGCTGTTGTAGTGTCATTAAATGCAAGAAATACCTGTTCAGTGCTCAGTTGAGTTATATACTGCATAAAAAATCAAACAAATAGCCTTGAAAAACAATTGCAAATAGGCTTGGAATAGTTTGTGAAGTACCCCAAACCTGAAGACTTATGGCTACTGTTACTGTAACTATGCTATTATTATTATTGTTGTTGTTGTTGTTGTTGTTGTTGTTGTTGTTATTGTTGCTAGACAAAGGTTTTGTAGATATTAAGCTCTTTAGTTCTGGTATGCTGAAAAAACTGATTCTAGACTGTGCGTCTGTTCCACATAAATAAAATATATTCTGAATGTATATACTCATGTTTCTCACTCATGTGGAAACAATGTACACCTTAGAATCAAGCCACTTTTAATACTTTCTATTCCTGCAAATGAGCATGTTGCTCAAGGAGACACCATATCATTGTATTTTATTTGTTGTGTACATTTCTCTTATATTTGTTGTGGAGGTTGGGCTTATTATTCAGTAATTAATCTTAACACCTATTCCTAGCATTCTGTTAGGGATTCACAAACTGCTGTAAAGGAATGCAGTTTTGAGAATTAGAAGCTGTAGTGTGATCCCACGTAAAGGACCTTAGGGTTTCCGAGGTCATCCTGTCATCCTCCTGCAGCAGGGGATTGATTTTCATACTTTCATACATATTCAAAAATGCTGTTGTTTTTGGCTCCCTAAGCACAGCAAATAAGCTTGAGAAGATTAACATGTGTGTGTGTGGTAGTGTGTGAGTAGCCACAAGAGTGAGTCTTCGTGTGAGTCGTCCTTCTGGTAATCAGTAAGTAGTCATCACATTCTGTGTGTATTAGTGTGTGCTGGAAGCGTGTCTCTGATCGGTTGGGATGGTGACTCAGATGTGTGTCTGAACTTTAGTGCTAATATCCGTTATTCTGGACAGCAGCTTTTGTATATTGTTGTAAGAGAGGCGATGTTTGGACAGAGGAGATTAAGATGGAGGGATAGGGGAGAGATCCGCCTGGGAAGGAAAGAATCCCTTCCCCTGGTCACCCCTAGACCAGACACGTCTGGATCAGGAGTCAGGCAGGGGAGAGATGAGGCAGGGGAAGAGAAAGGGGGAGGGGGTGACAAGGGGAGGGGAAATTGGATGAAAAGAGGGAAAGAATGGCCCATTGCACTGATGGGGAAGTGTTGGGTTTGTCATCTATATCAGTCTACTTCTCTTTGGTTGTAGGTTGAGTGACATTAATAGAAAATATGGGTTTGTGTGGTGAAGATAAGCAAAGCAAAAACTGGTTGTGCAGATTTGGGGACAACTGTAATGCACTCTAAATATGAATTATAGCATGGACTATATATAGTACATTAATTATTGTACTACATACCACTAAATGTTTACTTAGTGACCTACTTACATCCTCCAATACCTTGTAGCATATTGGGCGACAGGATGTTAAGTATTCGTTTCTAGGTGTTGGATTGATATCACATACTGCGTCCTTGTCTTGGCGGCATCCATTCCACTTGGGTATTCAGAAGGCCTCCATTCGGTAAATGTGTCAATGCTGGTCAATAGTGGGATGCAGGTGATATGTTTTTCTTCTCCGGAGTACCTCCTTATTGCATTCTTTAGAACACATTGATTTTACTGGCAAGTCCTTCCATCGTCTTCCAGGATTTCACTGTTGGAATTATTCTGAATCTCCCTCAGCT
This sequence comes from Brycinus macrolepidotus, assembly GCA_037974445.1. Classification (NCBI taxonomy): domain Eukaryota; kingdom Metazoa; phylum Chordata; class Actinopteri; order Characiformes; family Alestidae; genus Brycinus; species Brycinus macrolepidotus. Next base: position 12,832,846 of record JBBPCZ010000115.1, on the reverse strand, counting down.
CATTCATGATGTCATATAGGGTATTTCTATTGCTATCACAATAGAAAATGTCTCCCGTTGGGTCTTTTAGCTTCTCTGCTGCAAATGGGCTGCTTGGAATGGCCTGTCTTTGATGCCATAGCTTGAGTTTCAGGTCTCCCTTAACTAGGTAATGATCTAGGAATGCACTTTTGAGCCCACGATAGGTCTTTGCCGACCTCTGAGTTGAAGTCATCCATAAACAGTCATGTCACAGCACATTGTCCTGGACATCCTGCAATAGTATGTTGACCGCATCTTTTGTTGCTTCATCTGTGCATCCATCGGTGCATATACTTGCACAGTCATCAGGTCAGTAAGGAACCTTGCCATGATCATTTATTGGCTTCCGACCAATTAGGCCCTTGTTCTTCCTAAAACCAAATTGATTCCTCACTTGTGTTGTTCCTTGCAAATTACAAGTATATTGAGTCATCAAATTTCCCTACTTTCCAAGTTTGAAATCTTCATGATATTTTTGACAGAGAATACTATGTTCTTCATCTGGCCCCAGACACTGCTGATTTCCTCCACCACCATCATGCCTTTAGAAATCAAGCTTCTTATGCATGTCTCCAGACTTTGTTGCATTTCTTCTGTAATTTCCATAGCATTATAGTTTTACAGAGACAAGTTGCTAGCCCAACACCCAACCCTCCTCCATCTGTGCTTGGGAACATGCAAATGTTAAGTAGGAAAAAAACTACTAATAAAAAATTATGGCATATGTTATGTTGGAATATTGTATATTCTATATAGCACACTGGATATTAGTTTTAGAATGTTCTGTGCAGACTGCCTCCATGCTGCTGTGTAATAGTTTTAAAATATGTTTTATTTAGGCTCAGTTTTTCCTCTCCCCCCCCCCCCAATCTATACACATATATATTGCAATTATAAAGTCCTCTCAAACAGACCAGTGGATGCCTTGTAAGAGCTGGAATGCCTGGGCGGGTAATCCTGTCAGATGTACTTTAATCTGTGTTTAGCTTATAAAGGAAAACTAGTGAGAGGAATCCAGCCTTCACCACAGGGAGAGTAATATTGCATATGTCCCCACACAGCTGTGGGCCCCAGGGCCCCTAACCCTAAAGGGCTCCTGCTCAATATGCTTTTATTAATTTCTCAGTCAAAGTCACATTCCTGACATTGCTGAGTGTAGCCTCATTCGGGGAGGATGCCTCTGAAAATGAAGGTCTAAAGAAGAAGAAAAAGAAAATGCAGTTACACAGCTGCATTCTGCATGACATTTGTGTTTAAGTAGAATAGAGTTTTCTACAACTAATCATTGAATCACAATTCTGTTTTTCACAATATTTGCATCAGTGCTTTGAAACAGAAAGAGACTTGAGTTAGTTACTAAGGTTCAAGGTGCATTTGTGTCTTATACTGACTGACTTGCGAGTTTACTGAGATTCTAGATTCTATAATGCATGAAATTCCAATGTGGGGAAAAAAGAAAAAAAAAACAAATGCTTGGACCATTAACCTTAGCACGGTACATTTGTGAAACTTTTTGTTTTTCTCTTACCTTAATTGTCCATCTTTGTGGTCATTCTAATTTGTTACTCATTCTAATTTGTTACTGACTACATAGTGCAGGAAAGTATTTGAATATCAATCACAGTTTCTATAGCAATGTACAGCATGTGAGCAATGACATTGATGCATTGTTGCTCTACTGCAGTAATGAAAATACTTTAATTTAAAAGTTTAATTATAAAACACAATTGTTATTTTTTACGAGTGATTTTGAGAACAAACAGTCAAGTACTTGTTTGGAAATACCAACGGATATTCAAAGTCTGTAAAATTTGGAGCTGTTCGGGTCAACCATTGAGTGTGAACTAGTTTAATATTCTGGAACTCCTTGAACACAATAATAGACATGCTTTTAAAAACTGATAATGATATTCCACTGAAAGTATACCTTTCTAACCTCATGCTGAGAGAAGAATAATGTTTCGTGAAGTTAGATGTGATGCCAGCACCACACAGAAGACAGGAAACCCCAGCAGCAAGAGCCTGTCTGAGCATGGCTGCCAAAAACAGGTCACATGATTCTGTGGAATCCCCACAGAGTACAGATTTAGGCTATGGAACAAATCTTTTTTTTTTTTTTTCTGGGACGGTGCTCATTCCGTCTCTCCTCATCCCACATAGACACACAAACACACATAAACTTAATGTAGATGTAGAGTGCAGCGGTGTTATTGTCGCTGTCATAAGGAAACATCATAACTCACTTTCATTCGTTTCTTTTTTCCGTTACACAGTGTGTAAGTAGCAGCTGGCCTTTTCGCTGGATGGACATTTCTAGATGAATGGACTGAATCTTTGAAGTTATTAAGTTACATGAACAAATGTTAGAACATTTTTTCCTTATCTCATAGTTACAATTCCAGAGGTGTAAACTTTTCTTAAGATCGTTACATAATTCTGGTTCTGTAAGAGTCCCATCGACTGTGTTAATTCTGGCCCTTGCCTGGACTGAATGTGGGTCAGACTTGCCGAGCCTGCCACAAGCCTATTATGCTTTCCCTACCATTAAAGGAGTATTGGGGGTTGTCATGTTTGTTATGGGCTTCTATCAAAGCCAACCCAGGCCTGGCAGGACGGGTTTTTAGGAGCTGGAAGTTTCCAGGATCTTTTATATGACATTAGAGTTTCTGCCGTTCTCTTTGGCAAGGCCCATCCCTGGTGAGACAAAGTAATGATTTACTCCCACAGAAGAAACCACCAAATGTCTTGTAAAGGATTCCTAACTGGCAGTTAGCAGTGGTTTGTTATACATGGGACAAACTGTGTGTCCTACAAACAGACACATGCAGAAAGCTTAATAATTCCATCCCAGTTTATGACAGAGGACATTCCCGTGAGGAAGAATAGTTTCTTGAGAATTAAAGTTAAACAGTGTCTGCCAAATGAATGTAATGTAAAATGTGTCAGATAAATGCAATCCGTTTACAAACCCATGTGGCATTTCTTTTATGATAACTCTAGAGATGCTCTAAAAAGATGGCACCCCAAAATTAGATGTGCCACTGAATCCCTAAATCCCATTTTCCTTTCACTTAACCACCCCATTTTCTTTTCTCCTCAGACCACTTCCTCAGGCTAGATGCTCCCATGAACAACATCACCACCTCCTTGGGCCAAACAGCTGAGCTGCACTGCCATGTTTCAGGAAATCCTCCACCCACGGTGCGCTGGCTGAAGAATGACGCTCCAGTGGCCCCGGAGGCACGCCGTGTCTCCTACAAACAGACCCCATATGGCTCACGGCTACGCATTCGTAACCTGGACACCACTGACACCGGCTACTTCCAGTGTGTGGCCACCAACAGCTACGGCACTGTGTCTACCACGGGAATCCTCTTTGTGAAGTTTGGTAAGTTATTCCCTGTGTTAGGTAGGAGCAGGCTACCTATCAAGTGAACGTGCTTATAAAAAGGAAGGTTCTAAGGATAAACTCAGATCTGGGGTCTGTTCATGATAGCAGGTGTGATATTCTCATGAAAATTATGCCTGTATCTAGGTCATTATAGAACCTACTAATGACCTACAGCTGGTAGACTGGAGCTGTGTGTGTGTTCAGTGTCTTACATACATAGTGTGACACTGTATGTAAGACACTGAACATGCTGGTGCAGGTTAAGTTAATTATATGAATTGTATGTATTGTGCTGTACAATTTCACGACGATACCTTTGTGCCAGTTATGTGTGGGCTTTGGGAAAATGAAGGAAGGGGGTTATTAGGGCTGTGTCTTCAGACAGACAGGATAGAGTTGATAGCATTTCACAATTTGATGCATAGAAACAACTTTATTGTAAAGGAATGGTTAATAAAGTATATTTCGTTGGATGTACTTTTATCAACACAGAACAATAATATTTCACACTGAAGTTTATGATTTTAAAAACCAAATGAACCAGTTAGATCCAAAGGAGCTGAAGAGTCTTTCAGGACTAATCAGATCAGATGATACTTTTTGAGCAAGAGTGCATTTCTGATTACGATTTTAGTCATGTAATAAGTAATAAGTAACAGATGTAAAGATTAGGGAAAAACTGTCTTTGTGGTTAGTTACCTTAATCGCACACTGAAAATATGAGGAAAAAAATGGACTAGGTCAGATATTCGGGTATTTAAATGAAAATCTGGCTGCTTCCGCCAAAAAGCTAAAACTGGGTCATGGTTGGATCTTCCAGCAGGAGAATAATCCAAAACATACGTGGAAATCCACACAAAAATGGTTCAATGACCACAAAATCAAGTTTCTGACATGCCTTTCTTAGTCCCCTGACCTGCAAATCTGTGGGATGAGCAGAAGAGCCCAGATGAGAGGACCTAGGACCCTGGAGGGTCTGGAACAGATTCTGTGTTGAGGAGTGGTGTCGGATTGCTCGCTCTGTATTCTCCTCATTTCATAAGTCATTATAGGTGAAAAGTCATTGCTGCATATTGTCAAATCTAGTGATGTAAATGTGCCAATAACTGTGACACATGTGGTTTTTTGGGTTTTTTCTCATAGTACGAGACTGAGCTAATAAGCCAAGACATTTTTAGTGACCTTTTTTGCTCATGTTTACCAACAGTGCCAATAATTATGGAGGTGACTGTATGTGTGACATTATATGAATGTTCTTTTAGTGTTTTTGTGTTGTTTTTTGTTTTTGTTTTTTGCAAGGGCCATCACATCACAAAACGTTCTGGAAACTTTAACAAAACTGGACATTTTTAACATCCTGGAAACTGTCAAATTCAAAGAATCAGAGTTCCCACAGTCAAAACTGAGCATTAGGGGAATGTTTTTAGAAAGAAAATATATTAGCTGAGCTCCTAACAAAATATGAATGCCCACATTGGATAAAAAATAGTCATTTAAATTTGCTTAATTGCAATGTGGACATCTGTTCCACATGAATACAATGAATAACATTACACCAGCACAGAGTACTGCCAAATAAACTGAAAGACAATAAGGTTGTTGATGTGATATATTTTAGCCATGTGGAACTGATGTGTACATTTGAATGAAGTAAATTCAGAGTGCTGTTTTTTCATGCACAGTTCAAAAACATTATGGATACATAAATCCTTTGCAGCTGATTTGTGAATGTCTTCTCCTGGTGCTGATGTGACCCTCTTTATTACATGCGTGATGTAATGCATCATTTGAAATGCATCATTCATGCCACCTTACTGTCAGTAAACACATAACACCATTCCTACGCTCCTGCCAGAACATTGTCATAAACTGTCAGCACCGAAACCTCATGAAAAGTTTATGGTGAGGTCCAGAGGCATATTTCGGAGCTGTGTGAAATGAGGTCAGTGTGCTTATTCTCCGCTCCGCTGTGCCAGTGGTCCACATTGGCAGCATGTGTTCGGAGGCCCTGTGAGTGATTTGTTTCCGACCTGCTATAAAAAAATACTCTTCTTTCTTCTCCAGATCCGCTGCCAACACCCCAGCCTGGAAGGCCTTCACCGTGAGTCCATTTTCTTTCTCTTTACCTTGTACCACATCCAAACTTCATGACTGACCATTAGCTCCAGTGGCGCAGGAGGGCAAAAGAAAACAGTCCTTAAGAAACTGATGAGTTTGTTGCTCCATCAAGAGCCACAGAGCAGAGAGCAAACCTCTTCAGTTTTACCTTAAGCGTAGGTCTGATGTCGAACGGCAGAAGGAATTTGTGTTAACCCTCTTCTGTGGTTTTATATTATGCAACTGAAGCACATGTTTTCATTCTTGCATCATCGCTAGCTTTGCTTTCCATATTTGGTTGTCTGGTCTCACAGGTTATGTTACGCATCTTATTTCAGTAGACAATTTCACATGCGTCTCTCCAAGTCGTGTGAACCGTCACTTATTGACTAGCAAGAGGTTTTTGGGATTTTTGCATAAGTGAGACTAACATAAAGTGTAATTCTTACACAGCAAAAATGCTACTTTGTTAGGTGAAGACTTTGTAAATCTAG